>JAAKBH010001512.1:0-483083 GCA_019776075.1 Amaranthus palmeri | reverse complement strand
TATAATATATAGATATATATATATATATAGATGAATGAAAGAAAGTTAAATGTGTGGATGTGATAATTTGTTATTAGACTTATACACATAAATATACCCACATAAGAAGAAAGTTGACCGCACACAAACCCAATGGAATTCCTATCCTAAAAGCCAATGAGTTGCAGCTACTCTTGTGAGAGATCGTCTTTCAAAAAGACGACTTTAAAAATTAAAGTCTACATTCTTATTTTTTTTCTTTAATTTGTATTAATTGGACTATTTAGCCCATATATCTAATGCGTCTCTCGAAGAGACCGTTTCTAACATTTATGAATTGGTAAAAGCAAGAGTAAACTCATCAAACTCATATGTTAGTCAATCTCTCCTGTAATATTTTGATATGCGATCACATGTGGCCATGTATGTTATTTTTCCAACACTTCCCTTCGAACGTGAACCCTTTTTTGGGTGAGAACACCATTCTTTTCCAACCTGCAAATTGTTCTTAATGTAAGATTGATTTTTTTTTTGTTTCTAGTTGATAGGAAACCGTCTGTTTTGATATCATGTGAAATTGAGCTGGACATATTGTGAATATCATCATATTATCGGAGAAACACGAGTTGCACATACTTCATAAGCCAAGCATATATATCATCCCAAAACCATATGGTAATGAGAGGAAGGGCTCTCACGACTTATAAAGCGTGCACTCCATCTTCAATTTATCAATGTGGAAATAACCATCCCAACAGGATAAAAATTAAAAGAATATAATTCATGATCAAAATAGAAATTTAGTCCAAAAAATAAGATAATTCTTTAAAACAGATTAATTAGAAATTGCATACAATATATGATATTGACATATAGTTGGAGTTGATAGTGTCTTAATTCGACCATTCTAAATTTACGTCAAATTATGTACTTAATTCTACTATTACACATTTCACCATATTCTTGAATCTTAATATAAGAATATAATAAAGTAAAAAATAATCTTTGCGTTTTTTTCCATTACAGGGTAGTCCGAGAAAAGCGAAGGACTAGTTGAAATTCAATCTCAAAATCTTATCTGAAAAAGACTATATTTGGTTCAACTAAGACAAATTTAATTTTCAAGGACTTCTTTTCATGATTGAAGTTGCAACACACAATTCTATTACATTCAATTTGTTCTTTAGAATTAGTATATAATATTTTAGGCTTCAATTATCAGCTTAAATTTTTAGTTGAATTGGTTCATTGACATGGTATCAGAGCCAATGTGACAAGATGTCACGGGTTCGAATCTCAACCACCCATCTTTTAAAGTGGAATATTTAGTGCTAGGTATGAGGAGGGCATTTGCTGCATTCACACTTCTAATCCAAAGGGCTCTCGTGTGAGAGGGTGTCAATTATACAACTATAATTATTTTGTTATTATATCGACTATTTAACCCTATTAATTAATTAATTAATTTTAACTCGTGACATTATTATCTTGTTTTTGCCCTTTTTTTTTTTTTAATTCTGTTATCTGCAAATAGAACCAGATGCTCCAAGCCTAAGCCTATCAATGAACACATATGAATTCGTGGAGTATTTGAATATGATTCCACTATTACACGTTTATGAGGAATGCAATCCCTTCATCAGAAAATGAGCAGACAGCTAAATAATTTTTTTAAGAATTAGTTCTTATGGATTAAACAAAAAGAATTTATTCCATGAAAATTCTATCTAAAAAAAGGAAAAAAATGTCCTCAATAATCCGACCTATTGCCAATTAGCTGTGAATAATCCCAACTATTGATTATTTCTAAATAATCCAATCTTTGTATATTTTTTGCTGACAACACCTCTTGCCACATTTTAGCCGACTATTGTAGGTACCTACTAGCCGTTACGCACACTTCTTCCTCCTCCTTATGCTTCTTTATTGGTCTACCCCAAATCCTCTTTGGTGATAGATAGCTATGATAGTCGGTTAAAATGTGGAAAGGTACTATGAGTTAAAAAAATTCAAAGATCAAATTATTTAAAAATAATCAATAGTAGGGATTATTCACAACAAATTGACAATAAATCGGATTATTCAGAACAATTTTTCCAAAAAAGTAACATAAGTTTTTTTTTTTAAATCTCAAGAAAAGATACTCCCTAATTCTCATGTGCGGTTCTAAGCCCATTTCGAATGCCCGATGGCTTAAGGCCCTTAAAAATTAGGGGCTCTAAAATAGTTAAGATGCTTTTTGTATAAATCAAGCGCAATTCATACCTCTTTTTTGCTTTTTCAATTCGTTTGGTTACGTGATGGATTTTTGTGTTGTTATTCTTATTTATCAAGGAATTCTAAATTAAAGCATGGACTATTTTATTTTAAAATAGAATTATACATTTTGGTGTCAGTATTTTATACTTGACTAGGGATGGTCATGGGTCTAGTAACCTATTGGACCCACCCCGTGCCCACCCCTTTTTTAAGAGTTTGGGTCATGTTTTGAGACCCGCCGGGTTGAATCAGGATCTAAAAAATAATTGGGGGGTCCGGGTTCGGGTCCGAGATAAGGACCTTGGACCCGCCCCTTAGACCCTTACTCGGATTTTTATTTGTCTTCTTCTGCATATGACTCATGCCCCCAACACTTATTTTCTTTTCATATAATCATAATATATATATATATATATATATATATATATATATATATATATATATATATATATATATATATATATATATATATATATATATATATATATATATATATATATATATATATATATATATATATATATGCTAAGTGCTAAGTGCTAACCCAATTTTCCTTATTTTATGGACTCGAACTAGTGTTTATAATTGAACTTAACTGTATATGGATGATGCTATGTGACTTTAGATGTTTAATTAGTATTAAATATTTGAAAATACGATAATAATTGTAACAACCTGACTTACCATTGACTAAGCAAGACATATCATCATGAGGTTTACTAACCCAAATAACTCAAATCTCAAATCTGACAAATAATTTATTTTAAAATTCCGAAATAATTTCTCGAATGTTACAATAACTCTCTTACAAATATACGAAAAATACGCCTTACAAAAGGTTTAAATTTGACAAATCAAAAAGACATTTTTAAGACCCATTAGATCCGGAGGGACTGGGTTGGGTCTGGAAAATTTGGACCCTTAGGGTTCGGATTCGAGTTTGGATCACTAAAAATTAAAAGGTTCGAGTCTGGGGGTCTGATTGGACATGATCCAGACCCGCTCGGTGACCATTTATCCCTATACTTAACGATGTAATTTTCTTTAATCATTTGTAAAATTATACAGGTCTCAATTTAAAAGAAATTGCAAAAACAAATAGTCACCTCATAATCTTTGCATTTACTAATTCGTAAAATTACCATGAACAATACAACTTTTCGTTAATTTCTCTATAATAATACTAATTTTAATTTGATTAACCATGAATGACACCAATTTAGAGGAGCTTTTTCCTAGATTAATTCCAAAATTTAGTAACTAATTCATCAATTTTTTTGTCATATAATTTCCTATATTTTGATTTTTAACATGTTAGGGATATTTTAGGAAAAACCCTCCTAAGTTTGTATAATTCATGATTCATCAAAAAATAGTATTATTATAAGTAAATAAGCTAAGCAAAAGCTTGTATTATTCATGGTAATTTTTTTTTTCTAATTGAGTTTTTTAAAACTATAATTGATCTCTTTAAGACTAATTTTTTTTTTTGGCAAAGTAAGTATTATAAAATGCCAGAAAAGTAGCCGAAGCTTACAAGCGTTCCAAATACTGAGCAGCAAACCCAGACCTAGCTTCTAAGGGACAGTCCCCTCGTCATTCGCTAGTTGGGAATACTACTCCAAAAAAGGAAAACATAACAGCCAGCACTAGAGGACCAAACCATCATCTGTACACCAGCATAAGAGTACCATAACACCTACTAATATGACAAAGATGGCATGCCATATAGACAAAGATGATCGCTTAGATATACCAAAAAGATACTGCTTAGTATGAAACCATTAAACACCACAGAACAGCTAGCAACACAGAATAGCCCATAATCGAAGCCTGCCTCAACGAACCTCCAGCATCAGACATAGGAGAGGGGGACAAACTCACCCACTATGCTTGCAACCTACACAGCTACGAGCCAATACTGCCTCCTATTAGCTACTGGCATCCCCGAGAGCAAGCCCATAAGGGGCAGGTATGAACGACCCCTAAGGCGATTTCATAGGGTTGTTTCGCCAACACCACGAAAGACCAGCAGGCTTATGGTCTGGTTTTAGAGCCCCAACCCACGAATGAACCTTAGAAACACTCCATTGCTAATTCTAGCGGATGAAGGAATAACAAGCAAATTGTTATCCTCAAAGACTTAACTGTAGAATACAGTTCATGAACCTTGAACTATGAACCAAACTAGTTTACAGGTGCCAACTATAGCCAATGAAATCAATCACATACCCAGAAAGATCCTTAAAGATCATAAACAAACCTAGGGATTGCTCCAAAGTAATGGTTTGATCTTTGAAGGCCAATCTTCGAATACCGAATGTCAACCAGTAACGATGGGTTCAGAGCACCATGAATTCGTATCTCTGTCACAGATCGCAAAATTGTTGCAGCAATCACAACCCAAAACAGTACCTCGAGATTGTCGGCATCACTATGAACACCATCAAGCCTTGAGTTACTCGACCCTTCAGCCGTGGGTTAGCGGGTTAGGCAGTAAACAATCGAACTCTCAAAAGAAGTTCGTATTTTCAGATTGGGTTATACTCCTTAGTACTGAATTAAACTAAAATACAATATTCAGATTATTTGGGGACGAATCTGGGTTGAATTTTCGAAACTTAGGGTTTTCGCATTGAGCCCAATTCTTCTAAAACTCAAACCCATAACGAATTACCTTCAACAAAGCTTTAAACCCTAATTCAATTAGGGTTTACACCAAAATATGCTCGATATCGCCAATTAGGACTTGGGAGAATCGAACTCTCAAAAAAAAGGAGTAATCTCAGAAAGAATTGAGATCCCACAAAAACAGAACTTGAGTCGGATTTTAGGGTTCATCGACATTTTTTGAGTAAGGTTTTACTCGACAAATCGTTGACAGGGGTACCAAATTGGTCTTAACAACCAAGGGGATTTATCGGAAAAACTAACACGCCGGAGGTCTCTTCCATCTCGGTGGTCGGCCTCGCCGCCGGAATGCCATGGCTGGGGCTGAAGGTCGCACTACCGGTGCGATCTTTAAGACTAAAATTGATCACCCTAATATTATAAAAAGTAATATTTTTAAAAAAATTCTAAGTGATCACTATAAGGGGCTGTCTGGTTTGCTAATATTTAAGTAGGTAACGGAAATAGATAACAAAACCCTTTTTGGTTGATTGTTTGATAGAAAATGTAACGGAATTTTTTATTATAAGGTAATAGAATTTGTACTTTGTTACAGCTCATAAACTAGTGGAAACAAAAAATCCATCAACTCTTATAAGTCCATTACTTATAAAAGTTGAGATCCCTAATCTCATTCTCTAACAAAACAAAAATTTCATCGTTTAATTCACTAGCAATCTCCACCACAATCATCTAACACATAGCCTTTGCCGTCATTTATTGCCATGTTATCTTCTATGTATCTTTATTGCTTGGTTTATAATGCTTAACTATGTCTATGATATTATGACTCATAAGTAATTAGGACTAAAAAAACGTAAGAAACAAAAAAAATAACAACAGTTGGATCAACAAATGATTCAATCTCAAAGAGTAGCATTGTTTAAGTGAATTGTTGTTGAGGAAATCCTTTGATTAAGAATAACAAAACTTTATGTAATATCAAATGTAATTTAAGAATTTAAAAAGGGGCCCATTTTAAAAAGAAAGTGCAAAAATAAACGGGGCCTTCGTCATCTTTGCCCTGATCAATTTGGATGACAACCACAATGCAACCAATTGAGAGAACAAACCAAATTATTCAATCAATAGAAGCCCCAAATAAATATATCATATTTTTGAAAACAATAACGGCCCCAATGCATAGTTATTGGAGAAACTAAAATATTTTGATTTACTAATGAGTTACCTTCTAAAGAGAGAATAAATCTAACACGTTATTATTTTAAATGAGAGGTGAGAGAAATTTCACAATACTTAACAAAACCTTCGGGCCTTGATAATACTGGAATTTTGAGTTGAATATTACCAATTTTGTAATAGCTTATGTTAAATATATATAATGTTTATGGTGTATTTTAATTGACTTATGGTTGTATTTTAATTTGGCTTGTAAATTTATGGTGTATTTTAATTGACTTATGGTTGCATTTTAACTCATAAACTCTTTTTATGATACATAAACGGATTGTCATGCTGCACAAGTTTGTTATGTAGTTAGTTAAGTGTAACTAATTGTATAGCTTAGTCCTTAGATTAGCTGTTTCCCTCCTAATTTTTCTATATATAGTTCATCCTTGTATTCATCATAATGTATGTGGAATTCAGTTTTCAATGAAATAATTTTCCTTCTCTTGTTCTTGTTCATTTCTTGAGTTAGTTTCTAGTTTCAACATGGTAGCAGAGCCAATTGACTCTATTCTGATTCTTTGATTTTTTTTTTCTCAAGAAATTTGTTCAAGTCCTTTCACATATTCTCCTAATCTTTCCTTCTTTTTCTTTGAAAGAAATGGTTAATCAAAGCAAAAATGGACAGAATGCTACACACACTGATCCTACAACAAACCCCGAATTTGTGTACTTCTTGCATCCATCTGACAGCAGCCAACACATGGTGAACATCATATTTTCTGGAACTGGATATGCAAATTGGAAGCGAGTCATGTCTATTGCCTTGTTAGGCAAAAACAAGTTAGGGTTTGTTGCTGGATCACTCACAAGACCCACTAATAATGCCACAGCCACAAAAGCATTGGACGGGGTTGATAATGTTGTCATGGGATGGATCATTGTTGTTTTAGAAGATTCAATAGCAAAGAGTCAACTAAACTATCAATCGGCACGAGAGATATGGGTGGAACTTGAAGAGAGGTATGACCAAAGCTCAAAAGCACATATGTTTTCATTACAAGAGGAGCTTAATAGCCTTGAGCAAACACTAAAAATGTCTATATCTGAATTCTTTACAAAGATAAAAACCTTGTGGGATTCATGGATTAATCTCATACCCACATGTTCTTGTGCAGCCTAGCTCTAATAGTTGCACATGTGATCTTGCCAAGAAATCATTCAAGATGCAACAAAACAACAAAGTCATTAGCTTCTTAATGAAATTGGACAAGAAGTATAAACAAGTAAGAAGTAATCTACTTATGATGACTGAACTGCGAACTGTTGCACGGATTTACAGCGTTCTTTTACAAGAAGAAACACATTTAGGCCTCAACATTGACGGAAACACAATGACTCTATGGCTTGTGGAGTTGAAAAAAGAAAATATCAAGACAACACTTCATACGGAAACAACAATGATAATCACATAAACAAGAAACCAACTCCGTACTGTGATCACTGTAAAATGAATGGACATAGTAGAGAAAAATGTTGGAATTTTGTTGAGTACCCATCAAACCACAAAGCATAGACATGGACAAAGATAAATTCACGAGGGACTGCCAATACAGCCTTTATTCAAGATGATAATCTTATAGATGGACTTATGACTGCAAAGTTTACTCTTAGCCATTCTTGATGTTCTTAAGAAGTCTGAGAGCAAGAATGAACATAGTGCTAACAACACATTTGCAAATGCATGCCTCTCAACAGGTATCTCTTGTTTTGCTTCTTTATATAAATTCACATGGATTATAGACAGTGGCGTTTCTAATCACATGTGCTACAGTCTTGAACAATTTGTCAACTATAAATTCTTAATGACAATGCCCATACAGTCACTATCCCTGATGGCAGAACTATTTTAGTCAAATATATAGGTGACATCATTCATAACAATTTGTTCATAAGCTTGCATATGCAAATAATAACAACATTTCCTTTTCATCTAATTATTGTTTTATCTAGGAATCCAAGATGAAAAATCCTTGGCCTCTTGGTAAAATGCATAATGGCATATACATCTTACATGATGCAAAGGACACAACTTATAATGATGCACATTTTCAAGTTAAGAATCATCTTAGTTTCAGTGCTGATCAATCAACAACAATTTCAAATATAAGGCTAAATAAAGCCAAGCTATGGCATCTTAGATTGGAACACATCCCTATACATAGGTTAAAATTAGTGTTTCCAGATATAGATGAGAAGTTTATAAAAGAAAATGTAATACGTACAGTTTGTCCCTCTGCTAGATAAACCAGAGTTGTCTATCCTGTGTCCACTACAAAAACTTCACATCCTTTAGAGCTTTTACACATAGACACATGGGGACCTTTTATATACCCTATAAGGCTCAATTGTGCTAGTTTTCTTACTGTTGTAGATGATTTTTCAAGAATGACATGGATATTCCTCATCAAAAATAAATCAGAATTTGTTCATGTGTTCAAGACTTTTGTGTCTTTCATAGAAAATCAATTATGCACCAAAGTGCAAAGTGTGAGGCGTGATAATACCAAAGAATTAATAGAGGGAGTAGAGGTGTTCATTCGGGTGATCGGGTCGGTTTCGAACGGGTGTCATTCGGTTCGGTTGTATTTCGGATCGATTATGTTTCGGTTGTTTGTTATGACGGGTCACATTCGGGTCGGGTCGGTTAGTCACGATTCGGTTTAAGATCGGTTATTTAAGCTATCGGGTTAGCATCGGTTCGGTGCCGGTTGAAGTTCGGGTCGAGTGTTAATCGGTGTCGGGTTGTCATCAGTTAATAATTAGTTCGGTTTTGTCGGGTACAGATCGGGTTCGGTTTTTTAGAAAATAGAATTCGGCTACGTATTACTAATTACTATCGATCAAAAACAAAATAGTTAAAATGTAAATCAATTAGTGATCATTATTACTTTGTTACTTTTACATGTTTGACCGAAAATTAAAAATATAAAGTTCTATAAATTTTCCTCTAGTACAATTAAAAGTAGTTTAATAAACATTGACCATTGATTATTAGCTCTAAATATATGAAATCATGTATTTATTAGATTAACAAATAAAATGATTGAATATAAGTATATCATACTTCTATCTTAAAAATTAGGTCAGATTTAAAGCAATTCGATCTAAAATTCGTTCGGGTTAAGTCGGTTTTAGCCGGATCGAGTTCGGTTTCGAGCATGATTCGGGTCGGATATGACTCGGGTCGGTCATTTTTAAGTTCGGGTAATCTCGGTTAACGGTTATGTGTCGGTTACAAAATTCGGTTACAGTTCGGGTTCAGCTTTCCCATTTTCGGTTGTCAACCAGTTCGGGTGCATCATCGGTTCGGGTATTGTCGGTTCGAAAAAACTGAAAACGGAAGATATTTTCGGGTCGATTTACTTTCGGTTTCGGTTCGGATTTTCGGGTCGGGTCACTTTTGAACAGCTCTAAGAGGGAGAAGCCCTCATATTCTATATGCAACATGGTATACATTTACAAACCAGTTGCACTAATACTCCCCAACAAAACAGGGTTGTTGAAAGAAAACAAAAACACATACTAGAGACAGTAAGATCCTTGCTCTTTCAGTCCAATCTACCAATAAAATTTTTGGGGGACTGCATACAATGTGTTGTCCACTTAATAAACAAAATTCCACTTTCGATTTTAAAGGGTAATACACCCTATGAGTCATGTTTTGGAAAATCTCCTAAATATGAATATCTCAAAGTCTTTGGTTGCCTATGTTTTGTAAGCACTTTAAACAAAGGGAGACACAAATTTCACCATGGAGCTCAAAAATGTGTCTTCATAGGATACACTCCCAATAAAAAGGGATACAAAGTCTACAATTTAGAAACACAAAATCATAATTAGCAAAGATGTAGTTTTTCATGAAAAATTCTTCCGTTATCATTATTCCAATTAGGGATGGCAATGGGTATTGGACCCGACCCGGATCCGTGGATCCGTATCCGTTTTCACGAATCTGGGGCCTAAAAAAATAGACCCGTCGGGTCCGGGTCTAATTATCAAGTCACGGATCCGGATCCGGAGCTGAGTAAAATACCCAGACCCGGACCCGCGGATCTTAAGACCCGTTTTTTTTATATAAATCAATATATATTAATTTCTACAATTGTCTTATTGTTTCCAATAAAGCTGTGACTGAGTGATGACTTGAGAGTCTCAAACATTTAGAATTTTTTTTTTTTAATATCCAACAGCTCATATTCTTTAAGGACAGGCTGCCTCTGACTCCTCCCACTCCCCCAAGTCCCAAGTCCCACGGCCCCACAACCCCACTAATTCCCAATTATACCCAATTCACAAAATCAACAACCAACATAAACCTAAACATAAAAGAAGAATCTTAATCTTACTCTTCATCTTCTTCTTTCATTTGAGGAAAATGGTGTTCATCTCTTCTTGCTGTAATTGGACTGGACTATCTTCACTACCCTCAAATTTCTCAAATTTGGCATGAGTTCTAGTTAGAGAGAGGGAATGATTTCTGGGAAACTGCGTTCGTTGGATTTGAAGACAATTTGTAGTTGTATAATATTTTTTTTAAGTATTAGATTGTGAAATTATGTATTTATTATCATTAGTCTATGAATAGCATCATGGCAATCTCAAAACGATTCGAAAATACACCAAAAAGGGCAAAAACAAGTGAGACCCGTTTTGGACACGGATCCGGTATTGGATCCGCAATATCCACGGACCCGGATCTGGGTCCTGTAAAAATAGACCCGCGGGTCCGGATCCGAATCTGGACCCAGTGCTTGAAAATGGATCTAGATCCGGGTCCACCTAGACCCGGCCTAGATCCGACCCATTGCCATCCCTAATTCCAATGATAAAGACAACAAATTAAGTCAACAAATTTTCCTACTTGTCACTACAAATGCCATCCAGAATCAAGAGTACATTGATATATTTTTTGATATTTCATATAAGACACTTGTGGAAGACATCATTACTAATCCACAAACTGATGCATCAAATCTGCATAATGTTGCAAGTCCAAACATACCCAATAACACTCAGTCTATTGTGCTTAGAAGGTCAGAATAGCTGCATATCTAATATATTGCAATTATCATAATACCTAGAATCATTGGTTGGGCATTGACCATAGTAACACAATTAACAAATTATGTAGCACCAACATTGATCAACCTATACACATTGAACCACATACCTATAAAGAGGCTCTTCATAATCCCCTATGGAAAGAGGCTATAGATAAAGAAATTCAAGCTTTGTCAACAAATAACACATGAAAAATGGTAGATCATCCAAAAGATAAGAAACCCATAGGTTGCAAATGGGTGTTTAAAATGAAGACTAAAACGAATGGTGAACTTGAAAGGTACTAAGCCCATTTAGTAGCAAAGGGCTACAATAAAAAATATGAAATTGATTACGATGACACCTTTTCACCAGTGGTCAAAATGACCACCATAAAATGTTTTTTAATAGCCTTTAAAGCAATTGGATATCAATAATGCTTTTTTACGTGGCAAGCTTAAAGAGGAAGTATACATGAAACATCCTCCAGGATATCCAAATATAGCAAACAAGGTATGTAAACTCACAAAGTCCCTATATGGCTTGAAACAAGCGTCTATGTAATGGTTTGCCAAGTTAACAATTGATTTAGTCAAATAAGGACTTACCCAATCCAATAATGACTATTCTTTATTCATAAAGAATATTAACAATAAACCAGGACATACCCAATCCAATAATGACTATTCTTTATTCATAAAGAATATTAACAACAAACTCATCTATCCTTGCCATATATGTTGATGACATAATTTTAACTAGAAATGATTCTTGTGAGCTACAAAGAATCAAAACACACTTGTATAATATTTTTAGTATAAAGGATCTAGGCCAGCTACACTTTTTTCTGGGCATAGAAGTAGCATATTTACATGATAAAGTTATCTTAACTCAACTAAAGTTTACAAAGGAATTGCTCAAACAAAGTGGAATACAAAATTTCAAGAGGACAATTACTCCACTGCTAGCAAACTTAAAATTATCTGCCCAAGAAGACAATCTTCTGCCTGACTTTACTACATACAGGAGTTTAGTTAGCAAACTAAACTTTCTAACCACCACCAAGCCAGATCTTTCTTATCAATACAAACTCTAAGTCAGTTCATGCAAACCCCTAGAGACTCCCATTGGAATGCTTTAATGCATAACATTATGTTCACACAACATGTGGTCAAGGTATTGCTCTTATGGGTACTGAAAAACTTACTTTGCAAGCCTTCGGTGATAGTGATTGGGGCGCTTGTGTAGATTCCATGAGGTCAGTATAACTGGTTACATACTGGCGTTGGGCCATTCTCCAATATGTTGAAAATCGAAAAAACAAAGTATTGTATCTCGCTCAACATCTGAAGGTGAGTATAAAGCTATGGCCTCTACAACTGCCATGTTGTACAAGTTTGTTATGAGTTTGTTATTTAATTAGTTAAGTTTAATTAATTGTATAGCTTAGTCCTTAGGTTAGCTGTTTTCCTCCTAATTTCTCTATTTATAGCTTAATATCCTTTGTATTCATCGTAATGTATGTGGAATTTAGTTCTCAATAAAATAATTTTCCTTCTTCTGTTATTGTTCATTTCTTGAATTAGATTCTAGTTTCAACAATCCCTTACTTCATGGTTTGTCTTTTATCACTAATTAAGCTAAGTATTCTAGAGAGTTAGTATTTAAATTTTATATAAACAAAAAATATTCTAAAAGAAAAAAGAGGGAAAAAAAAAACATGTTTAAGAAAATAAACAAAATTGGATATCCTGTTTTCGACATGAATTAAACTGGGTAATTGGATTCCGGATACCCGCTTTGATTTGGGTCGGAATCGGAGTCGTATTTTCAGGTATCCGAAAAATCAAATATCTGGGTGTCCGAATCGAATATGATCTAATATTCGATTTTGAACACCCCTGATTTCTACCCCGTAATTAACCCAAGCTAGCTCTCACCTTTTTATTTCAAATGTCTCATTTGTTTTTGCACATTTTTTAATTTGTTAATTTAATACTTAATTGTATTAATATGCATGATAAAAAAGTAATAAAAAAATTGAGACGGATTAAATAATAATATCTCATTTAATTATATTTTAACTATAAGCGTCCTTGTAAACCACAATAATAACTATACAACAAAAAAGTTTAGAGGGGTCGAGCATGACATATTTTATTAAGATATTCAATAATTTATAATTTTCCAAATCATAAACCGAATAATTCGAATTGGATATCCGATTCATAAGCCCAATATAGATCGTAATATTGGCAAAACAGGGTATTCGGATATTTGATTTTCTAATTTTTTTTATTATTTTTTATTTTTCTTTTAAAATATATAAATATTTTTTCATAAATTTTTTTTGCTTAGGTTGTTAATGTGATACCCCAGATTTAGATTGAAAAGGGATTGATAGACTACTTATATCAACAAGGTGCATCTTCTTTTCTAGGTAGCCCATTTGCTAAGAACTCCACAGTTAAGCATGCTTGGTGGGGAGCAATCTTAGGATGGGTGACCTCTTGGGAAGTTTTCCTGGGTGCGCACGAGTGAGCTCAAAGTGCGCTGGAAAGACTTGTGTTGGTTTGTGGGGCTAGTCTACAGTCTCCATGAGTAATCACCGGTGGTCCGAGGGGCCGGGGTGTTACAGTTAAATTTATAATATGTACAATTCTCAATTATAAGTAAGATGTATAATTAATTTATTATATTACCTAATCTAGAATTTTTAAAATCTATATTTTCAAAATGTTTTGAATTTAAAAAATAAGGTTGATTAAAAAGGAAAGCGAGATGAGATTAAATATTTATATAAATAAAACCTTAAGTTATTTTTTAAAAAAAGAATTATAAATTTGAAAACCAGATACATGGTATCTGATCCGAATTAAACCGAGTATCCGATTTTTTGGAGCGAAACCGGATACTGATTTTGACTATTATAAGAATCGATCGTACTTGAAATTCCGAATTGAAATCTACCCGGTACCTAATTTTAAACACCATTAATTCAATCAAAATCTCATTTAAATATTTTTTTGGGAAATTTCACGTGGTAACCCTGAGGTTTTGGGTTTTTCACGTGGTAACCAAAACTTTTAAAAAATCCATGCGGTAACCCTGAGGTTTATATAATTGTTCTGTGGTGACCTTTTTGCACATAAAAATGTTAGCAAACGTTAATTTCGAAGCTTTAAGGCTGATTTATGCCTATGTATGCGACTCACCATTTCAAATATCATCAGTTTCAATCTTTTTCCCCAAAACATAAACCTTAACTCTACCCTTTTTCATCCAAATCATATTTTTCCCCCAAATCCAAAAATGGTTGATTCAAGGTGTATATTTTTTTGGGGAAAGGTTGAAACCGATGACATTTGAAATGCTGAGTCGCATAAATAGTCGTACAACAACCTTAAAGCTTCAAAAATTAACGTTTGCTAACGTTTTTCTAACATTTTATGTGCAAAAAGGTCACCGTGGAACAATTTGGTAAACCTTAGGGTTACCGCGTGGATTTTTTAAAAGTTTTGGTTAACATGTGAAAAACCCAAAACCTCAGGGTTACCACGTGGAATTTCCCTTTTTTTTTTTTAATATACTAGGTGCATAATGATTAATCCTAATGACCATACTATTAAGGAGTATTTAAAACGGAATATTTCAAAATTGCTAAAATCTTATACATGGGGTTCGATTATTTTCAATATGAATATAGTCTTTCTCAACGGCTCTTTCTCTCTGAGTTCTATACCGCCACCATACGACTCTGCCTCCCTCTTCAATCACTACCAACGAGTAGCAACCCACTTTGAATTCGCCGCCGCCGAACCAACTTAATACACCGAATAAAACACCCAGGAAAACAACCACAACCAGACGTAGTATCGCCGTCGACCAGCACCACTACATCCACCGCCGAACCCAATTGATGCCCTGAACAGCCATTACCCAGGTTATATCTCTCCATTTTTTCTTTATTTTTAACCCTAACATTGAAGATTTTGATTGCTGTATATTTTATTGAGACCCATCCTCCCTTGATCCTATATTCCTATGTATTCTAATTAATGCTTTTTTTTTCTTTACTATAGTTTTGTTTTTCTGAATTTGATGTATTATTTGATATTTATTTATTTTGTTTACATTAAATTGTTCCTTGTACATCCATATATGTGATTAGGTTGTTTTGTTGTATTGGGTGTGTTATTGTTGATTATAGTACTTTTTTCCGTCGCAGCGGGAGAGATTTTGAACATGTTTTAACATATTCGAACGCATATGGTAATTGAAAATTAAAGACCTTAATACTAATACTAAATTATGTAGTTTTATATGTTAAATTTTAAAAGATATAAAATTATTAAGAACATAAAATAATTTTAAAAATTATACAATAATATTTTTCAAATTTTACTCTATCCAAATCTTATCGGGTTTCGGTGGTTACGTGTCGGATCAATTTATTTTGGTTTGTGCGTTTGTTATTGCATTAAGTTAATTTTATTGAATATCACGTTAATTTGGATGTCAATAAGAATTTACTCGAATGATAATAGTTTAGGGTCGTAAAAAAAACATATGTTAATCAAATTTATTTTATGTGATGAATAAATACTATTTTTGCTAAACATTGGAAAAATTGTAATTTATTTGCCTAAGGGCCCATACAATGTCGGCAGCGAATTAGTTTTCTTTAATGAATTTAAATTTGATGTTTATGTTAAATGTATTTGTTTTTGTCATGAACTTGATAAAGATTTTGATTTTATATGTATTTTTTTAGAAAATGACATCTTATCGTGTGACTATATTATATTTTTAGAATGGTGAAATTCGAACCAAGTAATAGGAATGTTGAATATATTGGTGATATACACAAATTATTTCTATACAATTGGAACAAGAAGTGTGAATATATATAACTTGTAATTATGGGATGAATGAAAAATACTATCCATGACTTTGAAATTCCACGACTTAATTAATTAAAACACCAAAAGTTTAAGATTGACATTTGAAGTTGTGGCTTTTAACAATTTTGAAATGTTCAACACCAATTTTAAGATTTAGAAGACTAATTTTAAGAATTAACAAACCAATTTCAAGGCTTTATATTTGTAGTTCAACGTTAAAATATGATGATTTAAATATTAAAATTGATATTAAGTACTTTGATACTGGTCAACCCTTGAAATTGATATTTTAAGTCTTGATATTTACATGTCAGAATTTTTAAATAATTTATTAACTCTGGACTAGTTACTCGTAGAGATGGTAAAATGGGCGGGTGGATGCAAGTAGGGCTAAATAATGTTTCGTTTAAACCTTAAACCAAACCGGAATTTTAGTACTTAGTCTGGTCTACGGTTTAAATGGTCTAGTCTGATTCTTTTTCAAATTAAATTACGGTTTGAATTGTTGTTAAAATCGCGATTATAATCTAAGATTCTACGATTTTACGATCCAAAAACTAGCGAGCGATTTGAATCGCAAGTAGAATCTTAAAGTTGTAGAATCTTACGATTCTAGTTGGAATAAAATTTTTAGAGGTAGAATCATAACACGATTCTACGATTTAACAATCCGATTTTAAGTAGAATCGCGATTTAAATAACTTTGACAGTTTGCGATCTGGTCTCGATTTTATTATTTTTCGGACAAGATCGGACCACAAACCGTACTATGGTCAAAAATCATAATTTTGTTTTTTTTTTTTTTTAAAAAAGTTGCTACCTAGATATTTTAAAATGTTATTTTTATATAGCAATAATGTTGATGTTATTAAATTATTACAAATTATTATATTTATTAATTGTAGGTGTGAAAAATTTTACATAAATACATGTATTAATTTGGATAAAAATATAAAAGTAAAAAATCGTAAACTAGACCAGACCGACATTGTAAAACGGTTTGGTCCGATCTAGTGATTTAAACGGTTGGTCCGGTCTGGAAAATTTTAAGATCGAAATTTCTGATTTGGTCGGATTTTAGGGTCAGATTAGACCTAATCGGACCGTGTTCACCCCTAGATGCAAGTATGCCCTCCCCCTGACCTAATCATGTATACCCATCATGGGTTTACCTACCTTATAACCACCTCACATTCACTCCTAGTACGCGTTATATACTTCGTAATTCTTTGCATACTTAATTGTAAGGCAAATTCAATTTAACCATATAATGTAAGAAAATAATAAAATTAATATTCATAATTCTTTGTAGATAGTTTCTAATAAAAATATACAAATTTAATATTGAGAATTATTACAACTTAGATATAAGGTGAGCGACTATGAGGCGGGTTGGGTATAAGAATGGGCCGGTGGCTATGGGGCTAGGCGGGTAAGACCACCCAGTACGTACCCATTTCATGGTAGGTAGAAATTTTCTTACCATCCAAGATCATACCTAGGCATGTGCAACGTGCCAAATAAGGGGCGGGTCGAGCTCTAGTAGAAACGGGTCGGGTCGGGTTGGGCCTTACAAGATAAAAAATGGGTTTTGAATAGGTTGGGCCCATCAAGCCCAATCCGGCCCGGCCCGGCCCATGTATTTATATGATGTTCAACTTAAACAACAACACTATCATTAAATCAGCCTAAACATTAAACACCTTAATAAACAAATACAATCCTGACTATACAATTTACAAAAATATTACATGATCTTCAACCTGAATAACAAAAACACTAAAGCAAGAAATGGTAAAGTCATCCCATGTAAACCCCTTTAACCTAAATAACAACACTATCAATTAACCATCTTCATCAACATGGGGATTTTGATTTACCTTTCTCAAAGCATACAAGCTTATAATGGAAGATTTAATGCGTGAATTTGATAGTTTTTCGTATATAATTGATATCTAGACAACATAATAATATCAAAGGTATGCAACTGTAATCTTAATCATTCATTGAAATTGATTAATTTATAAACTTGCAAATTATAATTTTCCATTGTATAAAGGCTCTTCAATGGTGGATATGATGAGGGAATCTGATAACCAAAACAATGATCTTCAAAAAGACAATGTCATTTGCTTATTGGAAGGTAATTTTTGCGGTTGGTATTTTACCATACAATAGTTTGTATTATTTCTAACTATACATAGTTGGTAAATGGTAATATCTATATAGTTGAAGTTGTTTTATTGATTAAATATTTTTTAATAAATGAAGGTTTATCAATGACTTGTAAAATGATAGAATTAGGTGGGCAAAATAGGGATGTTCAAGAAGACAACAACACCATTTGTAAACTAAGAGTATCAAATGTTTTTTTCACAGTTGGTATCTTGACCTAATACAGTTGATATTGTAGCCTATTAATTGGTATTAAGAATCTATAAACATGGTTAGCAGAATCTCGATCCTGATCAACGATTCTACGATCCTACGATCCAAAATTAGGCCAATAATCCGGATCGTAGGTAGAATCTTAATGTTGGTAGAATCATACGATCCTATATAGCTCCTGGAAATAAGTGGTATGATCATAACACGATTTTATGATCCTACGATCTTACGATCCTACGATCTTACGATTCGATCCTACAAGGGTAATTTCAATCATACAAAAAATTTCTATAATCTATATTTTACATATATTTATATATGTATATATTTAAACAATTATATCAATATGACAAAAATTCAAGTTTTTCTTGATTCGCATTTTTAAAATGATTATAAAGGTATTCTTTTACAAAATTTAATAGTTGAAGTCAAATCAATGTTAATTTGAACCTTAAAACTTAAAAAAAAACAAATACAATTGAAAATTAGTTATTTATAGCATATTAATGCATATTTGTAGGATCACACGATCCTACGATTCGATTCTACCGATTTCGATCCTACCCTCTCAACGATCCTACGTAGAATCCCGATCCTAACAACCTTGCCTATAAAGTAGGTAATATAATAGTTTCAATTTTCATTATCTATTCCTGTTAATTTGTGTAACTAAAAATCTCATGTTGCTGTTATATGGATTTTTTGGTTACGTAACAATTTAAAGTTGCTATTATATAAAGTTCATATTAAATTATATTATTTCATTACATTAAGGTTTAGCAAATGGTAGATATAATGATAGAATTTGATGAATAAAATTGGATTCTTCAAGAAGACAACAATGCATCAGTTTGTTTCATAAAGCCTTGTAATTAATACTCCCTCCAATTCAGTTTACTTGTCCACTTTACCTTTTTCACACATGTCAATGCAACATTTTAACTTTTAATATCTTTAGTTGTGTATAATTAAAAATTATAAAAATTTGATATTAATAATTTTTGCATTGAGACGAACAAAATAAGATCTCACATGATTATATTTTAACTTATAGATTAAGAATAAAATACAAATTAAGAGTGATTAGTGAATAGTAACCAAAAGGTAAAGTGGATAAGTAAACTGAATTGGAGGGACATCGAATTTGGCAATGAAATGCTTAGTAGTTGATATTATCATACATTCATACCTTAGATGTTGGTATTATAATACCTTGTAGTTAGTAGTACAATATTTTGAATTTGGCATTGTGATACTTGTTAGTTGGTATTATCATACATATTAGTTGTTATTATAGTACATTATAGCTGGTATTATATATATAGCTGGTATTATAATACCTTGTAGTTAGTATAATACATTAAATCTGACATTAAAATACTTTTTGGTTGGTATTATAATAATACATTATAATTGGTATTATAATACCTTGTAGTTGGTCTTCTAAGTGGCATTTAAACTTTAATAAGCTGGTATTGAAACATGTTCATAAATTATATAATCCCTTGTAGTTAGTATTCTAGTCGCTATTATAACATGTTCATAAACTTTGATACTCTCTCCGAACCAATTTAGTTGTCCCATTGGTTTGGAAACGGTTAATCAATTATTAAGGATGGTGTGGGGTCCATTAAAAAGGTGGTAGTTGGGGTATTTTAATTAATTAAATTAATTGTAAAAGTGGTAATTGGAGTATCGTAAGTAGTAAAAGTGGGGGTATTTTGGTCTTTACTTAGGTGAACATGGGGTATTCAGGTAAAAAGATCATTCGCAAAAAAGAAAATGTGAAAATTGATATGAATTTGCCAAATAAGAGAATGTCACAACTAAATTGGTTCGGATGGAGTATTATATCCTACTGCAATTTGTGATAGAACATTGTGAAGTTTAGTACTTTGACATGTAAGAAGATATGTGGGTTATTATGTTACGATATTTAAAATTGTGTTAACTACTTATATCTTGTAGGTAGATGATAGAAGACAATACGGAATGTTCACAAACCGAACATATATGAACCTACAAGGTGAAGTGAACGTTAAATGCACATGCAAAAACTTGGAGTTGGAGGCATGTGGTTGGTTGTGTTGTCATTGTTTGCGCTTACTTCATAACCATTTCATATTAGACGAGAGACTGTAATTGGAGAGAACGAATTCGCATTCATGCCGAGAAAATCAACCACCAAGGCAATTCATCTTTTGCGGAGACTGATAGAAAAGTATAGGCAGCGAAAGAAAGATTTGAATCTAGTGTTCATTGATCTAGAGAAAACGTACGATAGTATACCCTGAATTATTGTTTGGGTTAGCCTCAAGAATAAAGGTATTTCACGAAAATACATTGAGGCAATACATGACATGTATGATAGAGTGTCGACTAACATATACACCGGTGGATATGACAGAGTCTTTCCCAATCAAAGTGGGACTACATCAAAGATCAACACTAAGTCCTTTCATTTTTGCGGTCATTGTGAAGAAAATCTCTAAAACTATATGGGAAATCGTACCATGGCGCATGCAGTCATTTTGCTAACGATATAGTTTTGGTCGTAAAAACTAAGGAAGAGGCTAATAGTAGATTGGAAGAGTGGAGGAAAACTTGGAGGGTAAGGAATTATGCATAAGCCGTACGAAGACAGAATACTTGCAATGCAATTTTAGTGTAACAGAATCTATAAGAGAACCAGAGGTGACCATAGGGAGAGAAATTGTTGCATGTACGTCCAAGTTCAAATATTTGGGATCAGTAATTCAGAGTAATGAGGAGATTGATGGAGACGTTATTAATCGTATACAAATGAGTTGGCTTAAGTGGGGAGCAGCAACCGGGGTGCTTTGTGATAAAAAATTTTCGAGAAGATTAAAAAGTAAATTTTACCGCGTTGCAGTTTGACTGGCATTGTTGTATAAAACAGAATGTTGATCCGTAAAAAAGGTTTTCGAACGGATGATATAAGTAATTGAAATGCGTATGCTAAGGTAAATGTGTGGTAATACTATGATTGATAAGATAAGAAATCAGAAGTTCAGGGAAATGTTACGGGTTGCACCTTTCTTCGCAAAGTTGCTTGGAGAACAGGTTGAGATTGTTTGACCATGTGTAAATTAAGACACATGACGCCCTATTAAGAAGGATCGAATGCATCATAGTGAAAGGCAAGAGAATTCGAGGAAGACCTAGGGAACATGGGACGTACAAATTAAAAGTGACATGCATGAATTTCACCTCTCCAAGAATGATCAGGGATAGGGGCAGTTGGCGGCACCATATCGATGTATTAGATTACTAAATTCGTCTCTTTTACCGTTTGTTTGTTATTGTTCGTTGCCTTTTTTATCGCTTAAAGAGTCTTTTTTCATTTTTATCTTTATTTTTAGTTATTTGTACTTATTCTATTTATTCTATTTGTAAGTTGCAAGTAGAGGTGTTCATTCGGATCATCGGATTGATTTCGAGTCAGGTGTTTTGGGTCGGTTCAAAATCGAGTTTTGTGTTCACATTGGTTTTTACATAACTATAGATATATTTTAAAGTTGGGTCAAATCGGGTTCGGTTATAAAATCAGATGTCTATCGGGTCATCGGGTCTGTTTTGTACACTTCTAGTTGCAAGTTTCTTTCTCTTTGAAGGCATTTTTCAAGCCGATAAATTCTTTGAACGCACTCTCCTCAATGGGTATGAGTTTCCATCATTCTCCCTTTAGGGCTAAACAGTATTTGGTCTAAACCACAAATCAAATCGGACTAAATCGTAATTTTAATATTTGGTTTGGTCTACCGTTTAAACGGTCTGGTCTGGTTTTTACAAAAAGAATTACGGTTTATAGTTTGGTTTTGGCTGTTTATTTTTCAGACCAAACCAGACCGCAAACCGTACTCAGACCAAAATCATATTTTAAAAAAAATATATATGTTGCTATCTTGATATTTCAAGATGTAATTATTTTTATATAATAATATAAAGTCGTAAACCAGACCAGACCGTTGTAGAACAATTTGATCCGGTCCAATTTGATGATTTAAACGGTTTGGTCCGGTTTGAAATTTTTCAGACTGAATTTTTTTAGTTTGGTCTAATTTTAGTGATAGACCAGACCAAACTTGACCAAACTAAAAAACTTAGACTGGTTATGATGGTGATAATGATAATGTATGGGAGAAGTTGTTTAGTACCACTAAAATTAGACCAAACTATATCATCATCACCATCATAACCAGTGTATCTCGCTTGTTGAAAATTATGATCAAAGTTTGGAAAGCGAAGTAAATTATAATCATAATTTTCAATAAGCGAGATACACTGGTTATGATGGTGATGATGATAATGTATGGGAGAAGTTGTTTAGCGATCGAAACGAGCCTTGTATCATAAACAATAAAAATAATCAAAAGTTAATGTCTATTACAATGGAAGCACAACATAAGACGAAAATTGTACAATTTGGTTATGAACTCACAATACAATAAAGATGCTGTGAAGGTTGATCAGGATCTATGATAATGCATACGAAGATGTTGAAAAGTTAACAACCTTGTAAGAAGACTCAGTTCAGGAAAAGCAATTGCAATTTTTTGTATCAAGGTCTGAATTTGTGGTGCTAGATTTGGAAAAATCAGTCACTAAAGGATGAAAAAAAGATTAACGGTCCGTTTGGTAGCTAGTAATAAATGGTTGTAATGGGAATGAAAAATTAGTATAATTATTAGTTGTGAAAACTCTTGGCTACCTTGATGACCATGCTTCTCCAACTCCAATTATCTCATTTTCTTCATAAAATTCATTTCAATATATTATTATTGGGAGAGGTGGGACTAGGTGGTAATGGAAATTTGTAAACAAAATTTTCTTTTTGTAATCAAGTTTTATTACCATGTGAATAAAATGAAAGTTTTGATGAAATTTTACACTATAAATCATTCTCATTACCACAATTTAGTACTACTAACCAAACGGGCCGTAAGGACATTTTAAGAAAAAAAGACAACTGACTACAACAAATAAAGAGTTCGGTTCAAGAACACTAAATACCTCAAATACACACATTATATAGTAAGAAAAATTGATGTTAATAATCCAAGCTTTCACTTATTTGTTGTGAATAATTCTATATTTAGATTAATTTTTAATAATTTAACATTTGTCCTTAGCTTGCTATCAGTATAATATCTTATTTTATAATAATAACATATAACCTTTGTTTGCTATTATCATACCTTATTAGTATGTTGATAGCAAATTAAGGGCAAAGGTTGATTTATTAGAATATAATTCAAATTTAGGATTATTTACAGTGGATGGATGAAAGATTTGATTATTTAAATCGAATTTTTCTACATAATATTATGGAAAATTTTCAATGATACTCTTGAGTTTTGACACACTTTATCAATGGTAGTCTCAAGTTTTTGTTTATTATCAACGACACCTTAGTTTTATTGAGCGTCTTACAATCATAACATTTTCAACTTTTTTCATCCAAAACCATTAACTTTTTCTCCTTTTCTTTTATTTTTCAATTTAAAATATAAAAAAAGTTAATGTTGTTGGACGATTTCAAACAGAAAAGGTTTAAAAAGATTATGGTTGCGAAACGCTCGATAATACAGGTTACCATTGATAATCAAAAAACTTAAAAGTATTATTGATAAAGTGTCAAAATACAAGGGTACTATTAATGATTTCCTTAATATTATTATTCCTGACTTTATATTATTTAAAATCCCAGTATTATATCAACTGTATAGTATCAAATAATGAATTATATGATATGATGTTATGATGCCAAATTAATCATATCTAAACACCAACAATATGGTATTATAACACCAATTATATAGTATTATAAATACCAAATCAATAATGTTTAAAATACAATCTACATGATATTATAATGCCAACTTTGTAATATTATAAACCTTTTCCTCATAGTTTTCTCAATGATCACACTCTAATCTTGATGAAGAATGAATCCTCTTGAAGACTGATTTACCATGAACCAAAGAAAAAATGAAACAGAATGTTACTTCACAAAAGTACACTTTTAAATCTTAAATGATATATATTGAGTAAATGAATGAAAATTGAAACTACAATGAATGAGAGAGGCCGTTTATATAGTTTTGTCTCTAACTCAACAGCTATAAAAAAAACTTCAAAAAAAAATCTAAAATCAAGATATGACACTTGATACGTCTAACATTTGGCCTTACTTGACTATCTATCATTGCACATACATATTCTGGACTAGGGTTGGTGCCCATGCTCGTGCTTGGTGAGGGTCAAAAGCACATTTGTCCCTTGCATATGTAACCTATGCAGATCCATGCATGTGATGTCATGGTGTCGCCATGTCGGTCTTGGAGTGAGGTGTAAGCTACACGCAATAGTTCACAATGCCAACTAAATTATGTTATAATCCCGATTTAACATATAATTATACGAACTAAATTATGTTATAACTCATGTAGATCCTTGCTTTTGTATTTCAATTGTTGTTGCATCAGTTGTTGTTTCATCATCTGATCTAATGATAGGGCTTAACCTTGGTCACAATGCCAACTAAATTATGTTATAATCCCAATTTTAACATATTCATTGCACCTATCGAGTTGAATTGGGGTTAAAATCTTTCCTATGTAAAATTGCGGGTAAAATCGTTAAAATCGATTAAAATCGATTTCAAGCGACAATTCTTAAATGTTATAGCCAATGCGACAATTCTTAACCAATTTGAAAATTTTAAATTAGAAGGAACATCTTTTCACATCTTCTTTTTTTTCCTTTATCTGTCATTTTCTGCAAATATTCTTAACCAATTCTTAAAGTTAGTTTGTGTAAGTGGTTTGGAGTATGTAAGTGTATGTGTAAGAGTTGGAGTGTGAAAGTAAACTTTTAAGAGTTGGAGTGTTGAAGTAAACTTGTAAGAGTTAGAGTGTGTAAGTGGATGTATAAGAGATTGAAGTGTAAAAGAAGGTTAGCTTGTATAATTAATGAACATCATGGGTTAAATAGAAAGGATTTTAGTCCATCAAATTTTTGTTCTAGTATGTACAAGTGAATATACTTTAAAATAATGAGTAAGTTTGATCATGAAAATATGATAGTTTACTTAGAAAATTTTGATTAAAACTATACTTAAAGTTAATGATAAAAATACGACTCATTTAGTTATAAAATAATTAAATCAAACTTATAAGGATAAAATAATAAGTAGTAATATTTTTTAAGGAAGGAAACTTAAAACGTAACGTTTTACAAAATCGTAAATATAATAATAAAATTTTACTTTCCGTACTATAAAATAATAAAATAATATTTTAGTGCTTATAAAAAAATTTAAAACAAAATAATATTTTTAAGTTTAATTTTTGAAAAAAAATTACAAAATCGGAAAAAGATTTGGATTTAAAGATGATTTGAAATGGATAACCAAAGAATTAGGAATTTGAATTGAAAATTCAAAATGATTAATCAGAAGATTAAGATTAATAATTTTGAATCTGTTACAAAGAAGGTTCAATACCAACCAAATGATATTACATCATGACCAAATTTTTCTGATGAGACCCACCATAAATGGTGGTTCTTTCCACAAATTAAAATTAATATTCAAACAATCACAAAGCACAAAAGCACTACCCGAAAAAAGCTTCAAAAAAAGAGTGATAATCTGATTTTTCTAGACACACTCAGTGAGTGAAACACCCTTTTTCCGGCCGAAAACAAGGAGAAAACTTACCCCTACCTTCACCGTTACAACCACTAGTGGAATGTCGCCACCATAGTATTAACATTCGAGATCGGCGGCATGGCCTGCCTCACAACTGACAAACGTCACGACAAGGAGAAATCACCATTACTAGTGATGGTAGACAGTAGGCGTGAAAGACATGTAGACTTCATGTTTACAGAAAGAGAAAACTCTAAATTAAACGAAAGAGAAAATGACAACAAACAACAAACAAATGGGTTTAATACCAAAACCCTTAAAAACCCCTCCCAGACACCCAAATCCACGAACGGTTTCCATAGCCCATATGTTAGAAATTGGCCCTCTTCAAGTGGGCTCTCTTGTTTTTAACCCAATTTTTCTTTGAAAGCTCATAGTATGGGATCTCTTTGCAAGTCAAACTCTGCTACTTGGATTTTTTTATTTTGGGGCAACCGACACCATGACCGATGATTCCTCTGATCTTCTCAATACTACCCCAACCATCTGTATTCAAATTCAAACTACCAATGGAGATTGTGTTACTGTTACTAAGACTAGGACTGTTGAAATTTCTCCGTACATTAATCTTCGGAATTGTCTTTTAATTTCCAGCTTACTACATAAACATTTATTTATTAGTCAATTGACTAAAGAGCTTAATTGCTTTTTTACTATGTCTTCCACTGATTGTGTTATGCAGGATGCTCAAATTGAAAAAATAATTGGACGTAAACTAAACGAGGAGGTTTATACTATGTGGATGAGACGACTCGCACTCTCTCAAGTGCTGAGGCTAAATTTCGAGGAATTGCCAAGGGTGTTACAGAAATCTTGTGGATCAAGAAACTACTAGGGGAGTTGAACTTCCCTCTAGCTAAAGGGTGCATGCGACCTTTATTGTGATAATAAAGCAACAATCAACATTTATCGGCCAATTTTTATATGTATATATGTATGTATATATATACACACACACACACACTAATAAATACGTGTATTGCACGAGCAAAGGCGAAACTTTGTTAGGGCAGGTAGGGGCTTCTCCCCTCCGAGATTTTCGGCCAATTTTTATATACTATACAACCATCATTTTATTTTTTTTATAGTTCTACCCAAGAAATAAACATAACACAATTAAAGGAACAGAATAATTGAACAAGATAAAAAAGAATCTAATGAGTAATAATGGAATATCAAATTAAGAATGAAACTATCATTTAACAACTGGAAAAAAAAGGAAGCGATTGGGAGAAATCGACTAAATAAAAAATTAAGCTTACCATCCTCAATTGAAAGTTAAGGTTTGTTTTATATTTTTAATTGAATTTTCTTATCTTTATTTTAATAATTATTTGAATAAGTGCATACTTGAATTTGGAAAACTCATACAATAAAACAATCAATTATGAAGATAGTAAAGAAAAGACTTCGTAACAAAACGAGCTACGATTTTCTTGCAAATAGTTCAGTGATATACATTTACAGATAAATAGCAAAGACATTGTGTCAATGAGATTATAGATAACTAGGATGGAAACCCGTATAACTCACGAATTTTTAAACACGTGAATATTTTAAGGAAATTTTAGATTGCAAACCATACTTCACATTTTTCCTAAAATTCAAAATTGTAATTCTAGTAGTCTAACAATTTCAATGACATGTTAATGATCAATTAATTGAATTTTTTGTCATTTTAGTTTTAAATAACAACTGATGGATAAAGGGGTTATTTTGTACGTCAAGTAATTTTCTAAATTATTGTATAATTTTATTCAGTAGTATAATTTTCTACGTGGTGTAATTCCAAAATTTTAACAGACAATATATAATATTCTACACAATACATTATATATTTCCCATTATAGTTTCTTAAACAGTGCATTTATATATACAAGTTACAACTGTGTGATTGAGAATAATTGTGATTTATTGCATCCATTAATGTATGAGTTTTCCGAATATATAAATTTGTAAGTATGGTAAGTTTAAAATATACAAATTAGTTAAATTCCATTAATACTAACCCTTAAGAAAATGACAAACGACATGCTCATAATCAAACATTCTTTTAGCTATTATACAATAAATTAATAAAACGTATAATTTAAATGTTTTATGGCTAAACAGCGTCGAGCTTTACTTTGATTCAAATTTACATTATAATTTTTGGTCATATGGATTGGCTATATATTAAAGTCATTTTTTCTGTTAACTCCGCCCCTAAAATTTTGTTTAAATTTCACCACTATGTACAAGTTTCTATACTAATACTCATAAAATAAACTTAAATACTGAATAGTATCAAATAATCATAATATTAACGACCTAATCTATTTCAAAATTGCAAAATCTCATTTCATATATTGGGTTTGATTAATTTAAATATAAATAGTTTTTTCTCAACGGCTCTTTCTCTTCCATGAGTGTTCTACACTAGCCTTTTCTTTTTTGGTTCTTTCCAAAATAAACTTAGATTTCGCCGCCGAATAAAACCCCCCGGGAAACAACCAGTCCGATCGACCAGCACCACAACCAGCCGTAGTATCGCCGTCCACCAGCACCACCTACATCCACCGCCGTACCCAATCGATGCCTGACTGAACAGCCAGGCGCTAGCTGCTGCCATTACCCAGGTTCTGTCTCTCCATTTTTCTTTATTGTAAACCCTAACATTAGATTTTGATTGGTGTATATTTTATTCCTCGATCCTAAGTATTCTAATAGGTTTTTGTGTGGGATCATTTATTTTGATTTGGGTGTTTGTTTTGAACAAAGTTTATTGAATATCACGTTAATTTGGTTTTCATTAAGAATTAATTTACTCGAATAATAATACTTTAGGGTCGTAAAAAAAACATATGTTGAATCAAATTATTTTATTTGATGGACATTTAAATACTAATTTTGTTAAATATTGGACAAATTGTAATTTTTTTCTGAAAAATAAATTCTCAAACTATAAATAGTAGTACACAGTCTTCAGACATAGAAATTAATAGGAGAAAAGTATAATTTTGGTTATATATATTATATAGACTAATATAAGATGTGGGATTCACTAATAAAATAGTTTATGTATTTGTTTTTATCATGAATTTGATAAAGATTTTGATTTTATATGCATTATTTAGAAAATGATATCTTATCGTGTGACTTTATTATATTTTTAGAATGGTAAAATTCGAACAAGTAATAGGAATGTTGAATATATTGGTGGTAAACACAAATTATTTGTATACAATTCGAACAAGTAGTGTGAATATAACTTTTAGATATGGGATGAATGAAAAATACTATTCATGACTTCGAAATTCCATGACTTAATTAAAATACCAAAAATTTAAAACTGACATTTTAAGTGGCGGATTTTAACAATTTCTAAATGTTATAGACCAATTTGAAGATTTAGAAGACTAATTTTTAGAATTAACAAAACAATTTCAAGGCTTTATCTTTGCATTTCAACTTTAAAATATGATGATTTAAACATTAAGATTGATTTTAAATACTCTGATATTGGTCAACTCTTGAAATTGATGTTTTAAGTCTTCATATTGACGTGCCAGAATTTTTAAGTAATTTATTAACTCTAGACTAGTTGCACGTAGGGATGGTAAAATGGACGGGTGGATGCAAATATGCCCTCCCCCATACCAATACCCATAGCCACTTAAAATTTTCATACCTACGTATGCCCACTTGGGTATGCATTCAAAGTTTCAAACAGATATCCACCCACTATGGCCAATTATGTATACCTATCATGGGTACACCTACCTTACCTCACATTCACTTCACATCTGCGTTATATACTTAATAATTCTTTACAAACAAATAAATACTAAGTGGATCCAATTAAAGACAACTTATAATCTTAAAAAGAGATTAAATTTTATTGAGAAATCAGTTAGGAGAGAAACAATAATTATGCGTTTCCAAATTGGGGAAATTTTTAGGGTTTATAGTTTGGAGAAAGAAGAATGATTAGTAATTGAGGGAAAATGATGAGAATTAAAAATCCGATAAAAGTATAGTGGAGAAAGTATAATACATGTGTATGAAAACATGACAAATAAGTAGTTTTTGATGGCTTTTGCAGAGCACGTAAAAGCCTTATTCAAACCCTTATCCATTCCGTTTATTCATCTAGTATAAAGGCCTGTTTTGAGCCCGCCCCATATTAAGCTCACCCCGTTTTCAACCCTTATAATGATGGGTTGGATCAGGGACCCTAATGAAAGCCCAGCCATTGCACTAGTCTAATCATACCCATATCCGCCCCAACTGGTACGAATGCGATGCGAAACACATAATTATACTCGAATGTCATCCCTAGTTGCATGATTTAGACTGTATCACATATATCCCTATTTAACTCTAGTTATTGAATAATCAAGAAGTCTCTTAAAGGACTATCTCTATAAGAGACGCCTCTCAGGATTCCAACCCCCAATAACATAATAAAAATGAGTGAATAATGGATGGTACAACATTCAAAAAAATGCGCCTCTAACAATAAACCATTTGGTTTCCTTCCTCAAACGCAGGGCCGACCCTAAGCAAGGGCAAGGCATGCCTACGCCCAAGGCCCCCATAAATTTTAGTTTAAGTGTATATGGATCCGCCCCAGACCTGCCTCTTTTTAAGGTCTGGGTCTTATTTTTTTGAGACTCATCGGATTCGGGTCGTATTTGGATCTAAAAAATAATTGTCAAGTCCGAGTTCGGGTCCAATATTCGGCCATGAACTCGCCCCTCGGACCCTTATAAATATTAAATTTTCCATTTTTATTTGTCTTCAACTTATGAATTCTGCCCCCAACACTTATTTTCTTTTAATATAATCATAATATATATAAATAATATATATGCTACTTGCTAAGTGCTAACCCAATTACCCTTATTTCATGGACTCGAACTAGTGTTTAAGCGTATATGGGTGACGCTATGTGAGTTTAGATGTTAAATTAGTATTAAATATATGTAAAGTACGATAACAACTCTTACAAATATACGAAAAATATAATGACTAAATGTTTCAAATTTGACAAATCAAAGAGAATTCTTTTAGACCCATTAAGGACCCTAGACCCATCAGATTCGAAGGGCCTAAGTCCGGGTCTGAAACTTTTGGACCCTTAGGGTCCGGATTCGGATCTAGATCTCAAAAAATTAAAAGGATCCAGGTCCAGGTCTGGTTGGACCCACTCCAAACCCGCCCCATGATCATCCCTAATTACAATATCTTGAATTTGGCATTGACATACTTGGTAGTTGGTATTATCATACATATTAGTTGTTATTATAATACATTAGAGTTGGTATTATATAAGTAGTACTTCCTCCGTTTTTTTTTTTTTTTTGCACCATTTCCATTTTATACACTATTCATCATTTGATAGTGTTTTACATAGTGTGGTAATTAAACGAGAAAAAAACATAGTAATGTGAGATCTTGTTTTATTCGTCTCGTCGGATACTTTTTCAATATTAAATTTTTATAATTCTAGTTGAGTATAATTCTAGATATAAGTAATTCAACAAATGCATTGGACTGTGTAAAAAATGTTTGGGTGCAAGTAAAAAACGGAGGAAGTATTATAATACCTTGTAGTTAGTATAATACATTAAATCTGGCATTAAAATACTATTTGGTTGGTATTATAATAATACATTATAATTGGTATTATAATACCTTGTAGTTGGTCTTCTAAGTGGCATTTAAACTTTAATAAGCTGGTATTGAAACATGTTCATAAATTATATAATCCCTTATAGCTAGTATTATAGTTGGTATTATAACATGTTCATAAATTTTATATTCACTAGTTGGTATTATATCCTACTGCAATTTGTGATAGAACATTGTGATTTGTGAATTTAGTACTTTGACATGTTAGAAAATATGTTGGTTATTATGTTACGATATCTAAAATTGTATTAACTACTTATATCTTGTAGGGTGTGGATAGAAGACAATATGGAATGTCCACAAACCATAACATATATGAATTTACGAGGTGAAGTGAATGTTAAGTGCACATGCAAAAACTTCGAGGCATGTAGTTGGTTGTGTTGTCATTGTTTGCGCATACTTCATAAAAATCATAACCTTTCTATATTAGTCGAGAGATTGTAATTAGAGAGAATCAATTTGGAATCATGCCGAGAAGATTAACCACCATAGCAATTCATCTTTTGCGGAGACTGCTAAAAATGTATAGGCAACGAATGAAAGATTTGCATCTGGTGTTCAATGATTTGGAGAAAACGTACGATAGCATACCACGAAGTATCGTTTAGAATAGCCTCAAGAATAAAGGTATTTCACGAAGGTACATTGAGGTAATAATAATACAGGACATGTATGACAAAGTGTTGATTAACATACATACACTAATGGATGTGACAGAGTCTTTCCTAATTAAAGTGGAACTATATCAGAGATCAGTACTAAGTCCTTTCATTTTGACAGTCATTATGGAGGAAATCTCGAAATCCATATAAGAAACGGTACCATGGTGCATGCTTTTCGCTAACGATATAGTTTTGGTCGCAGAAACCAAGTAGGAGGCTAATAGTAGATTGGAAGAGTGGAGGGAAGCCTTGGAAGGTAAGGGGTAGTGCATAAGTTGTACGAAAACAGAATACTTGCGATGCAATTTCACTGTGACGGAATCGATAAGAGAGCCAGAGGTGACCATAGAGAGAGAAATTGTTGCATGTACATCAAAGTTCAAATTTTTGAGATCGGTGATTTAGAGTAATGGGGATATTGATGGAGACGTTATTAATCGTACACAAACGAGTTGGCTTAAGAGGCGAGCAGTAACCAATGTGTTTTGTGATAAAAAGTTTCTGAGGAGATTGAAAGATAAATTTTCTAGCATTGCAATTAGGTCGACGTGTTGTATGGAACATCATTTTGGCTCGTAAAGGTTTTTGAACAGATGATAAAAGTAACAGAAATGCGTATACTAAGGTGAATGTGTGGTAACTATGATAGATAAGATAAGAAATCAGAAGTTCAGGGAAGTTACGGGTTACACCTGTCTTTGCAAAGATGCGGAAGAATAGGTTGAGATGGTTTGGGCGTGCAGAAAAAGACACATGACGCCCTAATAAGAAGGATCGAATGCATCATAGTGGAGGGTAAGAAAAGTCAAGAAAGATCTATGAGAACATGGGAAGAAAAGATTAAAAGTGATATGTATGAACTTCACTTCTCCAAGAATGATCAGGGATAGGGGCAGTTGGCGGCGCCTTATCAATGTCTAAGATTACTAAATCCGCCCCTTTTACCCATCGTTTGTTATTGTTCATTGCCTTTATTATCGCTTAAAAAATTCTTTACTTTTATCTTTATTTTTAGTTATTTGTACGTGTTCTATTTATTCCATTTGTAAGTTACATGTTTCTTTCTCTTTGAAGGCATTTCTTAAGCGGATGGACTCTTTGAACTCTCAAGTAACAATTGTTGTGAATAACACTAATTCTCTTTTGAGGCCGTCTCATCGTAAAACGACTTCAAATGGGTTAACCCAAACTATTTAGGAAAAAAATGCTTCTTGTACTAGGGGGAATTTAGTTTTCACAGTTTTTTTTTTTTACAAATGAGCCTTTTATATGGATCCGTCTCACGTTGAGATGGTCTAATACAAATGGGTTGTTGAAACTTTGATGAATAACCAGACTCGTTAAAACAATAAACCTAAAAACAAACTAGAAGCCCAAAAGCATTGGAACTTAAAATCTCTCTTTTAAGAAAAAATTTGAAAAAAATAGGTTTTTTTTCTAAAAAATTTCCAAAATAATCTTGGAAAATTTTATTTTCCTAAATAAGAATTTTTCAACCGAAGTCTATAGTATGGTAATGTTCGTTGTTGCTAACAGCGGTCAATTACTTAAATTGAGTAAAAAATAATCAGTCTAGTAATCGTCCGCTCTTACTAACAGGGGCGATTAAGTTTTTTTATTGACTTTTTTTACTGTCGTTGACTTTAAATGTTAATGACCCATTGTTAATAACGGCAAGCAATTGTTTTCGCATATACCTTAATCTAAGCTTTTGTTAGTATATGATCTATTGTTACTAACAGTGAACAATTTTTTGGCTGACTTTTGTTTTCCCATACACCAATATTGAACAAAGTAAAGCTTATTTTATCTCAAAAAAAAAAAAAGTAAAGCTTATTTTATCTCAAAAAAAAAAAAAAAAAGTAAAGCTTATTTTTGAAAAGAATTAATTGTAAATTACATCCTTATTGTTTAATAGTTTTGCGAATTACAACTTTTTTTTGCGAATTACAGCCTCCATGTTTCAATTTTGACCAGTATTCAAGCCAAGTGACCGGATCCGTGCAAAATTACCGGTTGACTAGCCATTTTATTTTTGAATTTTTTTATTTTAATTTTTTTGTGATTTTTTTTCTTTTTTTAATTCTTTCTTCCTCAATCACCTTTCTCTCTTCTTTTTCTTCTTCTTCTTCTTCTCTAATAAATTTCAAAGACTCCATTAGTCTTTAAAGCCCCCATTAATCTTCAAAGACCCAATTTCTCTCTAAAGTCCAAGCCCTAGATTTTTATCCAAAGTCCCCATCAATCTTCTTTAGTAACGTTCATTTTGAAAAGAATTAATGGTGAATTACAGCCTTATTGTTTAATAGTTTTGCGAATTACAGTCTTATGTTTTTTTTTCGAATTACAGTCACCATGTTTCAATTTTGATCAGTATTCAAGCCAGGTGACTGAATCCGTGCAAAATAATCGACCGGTTGACCAGCCATTTTACCTTTAACTTTTTTTTTGTGATTTTTTTTCTTTTTCATTTAATTATTTCTTCCTTAATCAGCTTTCTCTCTCATCTTTCTTCTTCTTCTTCTGAATTCTCATAACCACTAATTTCATATTGTTCAATTTCATTTAATTTTTCTTGTTCTAAATTCGCAATAAAAAAAAAATCAAAGCTGTAATTCGCAAAATCACTAAACATCAAAATTGTAATTCACAATTAATTCTTTTGAAAAACAAATTTTCCCAAAACTTAATTTTTTTTTTCCCAAATAAGTTTATTTTCTTCTTTCCTTTTAAGACAAGAAGAAATACAAGTACGACCCATCTCTGTCATGTATAATTGTTGCAAGTTCCTAATTTTCTTCATCTCGCCCAAACAAAACCCAACATTTTAACACATTTTGTTTCATCGGGGAAAAAGCCCTAATCTTTCATTTTAATTAGTGATAATTAGATCAGATCAGAAGAAAAGAAATGGGTTGGAGAAAATGGGGAGTAGGAATTATAGCAGTAGTTGCAATTATTACAGGAAAAAAATTAAGCAAAAATTATGGGTTAGATAAAGATGCATTAATGGAGGTTTTTAAGAGATTATCAGATCAATTAGGGATTTGGGCAATTCCAGCTTATGTGGGTGTTCATACTTTAACATTGGCTCTTTGTTTGCCTTCTGCTGTTTTCTTTGAAGCTGCTGCATCTATTCTTTTTGGGTTTTTTCCTGCTGTTCTTTGTGTTTTTTCTGCTAAAGTTCTTGCTGCTTCTCTCTCCTTTTGGATTGGAAGGTATAAATACATACCCTTTTCATTTTTGTTTCTCAAGATTGTATTTTCAATTTCATTTTTGATTTTTTGTGGGTTTTATTGTGATTTATGTGTTGAGATATTATTGTTGTTTGATGGGTTTTTTTTTTAATAATGTTTGAAATTCAAGTATTTTGCTTTGATGCATTTGTTGGTGAAATTGTTTTCATTTGCATTTGTATTGGGAGGATTTGGGTTTGTGTAAAGATTGTGTTCATTTGATGAATGTAGGATTGTGTATAAGTATTAATTATACTCCTATTACTCAAAATAACATTAAGCTGAAAATTTATTCTAAATTACACTCAATTGTTATAGTAATTGTTTGATGTTTCTATTTTTAGCTTATGAAGTAGAACTGTAGAAGTATATCATTTTCCATTTAATTTTTGGATTATGATTTTCTCAGTTTGTCTGTTTCATCAACTAGTTCAGGCTTGGTATTTATTCATTTGAAAGAGGTGGAGTGTCTTGTGTGTTTGTAAACTCATTTGTGGCATTCAAAACCTAATTGAGGATTAGATGTGAAGTTCAATATTAGGGAACGAGGAGCTTGGCAATTTCTTATTAACTGTTAGTCAACTAATTTGCAAATTGGAGTGTGCTCGAAAGATAGGTGAACCCAAATACTATGAGGGATACATGCTATGAGAATAAGAGTGAACAGAGATATGACACCAATTATTTCTTGATGGACTATTTTAAGATAGGAAGTTGTTGAGGGTTGATGGATACTTTTTGTTAAGGTTCCAATCTCTCCAAAGTTGGAAAGATTTGTAGGGAAAACTCTCATCCCCTTCTTTTCCCTTCCATTCCATCCTATACAAACTAGAGTTATCTCCCTTCCATTTCTCTTCCCTTCCTTCCCCTTCCCTCCCTTTCTTTTCTCTCCAAAATTGTTATCCAAACATAATGTGACGTTTTGGAATGTTTGAGAATCTTGGTTGGGCATATTAGATTGAATAAATTCGTTGAAGTTCGAAATCTCTCTTTGCGTAGAAATTTGAATTTTTTTATCAATCTTTTTGATAGTGTTATGCTTTTGCGTGTTTTAATTTATAGTATCATAAAATTAAAGTGTGAGGTGTAAACTTAATGACCTAGGCTCAAATTTTCCTTTTTAAAAGGTCATTTTTCAAATTCATATGATATATGTCCTATAATGAATTAAAATATTAGTTAAATTTATTAGAACATAGTGGCTTTCATAATTGACAACTAAAAACTGAAACCACTTTTGATGGTTTCCTGTCTTTGGTTTTTAGTTTTCTTTAAAAACTAAAAATTGAAAACACATAATGATAACGAACGAGTGTGAAACGATTGAGATGATATTATTAGAGAGTATCCATTTAGTTTACAATGCCTTTGGAAAACTATATCTAACTGCATTGTGACTTTGTATTAGCACTTACTCTAAGCTTTACATGTCACTATAGGAGGTATGCAAACCTTAGGCTTTCATATAAGGAAACCCCTCGTAATAGTATATTAAAGCTATTGATAATACTGATCGCTCTACTACTATATGGATAATCAATTATGTATTGTGCGGATAGAACCTCGTAATAATATATTACAACAATGTTACAACCTTAGTCCTAAAAAATTGAAGTTGGCTACATGAACCAATATATCAGTTCTAATAGTCGTCCGCATAGAAATTTTACTCCATTCATTTTAAATTTTCTATAATCTCAATTTGTAAGTCTAAATTCTTCAAATCATTTGAAATCTTTTGAGCTCCAACCAAGTCATATTTGGGCTTTCTCGCTCTCTTTTTAAATCCTTTGAGCTCTAATTTTCTATCTTTCTTACCAGCTCATTAATACCCGTCCTTGTATATGTCCAAACCAACTTATAATTCTTTTTCATCTTTTTCTCAATTTTTGCAACTTCGAACCCTTTCTTATATTTTCGTTTTGTATGATATCCCTTAAAGTATACCCATCCATCCATCAAAGCATTTGCATTTTCATTGTTTCCATCGTTTACTTATGTTATGATCCTTTGTAAAAGCCCGACATTTTGATCCATATAATAGCGCTAGTCTAATGGCACACCTCATTAACACAATATTCTAATCGTCCCTCTTTTATCTTTTGCCGCTCACTCTTAATTCTATAGGTCACATATCGTTAAAGGTCCCTTCTATGAAATATGGACCCAAGGTATTTGAAGTATCCACTTGAACCAATTTCTCTCTCTTCTAACTTTATAATGCCTCTTGTTATCTCATTTGGTCTAATTTTATACCCTATGAAATATGTCTTGCTCTGACTTAATTTGAAACCACTTGACTCCAACTCTTGTCTCTATCATTCTAACTTAGCGTTTATCCCTCCTTGGTCTCATCAACTAAAATATTTTCATGAGCAAATAACATGCATCAAGACACGTCTCCTTATAGCCATCAAGCTATCTCATTTAGTACCGCTGCAAATAGAAACGGACTTATGGTCGAGCCTTAATGAAGGCTATTGGTGATTAGAAAATCCTCTATTGCCGCATGTGCTAAGATTTGTCTTTGCTTCTCAATACTTATGTTGCACTGTATCAATGTATTTCTTGGGAATACCTTCTATGTGACAATGTCATTTTCCAGCAAAGTACTTCTCTTGGTATCTTATTGTATACTTTGTTTTAAGTTCATAAAAACCATGTGCATGTCTCTTTTCTAGACCTATAGTATTTCATCTTTTGTCTCATACGATGAATTGCTTATAGTATTCCACCAAAGTACTTCTCTTGGCACCTTGGTACCTTGTCGTAACCACGAAACTACTTTCTCCTGGAATCTTCGCATGATGCAAGTTTTCATCCTTTTCCAAGTATCCTCTGCATCCAAAGTCATCTCTCAATCTGCTTCTTTGCCTCCTTTTCCAAGTTTTCATACTTCTTCGGCAAAATTTTTAATTATCCTTTTTTAATCTTCACCATTTAATCCTACTTTCTTCTTTGCCTCCTTTTTTTTTTTTAACTTCTGCTCTTGCTTAAATGAGAACATCTAGGATATGGAGTTTGTGTTGGGTTTAGGAAAATACACTCTCCTGGAATAACTTTACAGTTTAGGGAAATACCTCTATCTATCATCCTTGTCAAAAAGTAGTCATTTTAGGTTGCATCTAATGTACATCTAAAAGTCACCATGTGGTTGCCTCTTCTTAAATGATGTGTTAACAACCAACAAATCGTATGAGAGTGTAAAATCTAAAATGGACTATCCTTCTATATTCCTAGTTCCATAGACTAAAACTTTCATGGACGTTTCCAAGCCACTTCAACATACCCTTACGTGACATTCAAATCACGTTTGATTTAGAGCTTCTCATTCGTTGGTGTATTTTGCATCATATCATTGAGATCTTTATCAGTATTTTTTCAATCGATTCCTGCATTCCACTTGCAGTGCATAAGCACTTATGACATTCAAAATCTCTTTACCATGTACCATTTTCACTCTCATAATCTTATCATTCTTTCTAGACATACTACATGCTTAGATTTTTGCTGATCTATGATAAAACCAACTCCGTTTCGATTTTTATCTTGTCCCGATCACCACAATTTATATTCCATTCTTTGACCTACTATCATTTATCTCTTACTCATTTTGTCTCTCGTAGACATAAATGTTAATTTTCCTTATTTCTATATGATATCTACCAACCGAAAACGCTCTAAAAATCTATGAGTCAAGCTACCAATCTTCTAAGATCTTATTCTTAATCTAAGACCCTTAATTTTTCTTAACCTCCATGCTTAAACCCTATGTGCCCTATCTCATTTGACACCACACTCAGGCCACATGGCGCGTTGTTTTTGGACGACGTCCTAGTATAAGTAAGTTGCCCTTGCTCATTTGACAACACACTCAGGTTATGTGGTGCGTTGATTCTGGGCGACGACCTAGTAACCTTTGCATATTTTTCACTACACAAAGCCTAAGGATTGCATCGCATCACTGATTAGGGGACACCCACACAAGAATTGAATTTTGGTCATGATCATGGGATTTTACAAAGTTTTACTAACCTAGCGTGGTTCCTCTTCCTTTATTCGGGTTTGGGAGCGGCAATAAGCGACAAGCACTTATAGCAGAGTTTGGTGGAATTCTTCTTGTAGTAGCTTTGGTGTAGTGTTTCCTAAAATACCCCTTTGGCAAATTCATTATAAATTCTAAGTGGAATTATTGTTACTTCAAACAGTAAATCCACCAAAATCAAAGCTTAGTGAATCGGACTTCATATTCCAAAACCGTGATGCGGGTCAAGAAATAGTCTCTGAAAAAAACATGCTATTTGTTGTGGGCTTCATCCTTTTTTTGTTGTATTGCATGAAACCCATGCAAATTGTAATTCCTTTAACTAATTAGAGGTGAATACAATAGTGAAACGGTGGTCAAGTTATAAGATATGTAATTGGGTTGCGGCCTTTGAACAAATGAATTTACTATATTTTGAATGTACTTATTCGCATATGGCTTTTGTATTTATAATTATTTTAGAGCATATCTATTCTCTTATATTTAATTTTACTAAATATGGAGCGCGATGTGTAATTTAAAAATGCGGTAACTGTTGCGAACTTGCGATCGCAGTAACGGAAAGCTGATGTGGTTATCATAACGTCTAAAGATCGGTCGAAACCATAAGATAGGCCTTAATGCGGCCCAAAACGTGGTTTTTTTTACACCTTTACAGTGTAGGGAATATCGGTTCGTTTGTTTTCAAAACCTTTACAACGCGGCTGATGCGATGCTATGCGGCCTTGTTTTTATTTTATGACTGGGCCATTTATTAGCCTTGCGGATAGAACACTTGATGAGCTTTTGTTACAATCTAATTGTTCGCTGTATTTGAAGCTATCTTTATGACCATGGAAGATTAGGAAGCCGGTTATTATTCTTTTGGTTCAGATACTTTGATGAGCTTTTCATTTTCCCTGCTTTTCATTATCTTATTTGATTTGTGTGCTTGGATCTCAATGTTACAAAGTAATAAGTTTGCAATATTATGCATCATTTTTCATGGTTATTAGTTTACAACATATGTTCATTTCTGTTTTTTCCCTATATCAGTAATGTTACTTATTATGTTCATATTCTTAGGCTCATCTTCATGAGTTCAAGTTCGGCGAAGCAGTGGGTGCAGAGTAACAAGCATTTTCACGTGCTCGCCAAAGGTGTGGAGAAAGATGGTTGGAAATTCGTCCTTCTTGCCCGATTCTCTCCCGTCCCTTCTTATGTCATCAATTATGCTATGGCTGCTACTAAGGTCAGATATTTTGTGGATTTTCTTCTTCCTACCGTTATTGGCTGCTTGCCGATGATTTTGCAAAATACATCCATCGGAAGTCTTGCTGGTGCTGCTGTTGCTTCAGCATCCGGCTCTCAAAAATCAAAGCTTTCTTCATATATTTTCCCACTTATCGGGATAATGTCTAGTATTCTTATCTCTTTCAGGATCAGAACTTACTCTAAAAGTATTTCGTTTGATAATCTTAGAAATTCTGAAAACACTGTTGAGTCATCTCAACCATTAACCAGTACCAATAAAGATAATACCGTGAAGAAAAAGCAATAATGTCATTTAAATTTTCTTGTTTTCCGATCTTTATGTGATCCCTCATGTTGATTTGTTTTAGATCTTGTAGCCAACCCTATATGTTGGGTTGAAGGCTACAGACTTTCTGTTAAACTGAACTATTCTCCATTTATGTTTTATAGAGTCCATTTTCGGAATTATATCTATTTTATTCTATTTCATTATAGAAATAATACATTATTTTTCAGTTAATAACATAGATTGAGAGCTATCATGCTAATATGGAATTTAACAGACACCCTTGGTCTTTTCGCCTGTTACTTTTACGTCCTTATGAATCAAGTTTTGTTTGTCTTTCTTCCAATGAACCGAGGTTTCTGGTATGTGCAACGAGCCACTTGTATCACCTTCGCTTGGTTTGACTTCCACTGTGAAACTAATCTTTGGAACAGATTCTTTGAATTCTACTAGTGCTTGTTGTATGTGTGAGAGTAGTTTGTCGACCATTTGCCTCCCGAAGTCCTCTCTGACGACAACTCGGAGGATTGTGACGTGCTCAATGTCAGCAGGCATTGTATATGCTGGTACAATCCATCCATAGTGCCGCAAGGCTTTTGAGAGGTCGAATGCGAGACTTTTATTCTCGTCTTTGAAGGCAAAGGCCACAAGTGGTATCCCTTGTTCTTTTGAGACGACATCAAATCTACCCATATTCTGCAATCCTTTTCGGAGTGTTCTTGCATTATCTATGCAATTTTTGATGACATTTTTGTACCCCTATAGAATTAAATTACTGTTAGCATAGCAAAAATCTTCTTTTTTATGCCGTAAAGTGTTGTGTGAAATTAATGCTCAAAGTCTTAAACGACATTTACCAAAAACACTTTTTTTACCTAATTGCAACCAAAAAGCCTAAACTCAAAGTCAAGTTAAAAGTCATTTACCAAATACCCCTTATTAACCGTCAAACACGTCCCCTCACCCAACAATCATGGAGATTTCATGTGGTTAAATTAGAAGACATAATTTTATTTGGGTAAGTTCTTGAATCATATTGACTTTATGGTTAATGTTGGTTTTTAGCAGTTTTTGGAACCTCTAATCTCTAATCTCTAATGCAAGTTGTAATCAATTCTGCTTATGAAGTAAAAATTTAGATATTTTTAGTAGAAATGTTTCAGGTTTCTGCTACTTTCGGCCTTTGGATACAGTTGATTATAGAAAGGTGATTTTAGGCTGATAGCTTGTTTTCCCGAACAAGTGTATTTGGAATGAAATCGGTGATTGAATCGGGAGCTGTGATCAGCTCTACTAGACTAGATGTGGAAAGAAGAGTCGAAGACGCATACCTCAAATCCCAGCCTTAGGAACTGATAATATTGTGCGACAATTTGGCTTGCACCTGCATGTCGGTAAGTCATGTAAGTAGTCTAATTCAGGGCAGACCCTCTTTTCCTCCCTGTCCCGAATGTGATCGGCATAGTGTATGTTAATACCTTTCGAGAAATTCAGAGTAAAGGTAGGTTGATCAGCGCCAAGGTAGTTGATATGGAAGACTAGCTCCTCGGGAAGATCTTCTTTGCTCCTCCAGAGGACCCACCCAACTCCGGCATAAACAAGACCATACTTATGGCCGCTTACATTTATACTCTTCACCAACGGTAGTCTAAAATCCCATTCGAGCTCTGGGTATACGAATGGCGCCACAAATCCTCCGCTTGCTGCATCTACGTGTATTGGAGTGTTCCATCTGGCATTCGCATGACACAAATTAGAAAGAGAAGGGATTAAGGGATTGATTTGAATCTAAGCCGTATACTTCACTAATGTTGAAACTTACCCGGTTTTCTTGTTCTTTTTGGCAAGTAGGTTATTCAAGAGCTTGACGTCTTCAAACTCTCCGTTAAGGGTTGATCCTAGAATAGCAGCCACACATATTGTGTTTTCATCCACCAATTCGACAGCTTTTACAGGGTCCATCACATAGCAACCTTCAGTTAGCTTCACTTCTTTCAGCTCTACATCAAAGTACCTTGCGAATTTTTCCCAGCACACCTGCGAGGTAAAAAATGTTGTGAAGTTACAGATGACAATTCATGTTAAGGGTCAATCTGAAACAATTTGTGTTCTATTATAAGGGTAAGATTGCATATATTCGACCCTTTAGACTCGATCTGGGTGGGATTCACTTAATGACATTGCCGTATTTAAATGTTACATGAAAGTTGATTGTGTGCTTACTTTACACCGAAAATGTGAAGGGTTGAAATCGAGGATGTACCTGGACATTGGCACCAGTTACAATATTTGGTCTATCATAAGGCTTCCCTTCTGCTTTTCTTTGATTTTGCCATTTCTTCTTGAAAGCTAATCCAGCCAACATTATTGCCTCCGATGACCCCACTGTTGCCACTCCGACTGCTTGTCCATGTTTGCTATCCGCTAATGGTGCATGAAACAAGCGCCCGATCATATTTACACACCTATTCTGCAAACCGTGTAGTACAGACTTAACAATCGTGTAAGGGCGTCATAAACGCACGTTCGATAAAGTAAGCATACCTGGAGCTCAGTAGTGACAGGATACTCGTCCATGTCGACATAGTTCTTGTTGATGGCTTCAGACATGAGCTTATCACATTCAGGTTCCATCCAAGTTGTGACGAAGGATGCCAAATTAAGCCTTGGGTTACCATCCAACATTAGCTCATCGTGTATGATTTGGTACGCCACATCTCTTGGGATTGACTTCTTTGGCATCTTATACCTTCAATCAATTATTTCATGCACTTGTAATTTATTATCAACAATTTGATAATTAACATTTTCTCTCCTTATACTAATTAATACCCTTCTAAAATTTTCAAATTCATCATCTATCCACCGCAAGTCGTCATCATCATCCTACTCGGTATATTATACTCATAGAAATTATGCCCATTAAGGATGATAGGGTCAAAGTGTCACAAGACTTTAGAAATAAATAGGGGATAATTCCATAAGGAAAATTTCCAAACTCATAAATGTTAGAATATATAATGTATAGCCGATGGTTGTGACTTTAAGATATGTCATATACTTTAACACTTATAAGAGCCCTTTAGGTTAGAAGTGTGGATACAAAATGAACTCCCCTCATATCTGACGTCGAGTTTCATTTTAAATTAAGGGTGGTTAAGATTCGAACCCTTGAGCTCTTATAATGCTGGCTTATGTACCATGTCAATGAACCTATTCAACCAAAAGTTTAAGCTAATGGCTGAGGCCCCAAGATATGTTATATACTCCAGTACGCCCCTCACACGAGAGCCCTTTAGCTAGAAGTGTGGATGCAACACAAGTCCTCCTCATACCTAATGTTAAAGATTTCAATTTAAATGAGGGTTTGTTAAGATTCGAACCCATGACATTTTATCACGTTAGCTTCTAATATCATGTCAAAAAACCAACTAACCAAAAGCTAATTTAATATGTCCAATAACATCATCATTCCTTACAATTTGTATTTTAAATTTTATCTAAACCAATATCAAAAAAAAAAAAATCAAGACTTTGTTGTTTATAATATCAACTGATATTCAAAATCTATAAATGAAAAGTTAGTGTATAATTCATGTGTTCTGTTTTACTACTTACATAAGGGTTTTGCACAAGAATTAAGAAATGAATATTTTTTTGTTAAATAGATTATTAACCACAAATATATATAAAAAAACATTTAAATTAAACAATAAATGTTGTTAATAATCATAATGTAGCGGGTATTCCGTATAAAACATCATCATTCATCACAAAGGAAGTACTCCCTCGGTCCCTTTGAAATAGCACCCTTTGACCAAAAACAAACTGTGAGAGTTTTTTGAGTCAAACGGTGCTAATTCAGAAAAACAGAGGGAGTAGTTATTTAAAAGTAAAAATAGAAGGGAGCATACTTGGGAAGAGGTTCATGAGCATATCTTGAAGCAAACACAGAACTAATAATATGTGCTTCTGTCTCCTCTACTGTCTCAATTCTTGACAAAACCATTTTCTGTCCCTTTTTTCCTTTTTTTTTTTGGTTTATTAAAAAATTAAAAATTTCCCTTTATATATAATGCCACTTGACCAAAAGAGAATATTTGGGTATGTAGCTAATTAGGGTGTTATAAATCTTGTAGTATTTATACATGTATGTAAAATGAGTTATCATAAGAATGAGATTCTTTGTTTTGCCTATGCATCAATCATCATGTTTTGTTGCTTTTACTACATGTTTCTTTAATCCATTTTGTTACTTGCAATGAACAACTACTATCGTGTCTTTTGACTTGCACAAGTTTCTATGTAAACGTACGAGGTAAATTCGACAAAAATGATACTTCATCATATTCAATCTATTAGTCAGTTTTATATTTTTTTTTTTTTACTCTTGCTGATTGTCAAGGAAATAACTCAATTAAAAGTTTAATTAAGCTGATAGTTGAGGTTTAGAATGTTATATATTCTAACACGCCTCCTTACACGACAACCCATTGGGATAGAAGTGTGGATGCTCATGCACATGCGTTGAATATTTAACTTTAAATTAGGGGTGTTTGAGTTTTGAATTTATGACCTCTTGTCACGTTGGCTTCTGATACCATGTCAAGGATCCAACTCAACCAAGAGCTTAAGTTGATGATTGAGGCCTCATGATATGTTATACATTCTAATACTTATGCAATACTTTAACCCTTAATATTTTTAAGGAAAATTTGCCAAGAATAATCTCAACTATCATCCATTGGCCAAAAATAATCCCAACTATTAATTATTTTTAAATAATCCTAACTATTGATAAAGTTTGTTGAAAACAGCCCCATTTGTGTTTTAACCGGCTGTAGTAAGTTTAGTTAAGTAACCTTTTTACCTTTTTTTTTAAAGTTTCCTTCATCAAATTAGGTAAAATTACTTAACTGAACTTGCTACAGCCGGTTGAAAACCAAATGAGACTTTTTTCAGCAAACGTTATCAATAGTTAGGATTATTAAAAAATAATCAATAGTTGGAATTATTTCTGGCCAACAGGTGATAGTTGGGATTATTCTTGGCAAATTTTCCTATTTTTAATTGTGTATGATTAAAACTTATAGAAATTTGATATTAATAATCCTTGCATTGAGACGAATTAAATAAGATATCATTTGATTGTATTTTAGATTATAGATAAAGAATAAAATACAAAATAAGACTGACACAAGTGAATAGTGATCAAAAAATAAATAAGACTAGTAGGCAGAATGGCAGAGAGTAGAGGTCGAGATCAAACATTTTTTAGGCTTGGCCCGACTCTGTTTTTTTGGCAAATAAAATTTTTTTTTCATTCACCAAAAAAACCAAATACATTAGGGAAGGGCATATTTGTCTTTGGTACAATAATCTTTCTATTATAAGCAAGGTGCATTTGCTTGAATTGGTTGTAAACCAAGATACCATGAAATAGAGTGATCTTTGGTTTGTAGTTAATCATGTTGCTCCATTAGGAGTTCAAGATTGCTTCCAAATGATAACAAGGAATGGTTTACTCATCTATTGGTGATTATCTACTTTAATAGGGTAATTATAAGTTTTAATTTATAAAAGAAAATTAAATTATTGATGTTAGTATGATAATATAGGTAGAGTCGTATTCAAAAATAATAATAGAATGATACAATGAATTAAAATAATAGAAGTAATAAAATCAGTACGACGAGGGAAAATTTAGAATTTTCTAGGAAAGGAATCAAATTTGTATTTTAATTTGCATGTTTTTACAATTTTTTGTGAATTTACACATAAACTTGTATTTATTTTCTAAGAGAACTAGATATAGAAAAATACTCCCTCCGGTCCAGTTTAGATGTCCCATTTGACTTTTGGCACTATTCACTCATCACTCTTAATTTGTATTTTACTCTTAATCTATAAGTTAAAACATAGTCTTGTGGGATCTTGTTTGATTCATCTCAATACAAGGATTAATAATATCAATTTTTTATAATTTTTGATTAAGAATAATTAGAGATATTAAGGGTTAAAATGTTGCCTCGGCATGTGTGAAAAGTCAAATGGGACATCTAAACTGGAACGGAGGGAGTAAAAGATAGTAAAAATTAACTCCAAAAATAGTACAACATACATGTACTTGTTAGATTTTATTAATGAATTTTGGGTTAACTTTTGGTTTTTGGCTTTTTGGTTGGACAAGAAGCAAAAAAAATATGTTTGGTACATGACTTTTGATAAATGCAATTATTGTGCACTTATTCATGAAGCTTATATCCGCATTCACATAAAACACAAAAAGGATGTTTCTGTTGTCGACAACAGAAGCAAAGATTGAAAAATAATCACGAAAATAATAAAGATTTCAAACAAACAATATAAAATATCACACCGAGAAATTTAACGTGGTTCACTATCAATGTGATAGCTACGTCCACCAGCATCGAGAATAAACTTTCACTATAAACTGGAAGACTATAAAATGAATTTGAGACACCACAACAATGACTCTCCAAACTTTTCTCTCTTAGTTTCTCACTTGGTGTTTTTCATTCCCCACCAATACTAATTACATGGGAGCTTTCACATTATGTCTCACAATTAAAAGATAATAGGGTGGGGAAAAACAAAAGTAATTGGCCAAAATTAAAAGAAGCAACCACTCTTCAATAATCAATTAATAATGGCATTATGTGAGAAATAATAGCCCACAAAATCACAAAGAAAAAACGTTAGATTTGCTACCCGCAGCTGCCACCGAGTCGGCTTTCGTAAGCAACCACCTAGTCATCGACTTGGTTGTACCCTCTGGACAAGTGCATCATTTGGACAACTTCCACCGCCGACTCGGCTGTGCTCCAAGTCACCTAGCCGCCAAGTTGGCTCTAACTCTGAAAAATTCATTCAGAGCATCAATAAACAGCGGGCTCGTCTCTCTTCTTGGCCCAACAAAAGTTGACTAGGCTTCTAGCTACTAAGACACCAAATCATCTTCGACCGGTCTAAGACTCGTGTCGAGCCACAAAACCTAACAATTTCAAATATCATACATAAGGTATCTAATTTCCATTAGTGAGCAAACAAAAGGAGGGCATTCTCTGAGTATAAATAGTGGGTTCAACCACCACACACAAGGTTTCTAATTTCTAATAGTGCAAACTTTCACTCTCAAATATTAATTGTACTTCAAGCATATTTATTAATAACTAAGTGATTGAACTAAGAACATTCCTTCAATTATTTGCGTTTAGACCATCAGTGACGGATCTAGGGTTCGAAGTTTCAGGGGGCACCAATTAAAGGATGAAATTTTGGCGAAGTTTCTTTTGTAAAATTGACAACTAATTTTTTTAAAATTTTGAAAAAATGATAAGTAGAATGACAATAAATTTATAACAATTATGATCTTATTCTTGAAAATGTTTCTCGTAATTAAATAGCATTTTCAAATAAAAGAATGCTAGTAATTAATGTCTATCTTAATCATATGCATTACCTAAATTAATAATAATTTTACTAAATTCATTCCACTTTATTTAAAAAAATGTAACTAGAGAAAAAAAAGTTAAATATACTCTAAAAATAATGTTTATATGTTGTAAATAAATAGTGAATTGATTAATTATAGTGCATGTTCTTTGTTAAGGTCGTCTCACCGTGAGATGACCTCAATCGGGTCAGCCTAAAGTATTCTTAAAAAAATGCTTCTGGTACAATTGGAAATTCAGTTTTTATTTAATTATTTATTTATTTATTTTACTAATGAGCCGTTTATATGGGCCCGTCTCATGGTGAGACGGTCTCATACAAGACTTGCTAACATTTTAAATATAAAATACCTTAAATAAAAATAAAACAAAATAAATCAACTGACCTGATAAAAAAATGGGACCAAATAAATAAATAAATAAGACAAATACTATAATGAGAAAATATTTATCATTAAAAGAATTCAATATTAATTTTATATTTTTACACCGACCAATAGAAAAGTCTAATTTGAATTTAAAAAAAACACGTCTAGGGGCACATGACCCCGTGTGCCCGAATATACGTCCCCCACCGTAGGCCATAAGACAAAGAACTACTTTGATAGTTTAAGCCTCGCGCTACAAACAAGTTCTGATACCAACCCTATAAGCTAAGAGTCACAGTGCATTTGGCAAAGGGTTTATTAGGCACTCATTTGGGATACTTAATGACTTAAGCATCGAAAGAAGTCTCCGAAAAACCATTTCGGGCCTTCTAACCTGTAACACCCGAATTTCTTCCCGTCCTTTACGATTTCGGTTTCGTACAAGGGGTAGGAAATTCAGGGGTGTTACATAACCTGTGTTACTTGTGCAAGACTGATTGGCATTCAAGGTGACCTTACGGATTAGCTTGATAGCAAGAACAAACCTCCATACACCATTGATCTTTCTTAAGACAAAACCTTAAAGACTAATCCAAAACTAGTTCACTAATTAATTGCATCCAGTCTCATATAGAAATAAATATACACTTAGACAATTCAATTTCTCATTCATAATATTTTTGTGAATTTTCAAAATTACAATTACAAAGGGACAAAGAAACTATCCCTCTTCTCACGCAAGGTAAATGGACCAAAAGAATATGTTGTTCATATAAACATATTATAATTTGCTTAGAAGTGTTCAAAATAGACTTAATCTAATATTTACTCAACTTTGGAACCGAATTCAATTTCAAAATAAATCTAGAATAATTTAAAAATCAATGTGAACATAAAATTTGATTTTTAGCCAATTAAAAATACCTAACCTGTAATCAACTCAATAACCCAAATAAACACGTGTAAATTTTTGCTCCAAGTCCTAGTAAATTGCCAACTAGGGAAGAATGTGTTCTTATCCTTAGTCAATTCTAAGGCAAGGGTAAGATAAATTGTGCGTGATTATTTATTGCTAGATTCTTTCGGCCGATGAATCTCTCTCCTCGAAGTCTTCAAACAGATCATGACCATCTTGAAAAACGAAAATTCATAAATAGGTGTTTATTCGGATCATCGGGTTGATTTCGGGTCAGATGTTTCGGTCGATTCAAAATGGAGTTTTGTATTCACATTGATTTTTACATAATTATAGATCTATTTTTAAGTCGGGTCAAATGGTTTCAGTTATAAAATCGGGTGTCTATCAGGTCATCGGATCTGTTTTTAACACCTAGTGGGTTATAAATTCAGAAAGTGGGTTATAAATAATAAAGTCAAAAAACAGAAAGAAAAAAAAAAAAGAGGGACAAGAAAGAAAGAGTTGGATTTGAATCTCTTGCTTTAAGGATAGGAAAACAAAGGAAGCCAAATTCAGAAAATGGGTACTCAAGAAGATGATAGATTGATCTTGGAACAGGGTCTTTTGCAGGTTTTTACTCTCATGTTACTATAAATTTTCTGGGTTTTGATATTTATCCTCATTTTATTCAAATTAGAGCATTCAAAACTTTCTAATTCAGTCGAATTTTCATGGGTTGCTTTCCTTTACTGATTGCAAGAGTTCCCATTTTGGTTTTGATTGATTTCAAAGGATTTTTGTAATACTGGAAATAATCTGACCTTTTGAATTATGATGATGAGTTGATGATGGATCTTTTTGGTAGTGTAATCTATTGATTGGAATTTTGGATCTAAAAGTTTACTTGATAAGAGAATTTTAGTGTATAATGTCTGGGTTTTGTTCCTAATTATGATTTTTTCTTTACTTGAAATTTTAGGTGTTAGAATTAGACCCAAGAATCTAAGTAAAATCAACACAAGAATAAGGATAAAGAAAATGCAAAACACAAGAAAGCACACCAAGAATTTGGGAGGTGGAGAAAATCCCAATATCAATGTGATATTGGACTATAAAACTTCACCCTTAACAACAATTGAATGAGTATTATTGCTTCTTTGAATCTTGTATACAAGAGCCCCTTAGGTTGATGTTCCCTAAGATTATGTTTGTGGCTCCCTACTCAATCCCAATGACTAATTATAAATGATCAACAATGACTAATTACTAATTACAACATGTCACCAGCATACACTTGGGCTTTATTGAGTCACCATATTTAACATTAGGTATATATAGCTTAATGACTATCTATTGTTGCCAATGAGGGCATTAAGTATGGTAAAATGGGGATTTTGTTTTTGATTGGTGTATTGTGAATTTGTGATGGTTGGGTTATTAAGAAATTGACTTTTGTGTCATGTATTGTCATAAGATTTGAATTTAATTATGAAGCTTTGGATTATTGAATTGTTAATTGCAAGTTATAATGTCCCGAGTCCATTAACTCAAGCTTTTGGCGGAGCATGTTCCTATTAGAAGCCAATGGGATGTAGGTGTAATATTTAGCGTCAGGTACCTCAAAGCATGTGTTGCATTCTAGCCAAAAAGCCTTTTGTGTGAAATGGGTTGAATTTTGGTAGTGTAATGGGAACTTGGATCTAAATGTTGACTTGATAAGAGAATTTTAGTAGATATTTTCAGGGCTTTGTTCAGAATTATCATTTCTTCTTTACTTGAAATTTAAAGTGATACTTGATTGTAGCTCAAATGAGTATCCTACTGTTGCTAATGAGGGTAAGAAATATAATAAAATAGGGATTTGTTTTTATTGGTATATAGTGATGTTGGGTTAATAGAAATTAGACTTTTGTATCATGTATTGTGACAAGTTTTGGGTTTTCGTAAGATGCTTTGGATAATTTAAGTGTTAATTGTATTGTGAGTTTTTTTGTGGCTACAACTCTGGTTGAGTTGGTTTCTTACCATGTTATTAAGCGCCACTAGAATTTGTTCATACTAGTGGCTTGTTTGGTAGCCTACTAGATGGTACTCCCTGTGTCTCTTTGAATTTGCCAAAACTGGAAATAGAAGTGGGAACAATATGTACTTGTAGCAAAGTCAAAGGGACGGAGGGAGTACATATGGTTGTTATAGTTATGGCTTTATATGTAATCTTTTTAAAGAAAGTTCTATGGCAATGTCCATGGTAATGAGTCTTAATATTGTGTTCTTTGCAGGAAAATAATGAACAATACACTGGAGATGGTTCGGTTGATCTCAAAGGGAATCCTGTTCTGAAAAGCAGAACTGGAAATTGGAGAGCCTGCCCGTTTATTCTTGGTATATGGAGACACTTTGCTCTTTATCTCTCTTTTTCAAAATGGGAGATGGGGTATTCAAAAAAAAAAAAAAATGGGAGATGGGGGTTCTCATTTTTAATGAGATTTGATTAATTCTTTTAGTTAACCTTTGCTCATTTTTTTGTTCTTCTCAGGCACGGAATGCTGTGAGCGTCTTGCTTACTATGGTATTGCAACTAATCTGGTCAGTTATCTGACTAATAAACTGCATGAAGGAAATGTTTCTGCTGCAAGGAATGTTACTACCTGGTCAGGAACTTGCTACCTAACACCACTTATTGGCGCTGTCTTAGCTGATGCATACTGGGGAAGATATTGGACGATTGCTGTATTTTCCAGTATATACTTCATTGTAATTTCTCAACCTTCTGTTCTTTTGCTTTTTTTTTTTTCACTTTTGACTTTATCATTTTTATCTAGCTGATTCCGTAAACTCTAGTTTGCTGTTAGGACTTAGGTTTATCCGTTTGAAGAATTTTGCGTGTTGCTCTATCTTTAGTCCTCCACAAATGATTCTGGCTTTAATATGAGACATTCAAAAGAAAGCCTCCTGTGTGTGCTTCATGCTTCTATAATTGCTTATGTTTTGTAGCCTCCACAAATGAATTCATGCTTCATTACCCAAGTGCTATCCAGTGGCTCCCATCTGGACGAGGTTTAAGGATAAGATGTGTGCTACTTTAGCCTTGTAAATACAAAAAGGTTGTTTTCTGGTTAACCCTTGATAGCCACATGATCTGGAGTCTCACATAAATAAGAAGTGCACATGATATAAATTTTTCTATAGTCTATTGTAATCGAAAACTAAAGAACTAAAACATTGGCTTCATTGAGAATGGACACAATTACAAAATCTATAGTCTTTGATACGTTTACATTATCTGATGATATTGGCAGGTCTTGTAGTTTTGGGGACTTTTGACTTTATGAAGTTTCTAATATGTTCTAAATTAGGACTTTTGACTTGATGAATCATTTGTGTAAAACATAAATGATGATGTCTGGCGGGTGCTGCTACAAGTATTGTGTTCGCATTATTTGTTTGATGACATTTTACTTTCAATTGTCTAGGGTTGTTTTTTGTTGCTTAGGTTTTTTTGTTCCCTCATTAATATAGCCAATAGTACTATATGCCTTTGCCTCTATTGGATTTCCCTTTACACCCAAGAAATGTTGAGAGCTCTTTGGGTTGTATAAGGCAAACTCATGGGTATGGTGGAAGTGTGGTAGTTCTTGAAATTTTAAACTTTGCTTATAAAATTATTTCCATAACAGCCTTAAAATTTAATATATACTTCATATAGATCCTCGGACTTTGACCCTCATCAATGTTCATGATGTTCTTAGTGTTGTTCTCTATAGGGAATGTGTACCTTGACTTTATCTGCATCAGTTGCCGCATTCAAGCCTCCTGATTGTGTAGATTTATATTGCCCTTCAGCGACTTCCGCACAGTATGGAGTATTCTTTTTGGGCCTCTATCTAATTGCATTGGGAACTGGAGGGATTAAACCGTGTGTATCATCTTTTGGCGCTGATCAGTTTGATGATACAGATCCTAATGAGAGAGTGAAGAAGGGATCTTTTTTCAATTGGTTCTATTTCTCTATAAATATTGGCGCCTTAGTATCAAGTACACTCATTGTTTGGTTGCAAGAAAATGCCGGATGGGGAATAGGATTTGGCATTCCTGCTTTATTCATGGGAATCGCTATTGCAAGCTTCTTTTCTGGAACTCCCCTGTATAGGTTTCAAAAACCTGGGGGTAGCCCGTTAACGAGAATGTGCCAAGTTATAGTTGCCTCGTGCCGTAAGTGGACATTGGAGGTACCGCAAGATGGTACTCTTTTATATGAGACTCAAGACAGACATTCAGCTATTGAAGGAAGTCGAAAGCTGGATCATACAGAAGAATTAAAGTAATTTTTCTTGTCCATTATCTCTTGATGATTACATACCACAAACATATATGACGAATTCTTTATTAAGACAGTCTCACCGTGAGACAGCTTAATATGGGCCGACCCAATTTTTAATCTCTTTCAAGTTTAACTTTGGGCTGCTTGTATGAGCTTGTCTCACGGTGAGATGGTCTCATACCAGACTCGTTGGTTATTGTTTTGAGATAAACAAAAAGTTTTGGTTATGATTTGTATTGGGGTTTTGTGCATCTGCAGGTGCTTAGATAAAGCAGCAGTGGTGTCGGATACTGATATGAGAAATGGTGATTTTTCCAACCCATGGGTATTGTGCACCGTAACACAGGTGGAAGAATTGAAAATCTTGATCCGAATGTTCCCAATATGGGCAACAGGAATTGTGTTTGCCGCTGTTTATGCTCAAATGTCAACAATGTTTGTCGAGCAAGGATTGGTCATGGACCGAAAAATCGGATCATTCACCGTCCCAGCAGCCACATTATCCACTTTTGATGTCGTGAGTGTTATATTCTGGGTCCCAGTCTATGACAGCATCCTTGTTCCTATCGCTAGGAGGTTTACAGGTCAAGAGCGAGGATTTTCAGAACTTCAGAGAATGGGTATTGGCCTCTTTATCTCCATCCTTTCTATGGTAGCTGCCGCTGTTGTAGAAATCCGACGTTTGCAAATAGCTAAAGAACTCGATTTAGTCGATAAAAATGTTCCAGTCCCTATTAATATCTTTTGGCAAGTACCCCAATATTTCTTGGTGGGTGCTGCGGAGGTGTTTACATTTGTTGGGCAATTGGAGTTTTTCTACGATCAGTCACCCGATGCTATGAGAAGTTTGTGTAGTGCACTTTCCCTTCTAACGACTTCTCTCGGTAATTACTTGAGCTCGTTCATTCTGACGATTGTGACAGCCATTACAACTGCCGGAGGGAACCCGGGATGGATACCGGACAATCTGAACGAGGGTCACCTCGATTATTTCTTTTGGCTCTTGGCTGGACTGAGTTTCCTGAACATGATAGTGTACATTTTCTGTTCTTTGAAGTACAAACAGAAGAAGGCGTCGTAAGGAACCTGCTGCTGGTGGTGCAAGTTAAGCGTACGAGTCCAAGTGTACAACATTGAATTTCGGATGCTTCAGCCGAATGTGAAGTTCTGTATCATAGGAGTATTAAGATAGGATCGTGTTATTTGGTTATACCCTTTTATAGCAAATCAAAGTACGTTTCGTTTCTTACACGATTAATTTTCTTGTTTTAGTTTCGGCAATGTAAAGTTCAAGCATAGTTCCGGTTGTCGTTGATCTGTTGCAATTTATATAGCTCCATATTTTCATAGCATAACTAATCTGTACTCCGTTGTCGAATCATTTGGGTTTCTTGAGAAATGTTTGGGATGATTCTTTTTGCTGCCATTTCTTCCTCTAAACCCCAAATCAATTGAATTTTCAAATAAGTAAATTAGCATCTTCATTATATTATTTCTATTTTTTATTTTATATTCTAATTAGTTCTTCAAATAATTTCTTCCTTTAAAATACTCACTATATTACGGTTATTAATACTATATATCGTTTAAGTTTATTCTATACTTCAAATACTGTCTCCATTTAAAGGTATATTACAGTTAAAATTTAAGAAACAATATAGTCAAGTAGAATATCATTTAAATCGTCTAATTGCATATTTTATAATATTAACTTTTTATAATTTTTAATTATATATAATTTAATATATAAAATAATGAAAATAGCGTAGAAACTAAAATGTTATGTAATGGAGTATAACGAAACAAAAGCATTGGTCGGCAAATGCGATAAAATAATGGTTGAAGTAGGAAGTTGACTGAGAAAGGCGAGAAGTGGGAAGGAGGGAATTGAAGTGGAGAAAGAAAATGGGTAGTTCTGCTTCTGATGATCTTCAATTGCTTTTAGAGGACACTCTTCACCAGGTTAATCTCTCCTTCTTACTTTTTTAATCATCATCTAGTCTCGTAGTATAGCATATTCAAGCATAATATCCTAAATTCTAACAACTGGAATTCGTTCTTACCACTTTCTTGGAACTTGTAACAGCTTAGATCTTTTCGGAGGTGTTTGTTCGGTGGGATTTGGGATTTGGGATTTTAGTTTTTCTAACATTTTAAACAATTAATTGTCAGATTAATAGATTATTCCCTCAATTGTTTTTGTTTATTCATACAAGGGCCGTTTGTAGGCTAGTTTTGAGTTGCATCCGTCTAGGGTTCAGCTTATAAAGGCGCCCAAATTGAGTTAATCTTTAACACATGACTACTAAACTACATAGTTGGAGAAGAAATGACTGAAATTTTACTTATATAAGGGTGTTTTTTAACTTTTCGCCTAGGGCTCAAAAATTGCCGGGATTGACACTGTTCACCCCTTACCACTTTTAAGGCTTAAGCATTCATTTAGCCGCAACACTGTATTCCTCAAACCTGTATGATTCGTGTGGGACATGTGTAGGGATCACACAGTGTTGAAGTTTTGGGTGCCTTAAGTCCATAAGTAAAAGCCAACTCGACTTTACTTCTGACTGACCATAGGCCGATTCGGCTTTGCGTTAACTGATCTGCAGCCGTGTCAACAATTAAATCCAACTCGACTTTCCTGATGGCCACAGAAAAGCTAACTCGGCCTTTTGTTTTGGAATGTGGTTTTTCTCTATAATCTCTCTTCTACCCTCTAATTGATACCATAATTCTCTCTTTTTCTCCAAACCACAATCCACCATTGTAGACCTAGTCCGTCCTAGGCTAATGAACCATGCCTCCCTTATATGATTTCTTTGTTTCTATATGAATTGGAAGTCATGAGCTTATGATGAAAATTTAGTAGTATGGTCGAGTTTTATGCTCGGATGCCGAATCTCCTTGAGCATATTAATAACTATATAGTATGTATACTCGGAATGGAAAGACTGTACTCATCACGATAAACCTTGGTTAAAAATCTATGTTCAACCTATTTGTAATCCTTCTAGCAATTCAAATCCTTATCATTTGAATTTGAATGTTGATTAGTTGTTCTCATAACACATTAAACTAAACCGAACATAAACCTTCATTGTCATCAAAGCTAATTATCACAAGAGCAATAAAAAAAAGGAATATATTAAGGGATCTTTTTGGATTTTCCTTTGGGAACAAGAATTGGGGGAGTAATACACAAGAAGAGCAAAAGAAAACAATGCAAGAAAAAAATTTAATAAAAACATGCATATGTGGTCTTTAGTGATAGGGTAGTTACAATCGATGGCCTGTGCATAGGGCGAACCGGTGCAGTGTAAGGGCAGAGATGGCTAGCAAGATTTGTTGCAATTGAGGGCAAGAGAGTGGGGAAGGATGAAATGAGGGTTATATATTCTCCACCATATCTGACCATTTATCTCTTTTGAGCAACTTTGATCTAGCGATGTGGTCTTTAGTGATAAAGCAATCATGATATGAATCGGGTGGTTTTAGGCAAAAGTTTAAACAAGCGGCAATATGGGAGACTAAGCTTCCTATGGTGATGTATTGCTTCTTATCAATATCCATATCCCTAGTGTAGTATGTAAATGCCATTTTGAGGTGGTTAACATAATTATTGTTCGTTCTTACAAGGGAGCCTAAGGTCTCAAGATTCTTGTTGTTTGATTTGTCAACAACGGTCCTTGCATTTAAAGAATAGGACAAAATTATGCCAAAGACTCTTATGGCGGAATGGTGAACCAAAGTAGCTTTTTAAGTTCTACTTGTTTTAAGTTTTCATATCCTAAATAGCAATTTACCTTGACCCCCATGCGTTTTTGTGTACATTAAGGATCTTATGAATTCAAGAATTAACTCTCATGATGTCTAGTAACACATCTCAAAGAATGAATCAAGTCCAAGAGAATGCAAAATATATTCCACTTGATTATAAATTCTTAGCTCATGCAATGAATCTGGACAAATAAACGAGTATCCTTTACCTTCCACCTTTTAGTTTTAAGAACTTCTCTTTTTGGTTACGCATCTTTGAATACTATTTCCGAGAACTCGGGTTACGGAGGAATGCTAGATGGAGGCATTGAAACACTTAGTGTAGAGGTTGTTGCCTTCCTTTTTGCCTTCAAATTAACTAGATCATGATGTCAACTTTTCAAAGCAAAACCTAAATCTGAAACAAACAAACAAGCCACCAACCACAAACACACAAGCACTTTCGCAGTGATTTGATGCTAGATTATATAATCCTATTAACATTCCGTTATTGCAACTTTATATAAATAAAAAGTGTACATAATCTAAAGAGCTACTTCACTATACTCCATTATAATTTGAAACAAAAAAACTATTAACCAAAGATAATAAAATCCTAATGACAAATTTAATTAGTTTTTCTTCAAAAGTTAATTTTGGTTATTTTGGCATGTTTATGTTTGACCCATAACACTATCGTGTTTATAGCATGAACTCTATTTGGCATATCTTAGTTCCACAACTGTTGTGAACTCCATCTAGCATATCTTGAAAGTTTCACAACTTTTGTGTTCTTAATGGGGTGTATTGGTCTGAATTTTGTTCTTATCAAAGGCATTGTTTTGAGTAGACAACATATTTGTATAAGGCAAATTGAAGGCTTTTGAACAATTTTTCAAAACCTTGCTTGAATTTGGGAGATTATTAGGAGATTATCCGGGGTGGATTTAGGAAAAAAATTGATGTCGAAGATTAAAAGAAGAAAAATTACAATCAACAACGTAAAAAATTTACATTCAAAATCGATTGATTAAGGACTGTAGTAATTAAATTGTCTCATATTCTACGGTAACATTGAGTGAATATGAGACGGAAATAATTATGTGGGTATTTACCATATTGTAAAAACAAGCAACATCGCATCGACCGCGTTGTAAATGTTTGCAAAAGAATCGAACCGATATTTATCGCCTTGTAAAGGTGTTACAATATCTTATGATTTGACTGACATTTAGGCTTTATGATAACAACATCACTCTCGCTACCACGATCGGTCGATCACAACCATTGCCATATTTTACACTATGATATCTTATGAACGATCATATTACCTACGGGAGGGGACAATTTTGAATGCATACTCAGATGAGCAGACATTAACATAAGTATGAAAGTTTCACCCACCATAAGTATGGGTATGGGAATGTGTAGAAGAGGGGTATTCACACCCACCCCCAGTTTGAAATTCCTATCCATTTGACCGAGACGTGCTACTACTAGTTATGGATGATTGAATTGAGCCTTCGATTAAGATATAGAGCAATTCTTTTACGAGACAGTCTCATTGTGAGACAAATCCATATAATAGCGTCTAGCGTTTGACGTGGTTGGCGGCAACTGAAATGTGGGCTACGGAGGATAGTGAAGTGAGGAAATAGTAGGTGAACCGTGAATTCTCTTTGCTAGTTCGCTATATTGTTTTAGGTGTTAGCTATTGGGTAATTGGGATCGGGAGGTTATCTGTAAGTTTTTAAATCTTTTAAAAAAGATTAAAAGGATAAACGCGCACCTTTAGTGGGATTTGAACCATGCCTTCTTGTGGGCAAGACAATGCACTTATCAAGTGATCTAGGGAATCTCTTTAGTATTACTTGATTTCATTTTGAATTTAAGTGGTATCAAATGACCTTAGTGACATCACTATACATCCGTCCCTGGGATTATTGGAGTTAAATGAAAAATTTGTGAATTGGTGGAGCAGTGGAGGTGTTGTATTGTTTGTGTTTGGAAGAAGAGAGAGAGAGAGAGAGAGGAAAGTAGATAATTCACAAATGAGGTGTGTTCCTTGAAGAACAATCACAGTTTTTGGTTTCACCACCAATCTCTTGCTTCAAGCACCACAACCTTATCTTCTTGTCCACCTTTTCTATTAAAGAACATATGTACTTACCCTTGAATAAGTCTCACCATTCCAATCATGGCCTAAGGTAGAAATAATACTTTTTAGACTCATTTGATTTTGTAATAAGGCAACAGGAATTATGTACATACAGTTTTCTACTGGAATCCAGCCAATGCATATTTGGATTCATGTGTGTTGTAAAGTTTGGTGTAAACTCAATATAAAGTATTGGAAAATAGTTAGAATAGCATTCATTGAAACCGTGAACCGAAAATACTTAGGGTTGCGATGCGTCTAACTGTCTCAAACTTACAACTGAAAGATTGCTACTGAAATTCCTGTCTGATAGATATTCGCCGCTATTTATTTATTGCCAGAAATTCTTAGTGCCTTTATTTGTCAAACGACATGTTGTCGCCAAGATATCTTATGTCCCTTGAATCCACCCTTTTTTATTATCCTTTATGATTAATACGAATCCCTGCTTATTTGCTTCTGATTTTTATTTCATTTATCAGAATGAAAACACTGAGGAATATACTGGAGATGGGTCTGTTGATCTCAAAGGGAATCCTGTTTTAAAGAGTAAAACTGGGAACTGGAGAACCTGTCCTTTTATTCTTGGTATACTTAGATACCCATCTATCTACTGAACTTCTGTTTTTTGCTGAATCTTGCTAGCCATCTTTACTTTTCTCTGCCATTTTCTTTGTAGGTACAGAATGTTGTGAACGTCTTGCTTATTATGGTATTGCGAAAAATCTTGTCAACTATCTTACAAACAGATTGCATGAAGGAAATGTTATCGCTGCAAGAAATGTCAACACCTGGGCAGGCACATGTTACCTTACACCTCTTGTCGGGGCTTTCTTGGCTGATGCTTACTGGGGCAGATATTGGACAATTGCTGTCTTTTCCACAATATACTTCATTGTAATTTCTGAATCTGTTTTTTTTTTCCCACCACCATAGTGCTTATTTTTCTCTCTACCCCCTTTGTTTTGAACATGTTGAGGGTAGCTTTCAGAACAACCACCATAGAAAAAGTCATGAACGTCATCGTGATTGTGATAACGGTTGCATTGTCGTGGACACGAAATCTCGCTGTGTTACAACTCGTTTTGAGCACATTGCTGTGTTAATTGTTAACTTGAAAAAATCAATTTTATCACTGTAATTCAAGTTTTCTAGAACATATGTTCCAACTAAAGCTTATGATAGACCTTTTAAAGCGTAACAAATATTAAAAAAGATTATAATGGCTAATATGTTAGAATAATAACTTATTATTGTCGTTAATTCATAATTTTGATCGTAGGCTACATAACAGAGTTTTGCATAAAGGTAAGCTCAAAATCCGTTATCATATGGCTGTTGCATAGCGGAGCGGCCTCACTTTTATTCCATGACAATAACTATTTTTTGCTTTACACCGGTTAAGGATATGCTTCTTCTTTCATGTATTGTAGATTGGCCTTTTACAACTTATGATTATATCCTTTTTGTTCTGAACAATTTTGCTGCAATTATATAATAACTGATGTGACTAATCTGCGTATTTAACAAACTGCATAACATAATGTTTACTTTGTACTATCATGTGACCAAATAGTCTTTGAAGTTGTTCTCAATTCTTGATATTCTTATGAATTGTAGGGGATGTGTACATTGGCCTTATCTGCATCCGTTCCTGCGTTTAAGCCTTCTGATTGCGTGGATTCGATTTGCCCTTCAGCAACTCCAATACAAAATACTGTATTATTTACGGGACTATATCTAATTGCACTAGGAACGGGAGGGATTAAACCATGCGTTTCCTCCTTTGGTGCTGATCAATTTGATGATACTGACCCTAGTGAGAGGGTGAAGAAGGGATCATTTTTCAATTGGTTTTATTTCTCGATCAACATTGGTTCACTTGTATCTAGTACCGTTATTGTTTGGATACAAGAAAATGTTGGATGGGACGTAGGCTTTGGACTTCCTGCATTATTCATGGGACTAGCTATTGCTAGTTTTTTCTCTGGAACTCATCTCTATAGGTTTCAAAGACCAGGAGGGAGCCCATTGACGAGAATGTGCCAGGTTGTAGTTGCATCATTCCAGAAACGTAAGTTGGAGGTCCCGGAAGATAGTTCTCTCTTGTATGAAACTCCTGACAAGTTTTCCGCAATTGGAGGAAGTCGAAAGCTAAAGCACACCGAGGATCTGAAGTAACTCTATTCATATTTAATCTTAATTAATCATCTTACAACCTTATATTATACTTCTATCATACATTCTACTGTAACACTTTACCATCATACTTATTACTCTATGCTCAGTGCTTTTGTAGAAATCAAAAACCAAAACTCCATGATTCTTATTATGCTTTTGCCGCAGGTGCCTTGATAAAGCAGCTGTTTTATCAGACTCGGATGTAAAAAATGCGAATTTCAGCAACCAATGGAGGTTATGCACTGTAACACAAGTGGAAGAATTGAAGCTCTTAGTTCACATGTTCCCTATATGGGCGACAGGAATTGTTTTTTCTGCTGTCTATGCCCAAATGGCAACACTATTTATTGAGCAGGGGATGCTCATGAACAGAAGAGTTGGAACCTTCACTATCCCAGCTGCATCACTTTCCACTTTCGACGTTATAAGTGTAATCATTTGGGTGCCTATCTATGACAAGTTTCTCGTTCCTAATGTTAGGAAGTTTACAGGTAAGGAAAGAGGATTATCGGAAATTCAGAGGATGGGTATCGGCCTCTTCATCTCTATTCTTGCCATGGTATCTGCTTCATTGGTAGAAATCAAGCGTTTGCAAGTTGTAGAAAAGCTAGATTTGGTTGATGAACGTGTTCCAGCCCCACTTAGCATCTTCTGGCAAATCCCACAGTTTTTCTTGGTGGGGGCCGCGGAGGTATTTACTTTCATAGGGCAGCTTGAATTCTTCTACGATCAATCACCTGACGCTATGCGAAGTCTATGCAGTGCACTATCTCTTTTAACTACTGCATTGGGGAATTACTTAAGCTCTCTGATCCTAACAGTTGTGACTGCCGTTACAAATGCGGGTGGGAGACCTGGTTGGATACCCGATAATCTAAACAATGGTCGTCTTTATAATTTTTTCTGGCTCTTGGCTGGTCTCAGCTTCCTGAACCTATTGGTGTATATCTTTTGTGCCATGAAGTATAAACAGAAGAATGCTTCTTAGGCTTCCTGCTGAAAGGTATTGTGAACTATATGGAAAACGATGTCATATGATTTGGTACATCATTGTTATTGTACCATTTAAATGTAAATAGAAAAAAGTTCAGTTCTTCACTTGTATAGCTCGTTTAGTATATAGCTTGCGTATTGCAATGTTCTTTCTTGTGTTTGTGTACATGTTTTTCTTTGCTATCAAAAATTGATTGGCGATCTTTCTTGGCCTGTCTTCGTAATGTATTTAACAGTATATTTCCACCCCTTTTTTAGGGGTTGTTTTGCACGATATGAAAACTATTTGAATCAGGTGATAGTTTCTTGGATGTGATTTTGGAGCCTGCTTTTGGTAAATTGGTCCAAAGTATGTGTTAGGTGCATCGAGGGTAGTCTACAAAAGAAAAAAATACATGACATTTTGATTGCTCACTATGGAAAATATTAACCAGTATGCCGCGATGTATGGCCAAAATTTTAAACATTTGTAGAATGCAACGAATCTATCACATATTTAAGAGTAAAGACTGCTTTAGACTTCAAAGAATGAGTATGAGCCTTTTCATCTCTATTCTTGCCATGGTTATAGCTGCCTTGGTATGAAGCGAGGTCTTGCTAGTCACTAAAAATTCGAGTTTGGTCAATGTTTATTATCCGGTCCCGCATACCTCGGTTTTCTTGTTGGGGCCGTGGAATTTAAGTTCATTGCGTAGTTTGAGTTCTTCTGGGTGAATCACCTGATGCTGTGTTAAGATCATTCACTCTTGTTACCTGAGACTCTGAAGTTTGAACAAGGGCCATCTAATAATTTTCTGGCTCTTGGCAGGTCTCTGCTTCTTGACCTGTTGGTGGATATTTTCTGTGCCATGAAGTATAAAGAAAAGAATGCTTCAGAGGAATCCTGCTAAAAGGTACTGTTAACAATGATACTGAAACTGTTTATACTGAAGTTAGGTGGAGTTACAGTTTAATTTAATTTGATAATGAGCTTATGTGGAAACATAGGTGGGAGCTTCCCCAATGCTAAGTGGCTCCCGCCTAATCGAGATTTGAAAATTGGCCGTACTCATTCTCATCCTTAGATCTTTCCTGAAACTTGTATTAGCATAGATCTTTTCAATTTCAAAACTGCCAACTTTTTAGCCATTTTATGTCATGGAATATTCTATTCTGAATTCTCCCTCTATAAGTACAAATTTGGTGATTTTAAGGAGAGGAGCAATAAGGTGTACTTCAAGGGGAATTGGGGAATTGGTGTGTGTGAGATGAAAAGATAAGTTAAATGTCTCGATGAGAAGTAATTAAAGAGCGTGGTACATGGCTAAAAATAGAATTACATGAGATGGACAAAGTTAAAAGGAAACTGTAGCAATTCCCATGGAACAGATTGAGTATATCCTTTTGTTTGTCCACATCTTACTTTTTTATTCTTTTTGGCACATGTTTATTCCCAAGATAATACACCCAATGATGGGATGCTTGATAAGATGCTAAGAATGATCAAATTTGATTAGTTGACTTTTGATGATGAAGTTAAGTTTGGTCATTTTTGGTGTGGAGGGAGTGTTATGTTTATTTATTCCTAAATTATTACCCAGTCACAGCATAAACCCATCTGGTATTAAAGGATAAATTTTACTGTTTTCTGTTCTTAATGGGGTGTATTGGTCAACTTTGGTTCATGTCAGTTTCTCAGCTCTGAATAGGAGATAACAGTTTGATTAAAAGCAATTTAATTTACGGCCCGTTTGGTTAGTGGTACTAAATGGTGGTAATGGGAATGATCTATAGTGTAAAATTTCATCAAAACTTTATGTCATTCCCATGGTAATGAGATTTTGATCAAAAAAAATTTTTTGTTCACAAATTTCTATTACCACCTAATACCACCTCTCTAGTTGGTAATACATTGGAATGAATTTATGAATAAAATGAGATGATTGAAGGTTGTCAAGCATGGCCATTAAAGTAGCCAAGAGATTTTTCAACCAAAATTACACTAGTTTTTCATTCCTATCATCGCGTTTTATTACCACCTACCAAACGGGCCGTTGGTGTATTTGTTGGGTGAACATGGATGATAGGTGTTGGCTACCCCACGTACCCTTCTAATAACAAATCATTTTCAATTAATCATTGATTGCAAATAAAGGTGTCCTTTAGGATATTCAAGTGAGTTTTGGATATAATATCTCGGGTCAGGTTAATTTCAGTTGTTAAGTATATATGTAACTATTTTGACAATTTGATTCTACTTTTATCTACATGTTAAATTTTACGTCAAATCGGATCATACTTGATTTCACTTAAGCCTATTTGCAAAAATCATTTGATACTTCACTTTAATCAGTGCTAATGATGATGTAAGCCATTGTTTCAAACAATAATGATTAAAAAATCTGCAGATGATTGCTTTACAAGACTACACCAACCACATTATGACATTGCCATAGTTCTTTAAGGTCTGTACAATGACTCTCACCTTAATAAAAAAAATTGAATGTGCAAAACTTTTCCACTTTTATGGTTAGACACAATTTCTAACTAATCTTTTTAATAGATATTCTCCCATTTAATATACCCCAGAATACCTGTATGTACTGACTGATTCTTTATTATAATGGAAAGATAACAAATGTTAATAAATAAATAAACAAATAAATAGATAAATATATAAAACTCAGAAATAAAGGTGATGATTACTGGGAACTAAGAAGGAGGAAATTGCAGAGGAAAAAGAGAAAGAAAATGGGTACTATAGATGATCATCAATTACTTCTGGAGGACTCTCTTCATCAGGTTACTCTCTGCTCTTTAGTTATAAAGATGTTATATGTTTTCATTATCTGTTTTGTTTAGTGGCATCATAATCCAAGTCCCAACAAATGGAATAAGAGGGAATCGAGGCTCGGGTGTATCTAGATGTGGCCCGAGTCATTTGATTAAAAACCCTTTTGATATGAAATTGTGTAACATATTTTGTTAGGCTGTGGCAATTCGTTACATAACACCCGGTAGTCCCACTCGTGTGGACATACCCATAGCTAACCTGTAGGTTCGTGTCCACAAACCCACGGATGATGAGCATTGACTTGCATAAACACTTGATGAGGTTTATTCTTTCCCAAAACCATATCGGTCAAAAACTACTTGTCAAAGAACCAACTCAACCAAAAGCTTAAACTGATGGTTGAGGACCCAAGATATGTTATATACTCTAAAATGCTCCGTCACACGAGAGCTCATTAGGCTAGAAGTGTGGATTCGCACAGGCGCTGAATATTTCACTTTGAATGGGGTTGGTTGAGATTCGAACTGTGATCTTATGTCACGTTGGCTTCTGATACCATGTCAAGGAACCATCTCAACCAAACGCGTAATCTGATGGTTGAGGCCCCAAGATATGTTATATACTCTAACACTACTTGTTGATCGTATTGGCTATGACACGAAAGTCTTCTTTTAATTATATTTAGAATTAAAATGAATCCTTGCATCTGATTTTAATTTGATATGCTCAGAATGAAACAATTGATGTATATGCTGGAGATGGGTCTGTTGATCTCCAAGGGAATCCTGTTTTAAAGAGTAAAACTGGAAACTGGAGAGCCTGCCCTTTTATTCTTGGTATACTTGCATACATGTTTTACACCTTTATTGCTGAAGTACTTTCTATTGCCAAATCTTTCACTCTTTACACATATCAGTGCACTTTACATTCACTTTGCAGGTACAGAATGTTGTGGTTGTATCGCTTTTTATGGTATCGCAAAAAATCTCATCAACTATCTTACGAAGAAATTATACGAAGAAAATGTTGTCGCTGCAAGAAATGTTAACATATGGGCAGGCACATCTTTTCTTACACCACTTGTCGGAGCTCTCTTAGCTGATTCTTACTGGGGTAGATATTGGACGATTGCTATCTTTTCGACAATTTTCTTCATTGTAATTTCTGCATCTCTTCCTTTTCCACCAACATTCTTTACTTACCCTGGTTGTGGATTTATGCTTCTCTTTCCATGCTCCATCTATTAGATCATGTGCACGTTTTTATTACAAACTTTGTTATTACAAGAATAAATTTGTGTACATCGGACCCCTGAAAGCTTGCCGAGGTGGGAGCAGTTCAATGACATTGAGGTAATAGAGTGTCGTAGTCTTTCTTAAGACATGATTTTCAATCAAATTGCAGGGGATGTGTACAGTTGCCTTGTCGGCGTTACTTCCTGCTTTTAGGCCGTCTGATTGCTTGGATTCCATTTGTCCATCCACTCCAGTACAAAATGCTGTACTATTTGCAGGACTCTATCTGATTGCACTCGGATCAGGAGGGATTAAACCATGTATTTCCTCCTTCGGTGCTGATCAGTTTGATGATACTGACCCTATCGAGAGGGTAAAGAAGGGATCATATTTCAATTGGTTGTACTTGTCGATCAACATTGGTTCCCTTGTGTCAAGTACTCTTATCGTTTGGCTACAAGAAAATGTCGGATGGGAAGTCGGGTTTGTAATTCCTACCATATTCATGGGAATTGCTATTGCAAGTTTCTTCTTCGGAACGCCTGTCTATAGGTTTCAAAAACCCGGGGGAAGCCCATTGACTCGAATTTTTCAGGTTATAGTTGCATCAGTTCAGAAGCGTAAGTTAGAGGTTCCAGAAGACAGATCCCTCTTGTATGAAACTCCAGACAAACTTTCGGTTATTGGAGGAAGTCGAAAGCTAGAGCATACCGAGAATCTATGGTAAGTTTTTCCTATATCTGGGTCGTTAAAAATATGGAAAAAGGATAGCCCTATATAACGCGTTTGCTGCAGGTGCCTTGATAAAGCAGCTGTATTATCCGATTCTGATGTAAAAAGCGGAAACTTTAGCAACAACTGGAGACTGTGTACCATAACACAAGTGGAAGAATTGAAGCTCTTAATCCGTATGGTCCCTATATGGGCAACCGGAATTGTATTTTTTGCTGTTTTTGCCCAGATGATGACACTTTTTATCGAGCAGGGGATGGTCATGGACAGACGAGTCGGATCATTCACCATTCCGGCTGCATCCCTTTCCACTTTTGACATCATCAATGTAATCATTTGGGTGCCGATCTACGATAAATTCCTAGTTCCTGGTGCTAGGAAGTTTACTAATAAGGAACGAGGATTCTCGAATCTTCAAAGGATGGGCATCGGTCTTTTCATCTCTATCTTTGCTATGGTATCTGCCGCATTGGTAGAATTAAGGCGTTTGCAAGTCGCGGAAGAGCTAGACTTGATCAATCAGCATGTTCCTGTCCCTTTTAGCGTCTTATGGCAAATACCACAGTTCACTTTAATGGGCATGGCGGAAGTATTTGCTATAATTGGAATACTCGAGTTCTTTTATGAACAATCGCCTGACGCTATGCGAAGTTTATGTAGTGCACTTGCTCTTGTATCTATTGCGTTGGGAAATTACTTGAGCTCTCTGATCCTAACAATTGTGACCGCACTTACAACCGCCGGTGGAAAGCCCGGATGGATACCCGATAATCTAAACAATGGTCGTCTTTATAATTTTTTTTGGCTTATGGCTGGTCTCGGCTTCTTGAATCTATTGGTGTATATCTTATGTGCCATGAAATACAAACCGAAGAACGCCTCATGAGATTGACTCCTCGCGACTTATTTATCTATTACGAACATGTTTTCTCAACTCATGTCGTAAGGCCTTGGCATTGTTGAACTTGTATTCTTCACATTTCAAAAGTGATCGCTTTGTGCTAAAAACCAGATCGAATCGAGTAATTATTTTTTGTTCAGATTAATGAGAAGTTGTACTTGTAAAATTATAATGCCAGTGACCTGTTATAGATGAAGAGGCTCATGGGATGTGGTAACAACCAAACATAATGATAATGCTCTAACAAGAGTGATGCTTATTGTTGTTATACACTTCCTCTATTCGGAGTTCTTATTTGTTATTTTGAGTGTTTCATTTCTTGTTTCACAAAAAATTGTTCTATTTATATTACAAATTTTGACAAAAATAATCTTATTCATCTTCATTTTAATATTTTAATAATGCTTTTGGTTCCCACATATCTTCCACTAATTTCATTTAACATTTTTTATATTCATTATGATCCCCACATGTTTCTCATTAACATTATAAAAATACTTCGTATGTTTTTAGTAGTGGTCTCCCTATTTTTCCACTAACCTTTTTTTAAAAAATTTATATTGTTTATGGTATTCATTTTTTTTTTCATCAAATTTATTATTCAATAAAATAATATGTTTATTATTTACAAGATTCTATTTTTTTTTTTTGGTATTCAAAAAAAAAAGATTCTATTTTTTTTTAATTTTCATGAACATTTTTTATGGGAACTTTATTAAGAAACGGAGAGAGTGTATATATATATATATATATATATATATATATATATATATATATATATATATATATATATATATATATATATATATATATATATATATATATATATATATATATATATATATATATATATATATATATATATATATATATATATATATATATATATATATATATATATACGCATCGAACTTGAGACTTTATATGATTGAATTTGCATTTAACCACAAAGCCAAAGTGTTATTAATTATAATTGTTACCTTATTTATTAATTATTAAGTTATAAATGCATGATTATCAAACAAAAATCGGATAATATCGAGCTCTATTATTGACCTCTATTATTGACGTGTAATATTTTTCGTATTATAAATTGTTACCTTATTCATGTTGGCCATGCATCAAAGACTCTCCTCCGTCCCTCTCCAATGCTAACCAACTCTTGGAAGTAAGTAAACATTTACATTGCATTTACTCATTGGTCTTATGTCCATTTAATTTTAGAAGTGTTAAAATACAATTTTGCAATAATTTTGTCTATTATAGGAACAAACGTACTATGTATCAATTGCTTTTTTAAAGTACATATAATTGCTTATGCAATTCGTTGCAAATGTCCAACAAGAGTTGTTATATTTCCAAAACGAGACTAGAAAATTGGCAATTTTTTTATACATCATCGTAACTTTAATATTCCGTCTGTAAATAGGGTAAATTTTTTTTAAAATACCAAAATGAAATTACATTAAATCATAATTAGAATTAGATTTTTTTATCAGACTTATTTTTGTTTGGATTGAGTTAAATTAGAGTTGAGTTCATCATCATTATTATCATCATATTCAGTGTATCCCACTTATAGACGAATTATAATTAGAGTTTAAGAGGAAAAATAAACGACAGCTCATACTTATATAGGAGAGTTGAATTTAAATCTTAATATTATCCTAATTAATGGTCACTAATTACTGGTCGGCATGACCCATGCCACCCACCTCAGCATGGAAAATTCCCTTAGAATGGAAATACGTGCTTAGAATATTTTTATTGCATCATGTGGAAGTTACTAAAGCTAGACGCAATATATACTTATTATTAAGGGTTCACCACTAGCTTATCTTCATGTTTTTTTCAATTTTAAGATATTGTTTTCCTTTATCTTTAAAAAAATTATCGCAATTATGTATTGAACAAATATTAAAATATGGTTAAATTATTAAAATAGTGTGGATGAGAATAAAAAGAAAATGCTGTAAAAAAGAAAGTTACGATCATCTTACGGCCACAAAAAGTACTGTTTAATAGGTCACTATTTTTAGCCTTTTAACGGAAGTTATCCTCATATATGTCATAAATTATTCAATATGTCAAATCTTGTTTTGGACTACAATATTAGTGGTATGAAAGTGGAAAGGATGTCAATAGCCACACTCCTCTTGACTCTTCTTAAAAAATTTAAGCCTAGATCTGCTTAAGCTAATTACCAAAGTCATTTAAAAATTAACTATTTTTATAGTATTAAATTGTGTAACATATATAATTATATAGAAAATTACTGTCTTTTTATTTTCAGTATATAAATGAAACTGTTTGACTCACCTCATACAATATGCTTCCTCTGAATTTCAGTAGTTGCTATAGTTCTCGTAGCAACTATTGTTCATCAACTAATTCATCTCAATGAATATTTTCATAATATTTAGATTTTACAATCATGCATTAAATAGCGTGAAAAACAAAAATATCACAACAAGTGTTGGAAATATTTCACATATGAGACAAGATCTCACATCGATAAATTAGTGGGTTGTTGACTTGCATATATAGTGGGTAAACTAATCTTCCTATTGCCATATGGTTTTGGGAAACAATGAACCTCACCGAGTGTATATGTAAGTCAACGTTCTTAACCCATGGGTTCCCGAGCCCACGGGTTCCACACGAGTGGGCCACGGTGAAATCATGTGATTAATTATCATGGCCTAATAACAAGAAACAAATACTATTATATATGCTATAGACATCCTGAATTTTTCTTTTAGTTATATGCAATAATAAAAATAAATAATATATTATATACTATCAAGTTGTGAATTCATATAAACCAAGTCATGTTGAATTTAAGTTTGGATGGCAAGTGGACCTTCAAACTGAAAATTTGGAGAAAAGAACACAAACTAACTTCATGGGTACTCTTCATCATCATCACAAACCTCCTTTAGAAGATCCTCTTCTCCAGGTCTTTTTCCTTTTCATTAATCCTTAATATCAATTTTATATATATATATATATATATATATATATATATATATATATATATATATATATATATATATATATATATATATATATATATATATATATATATATATATATATATATATATATATATATATATATATATATATATATATATATATATATAATTGAAATCTGATGATCTTTGTATAAAGTTTGTTCATTTGAAATTTGGGTGATCTTTTTTTGAGTATTTGTCATTTTATTTTGTTGACTTTTTATAGAAGGATTATGTTGGTTTTGTACTCTGTATTCTGTATTAAAGAATTGTTTGATTAACTCAAATTTTTTGTTCTGACATTTGTTGAATAATTAGCATCAAGTAACCAAAGATTAAACTTTTGGTTGTAGATTGTTAGTTCGTTGACAAGGTATACTAGAAATTAATGAGGTTATATGTTTGATTTTTGATTGTCCCTTCTTTTAAATAGAGTTAGTTAGTGTTCAGAACCAACTAAATTAAAAGTTTAAGCTGATGGTTGTGGCCTTAAGATATGTTATATACTCTCATATGCCCCTCATAAGAGGGTCTTTGAGCTAGAACTGTGAATGCAACACAGGTCCTTCTCAAACCTGGTGCGAAGTATTTCCTTTGAATTTGAGGGGTGGTTGAGATTCGAACTCGTGATCTCTTGTCTCATTGGCTTCTGATACCATGTTAATAAGGAACTAACTAAACCCAAAAGCTTAGCTGATGGTTGTGAGGCCTCGGGATATGTTATACTCCCTCCGTCCCATTAGTTTTGTCCACTTTACATTTTGCACACATGTCGAGGCAACATTTTAATCTTTAATATCTTTAATTGTGTATAATTAAAAATTATAAAAATTTGATATTAATAATCTTTGCATTGAGACGAACAAAATAAGATCCCACATGACTATATTTTAACTTATAGATTAAGAACAAAATACAAATTAAGAGTGATTAGTGAATAGTAACTAAAAACTAAAGTGGACACAATAAAAGGGACGGAGGGAGTATAATCTAACATTTAAACTTAAGTATTGAGTAAGACTGATGTTGCATCATAACTCTATACAAAAACTCCTAAGTGAAGATGAATGTAAGAGTATGCTATAATATATCTTGGGCATTAACTAAAAGCTTATATTTTGATGAAATGTGTTATGTCATTATAATGGTAAATGATATTCTCTTCCAAAAAATTATTTTTATTTACAATTTTTCACTACCATTAATTACCGCCTTGCTAATTGGTAATTGATGAAAGTAAATTATAACGAAAGAAAAAATAATTAGAGTAGGATAAGCGTGGCCAGAATAAGAAAAGTAATTAGCTTTGTATGCCACCCTAAATTTGAGAAGTCATCTTATGTACCAAAATATGTTGTGTTTTAACTTTTAACCTTTATAGATTATTCGTTAAAGTATATAACTTATCTTGGGCCTTAATAGTCAGTTCAAGCTTTTGGTTGAACAAATTCCCTTACATGATATAAAACCAATGTGACAAAGAGGTCACAAGTTTGAATGTCATTGCTACTCATTTAAAGTGGAATATTTCGTAGCGTGTTAGAGTTATATAACATATATTAGGGTCACGACGATCAGCTTACGCTTTTGATTGAGTTAGTTCTTTACATTATGTTATGAAGGAAACTTTTGGGGCCTGGAAATCTATATAACTTAGGTTGTTGCAATGGATGTTTAAACAATAATCATGTCTAAGTTATTCATGAGTTATTTTTATCAACGAGTGCATTAAGATGTGATATTACTATTAAGTTAGCTTAATGAAGAACAAGTTATGATTACTAATTGAGCTTATTACCAATTTATGAATCCATTTGCCTTTACGGCGAGTAGATAATTCGTTGTATAGATTCTGCGTAAACCTTTGCAAATTTTGATTGTTTTTATTATATCCTTAGGAGAATAACATTGATCAAACCACTGGTGATGGCTCAGTTGATTTTTACGGGCAACCTGTCCTTAAAAGCAAAACCGGAAATTGGAGAGCCTGCTATTTAATTCTTGGTACGTTGAAATTGGAATGGTATGCTAGTTTTTTGTGTGACATTGGAAATTTTATCTAAATGCTTGTATCTTAACTTGTTAATTCTCCTATCCTGGCCCTTCTATGTTCAGGTAATGAGATTTGTGAACGACTTGCTTTTTATGGCGTCAACACAAATTTGGTTAGTTATCTCACCCAAAAGTTGCATGAAGGAAATGTCTCTGCTGCAAGAATGGTCTCTACCTGGTCAGGAACATGTTACATAACTCCTCTTATTGGCGCTTTCTTGGCTGATGCGTATTGGGGAAAGTATTGGACGATTGCTGTGTTTTCGATCATTCATTTCATGGTACGTAACTTTTGCTAAAGTATCCATTATCAACGATGCACACGTGAAGAAAACAGGGTGTAATAGTCGCAGTGTTGGATCATAAACACTCTATGGGGGTTGACCAACTTATTATTAGACCAAACGATTAAATAAATTTGAGGGAGACCATGGCCAGTTGATGAGAAAGTTTGCCATGGTGGACGTACACCCTTCCCCAACAAGCCTCTTTTATCCTTTTCAAGTCTCCTTCTCATGTGACCCTTGTGCTTGTATGTTGCAGGGGATGTTTACTTTGACTCTATCTGCGACAATTACCATGTTTAAGCCTGCTGATTGTGAAGGTTTGATTTGCCCATCCGCTACCCCATTACAGTACGCAATATTATTTGTGGGGCTTTATCTTGTTTCGCTCGGGATGGGAGGAATCAAGCCATGCATCTCCTCTTTTGGTGCTGATCAATTTGATGATAGTGATTCTTATGAGCGTATAGAAAAGGCATCGTTTTTTAATTGGTTTTATTTCTCTATAAGCATTGGTTGTCTAATAGCAAGTACTCTTATTGTATGGATACAAGAAAATGTTGGATGGGACATTGGGTTTGGAATTCCTGCCTTATTCATGGCTATTTCCATTATGTTTTTCTTTTGTGGAACTCATCTTTACAGGTTTCAAAAACCCGGGGGAAGTCCCTTAACAAGAATATGTCAGGTTGTAGTTGCATCATTTTCGAAGTTCAAGGTGAAGGTTCCAGAAGATAGTCGCCTTCTTTATGAGACTTCGAAGGTAAATTCAGCAATTGAAGGAAGTCGGAAGCTGGAGCACACAGAAGAAATGAAGTAAGTTTCTTGACCCTTCCTCCCTAGCTTTCTTGGCATTTATGTATGATGATGGAGTAATTAGAGCAATACGGTATCATAGCACCAAATATCAGACGAAAGCATGAGATATGAAACAACTCAAAGCAATTTTTTACAGCTTACAATGCAGGAAATGAATATTCATCTACTATATTTTTTTCAAACAAATATTGATAGGTATTCGGAGACCTCCCTCCAATGTGAATATAGAGATATATCAATAGGATTGGCCAAAAATCCTAACCAAAATGGCCCTTGCATCCTCACTAAGGGTACAACGTGGAATGTTGATTAGGCCCTCGATTTCACACAACAATCTATCAACTGTCGGTGTTATGACTATTAACTTCAATAGCCACTTTTGATAGCATTCTGAATTAGCACCGAGAAATCCTTGATTCGGAGTTTTCTTTTACTTTTGTTCTCGTATATTTGAATTGTTAATGATCATTATATAAATATTATATGTATAATGATTGATCAAGCTTTACCGTACATCCTTACAGATTTTTGGATAAGGCAGCGGTACTATCAGCAACTGAATTGCAAACGGGGGATTTCTCCAATGGTTGGAGGTTGTGTACCGTAACACAGGTCGAAGAACTAAAGGTGTTAATCCGTATGGCTCCTATTTGGGCAACTTCAATTGTCTTTTCAGCTGTTTATGACCAAATGTCGACTACTTTCATTGAGCAGGGAATGGTTATGAATAGAAGAGTAGGACCCTTGCTAATCCCAGCAGCTTCCTTGTCAACCTTTAGTATTTGCAGCATTCTCTTATGGGTCCCTTTTTATGATAAGATTCTTGTGCCTTTAGCTCGAAAATTTACTGGGAAACCAAAGGGGTTCTCCGAGCTACAAAGAATGGGTATTGGCCAAGTAATCTCTGTTTTTTGCATGTTAGCTGCCGGCTTAGTAGAGATTAAACGTCTAAACCTTGTCACAAAACTAAGTGTGTCGAATGAGACAACAACATCCTCCCTCAGCGTCTTTTGGCAAATCCCACAATACTTTCTAATGGGCGCTTCAGAGATATTTTTCTATATCGGAAAGATGGAGTTTTTCTATGATCAATCACCCGATGCCATGCGAAGTTTGTGTACTGCATTCTCGCTCCTAACGTCTTCATTGGGAAGTTACTTGAACTCCCTAGTCCTGACGATTGTGTCGGTGATTACGACTGCTGGGGGTAAACCTGGGTGGATACCCGATAACCTAGACAATGGTCATCTTTACAAGTATTTCTTTTTGTGGGCAGGGCTCAGCTTGGCGAACCTGGTCGTGTATGTAATATGTGCCATGAAGTATAAACAAAAGAAAACTTCATAATGAATTTGTACAAAATGATTGATGAAACAATAATTTAATCATTGTTACAAAGAGATAGACTCGTGGTCTTTTAAGTATCATCAACATCACAATTAATAAACAATGTCAATGATTGCAGAACACAAATAAATACTGATAGAATTTAATAAAAAAAAAAAGAAAAATGCCATTATCTTATATTGTGTGACCCAATACATCAAAGACCTAGACACTTGCTAGCTGTTCAAGCGGAATAACAATTTAGGGAGCGTTTGGTATTAAAAGAGAAAAGGAAATGGAAAGGAAATGGATAAGAAAGGGTAAAGGTAACAATAAGTGTTATTTTTAAATTTTGTTTTGTATAAGAAATTTAAAAGTATGGGTAACAAACAATAGAACAAATAAGGGGGGACATAAATGGTGGAACTTGTTGTACATAGCTTTGTGAGAATGTGGAGAGAAAGGATAATTGTTTCCACAACTTTTTAAGAGGTAACAAAGTAAAAAACTAATGGTAATGGTTATCCAACTTTTAAAACAAACAACAAGTAATGGGTAATATGCATAAGAGACCGTGGGTATCACACAAAAGGAAAGTAAGCATTAAAAGAAGCCAAAAACAAGGCCGCCACCTGTTGCCCAGTGCACTGATATGTTGCTTGTTGTTTATGTTTGTATACTGCTGCCCATATTGTATTACAATAAGTCTCATGTTTTGCCTATAAATACCTTAGTCCTAAGCATAGTTTAGTGCACCAAAGTCTCACATCTAGGAGCAACCTTACTTGCTCAAGTATACTCACATCTAAGAGCAACCTTTAAATTTGTATAATCTCCTTTAAACACATATAATCTAGGCTAGATGGTGGATGTAGCCCATATTTCGTGAACCACCTTAGAATTCTTGTCTTGATTATTTACTTCATTTTTTGCTATTCATCATCATATATGCATATTTCATTCCTATACATTGACACAACACAAACACACACTTAAACCTTATTTAGTGATCCTTGAGTGAGGTTATTACCTCTCCTTTCAAATCTATTTATTTGTGTTAGGTCAAAGTGAAAATTTTAAATCTGAAATATACTTGTATAACTTATTTAATTATACGAGACATCATTGAGTCAAATCAATCATTTATATAAATTTAATTCATTTAATATTTACTTCGTTCCATTATACTTGTTGCATTGACTTTTTACGCAATCTAATGTGTTATTTTGATCTTTTGAAAATTAAACTATGTATATTTAAAAATTATAAAAATTAATATTATGACAGTATGCAATTCGATCATTCAAACATGATTTCACTAGACTATATTTTTTTACACATTAACCGCAATATATAAAATAAGCTTAAACAATAAATAATGTCACTAACCTTTAGCAAGTATTTTTTTTTTGAATATTAATGTAGCAAGTATTTCATAACGAATAAGTATTATATTATTTGTAAATATAAAAAGAATAAACAAATAAACTAAAAGTTTTAAAATTAAAGTGTGTTAAATAAGATATAGTCAATGTTAAAAATCCCTAAATGAACAAAAAATATCTAAATAAATTAAGTGGATCGTATCATATTAACCTAATTTGTTATAAATCAAGTCAAAATTGTAACTTTCGCCTTTAATTTACTAAAATGAGTCGATAAACTTTTAGCTTATTTATATATGACCCGAACACAATCCCAATTCCCAACCTTACCTTGGAGGCGTATTTACAATTACAATTACAAGCACTCTCCTGTCGAGAAAATAATCAGAAGAAACCACAAGAGAGAAAAAAGAAGAGAAGAGAGAGAAAGAGAGGCAGGGCAGAAAATGGAAGTTCCAGGATCATCAAAGAAGATGATAGCAACACAATCAGAAATGGTGGAAAACAAAGTTCCGCTTCCTTACAGAGATCAATGTGCTCATTTACTCATTCCTCTCAACAAATGCAGACAATCTGAGTTTTATCTTCCATGGAAATGTGAAAATGAACGCCATACTTATGAAAAATGTGAGTATGAACTTGTTATGGAACGTATGCTTCAGATGCAGAAGATTCGTGAACAACAAAAGCAACAGCAAACTCAGTCCATCCCTCTTATTCCTAAAACTGCTAACGTCTAGGAGTTCCAGTTCGATTCTTTTCTGTTTTTCAGTGGATTTCTCTTTGATGGGTAAATTTCTGATCTTGTTAAGTTTCCTTTTATTTTTGAGAAATTTCTGGGTTTTTGTTAATTTTGCTTGCTTTTAGGGTTTTTTTTTGGTGTTTTGGGTGAATTCTATTTAATTACTCCGATTGTTTGAAATGTGGTTCTTTTGGTAAATTAGGTTTACGTCTTATTCGGTTTCAATCTGCTTTATTACTGATTCTAGGGATTTCGTTGGTGGATTTGTTAATTAGCTTGTTGTACATCATATTTGGTACTAATTAGATTTTATATCATAGTCAAATTGTGAAGAGAAGACAAAAGGATCTAATTTTAGGGTTTTCTAGTGTTTTGATCATGAGTTGGCCTAGTAGTTGAAGGCTTTCCTTTCACCCTTGATATAGATTGGGTCGACTACATTCTAGTGGTTTCTTGTGGAATTTTCTCTATGTATTTTGGTTGTGTTATGGGAATAATCGGGTTCATATCCTTTAACCAAGAATCTCTTAGTTGTTCAACATTGGTCAGCTAAGAAATGTTGCAACTTGCTAGTTGTAGTAAGTGAAGATTTGAAGAATTAGTATAGCTATTTCATGATTATATCCGTTTTAAGTTATTCAAGGATAGTATAATGACCTCTATTTTATGAATAGTAGTATGACGTTTTTCAATAGTTTATCCTAGCTGAAAATAAAATATACTTACTCCTTAACTAACATAGTAAGTGAAAGTAAGGGTCGAAAATCCACAAGAAAATTGATACTTGGGTTGAATTTAGTGTAAGGAGTAATTTGTCTGCTGAACACTTAATAAAAAGGGGGGATTGATGATTGCAAGGTTTTATATTAACAAACAAACAATAAGAAATTGCAAAGTTAATCTAGGAAATTATCAATGATAGAAAGATTTATTGCGTTCAGTTGGTTTTCACTTCTCACCTAAGTGTTTTTGTATCTTCAACAACCTTTTTCAATACTTGTGATTGTTTATTATGAAAGAAAACTTTGATTTCTCGTCAATAATAGCTTAACTATATGTTCGGCATAATTATCAAATCGTTACCATCAACGAATCCATCCAATCAAAGATAAAATTCAATTCAATATTAGTTTTTGCAATGGAGAAGATAATGTCAATAAAAGCATTAAACATTCTCTATAGTGGATTACTTTTAGATTCTAATCCTCAATAACACATCATAATCATACCCAGTGTATCCCGCTCATAGAGAAGTAAATTAGATTCTAAGTTGTTGCGAACATTCAAAACCCAAATTATTTAGAATTTAGGCTTTTGAATTAGCAATTGATGTTCAACAAGAACCACAAGTAATACTTTAAGCAATTCAAGTTAATTATGCACAAGTAATTTATAGAAGACTTGCAACAAATTGGAGAATTTAATGCCAATTACTCATGAATATGTGTTTATGTCCTAATCTCCATTGATAGATTATATGGGTCTTTGAGAAAATCAAAGAAAATTGAGGAAAAAGATGATCCATACAACCACTAGTTCTAATCTATTTATTGGACAAAAAAAAAGGAAAGATTACTTATCTTTGAAGAAAAAATGATCAAAAAAATGGAAGCTATGGCTAAAAAGCGGCTCCAACTTTCCATGTTTTTGTTCGAAAACACAAAACCCAAATGAGAAGAAAATGCCTAGTATTTGATTTTAGTGTCGGGGACATAAGATTGTCACGAGGTGCGGATTTGATCGTGTGTGACAAGAAGGCTCGCGAGATGCGAGGAAAATCTCTTGGTGCGACCAGAAAGTGTCGCGAGGTGCAAGCACCTACTGTTGGCTGCATTTTAGATGCTGAGTTAAGTCGCTGCATGGATGTCAAGGGGCTGCTGTGATTGGCTTCTTCAGATTGACACTTGACGTTGCACCACATTTCACTCTTGTTTGGCAAATCACAACTTGATACTTATGATGACTCGATACATGACTATTGTACTCAAAAATTTTACATAAAGTTAAAATTAACCTAAATTAATACTAATAACTAAAAAGTAAAATTTGAAAATAATTTAGAAGGGACCTTATAAGGCATCTTCTAGCGGCAACTAAACAACTCTTGTGGGTTTTAGGTAGTGAGATGAAGGATTGCTACTTCTGTCCCACAGGTTTTGTTGTATTTTTCATTTTGGCCTGTTTTATGAAATTTTCTAAGTTTCTCTGTTTAGTCATTACTCACACTATTTCTTTTATTCATCCACACATATAATTTAATTTTTCTTCTCATTCACACTTCTCTACCCTTGTTACCCACTTAGATCCCTTTTCTTGGTTTGCTCCAATTTTCTCCTTGTAGAGCAAATATTACGGGATAGAGGCAGTAGCATTTAATAAGGTTTTGTTTGGCTTTCAATCCCTTGGGTAAGGAGGATGCCTCATTCCAATTTGGCCTCTAGTATCCCTATCACTAATAGCTGAAAGGTTAAGTTTTACTCTTAGGGGAGGCTAAATTTGTTGGCGTGTTTTTCAAGTAGTTTTGGTAAAGATTGAAGCTTCTTGATATATGATGTATGCCTTTAGAGAGCAATTTCATCAACCATATGTTATGCACATATTTTGTTTGTTTTGAAGGGTTGTATTAAATTTACTTTCTTAACTTGCAAAGAATGGGTTGATCATGTTTGAAGTTGGATAAAACTGTAATACATTACATTCATTCCAAATGTGTGATCCAGTGCCCATGAATTCAACAAATTTATCCTATGTGTGGATTAAGTGACCCAAGTATGGACCCAATGATAAGGCTAATGAATCCTAGTATCCAATCTTGATGTTAAGCTCATAAACTTAGTAAGACCCTTTTGGAACTGTGATGAGCACTAATTTCTCAATGTTTAACTTCAAAATCAGTATATTGTCATCAAACACAAGTATAGAGAAAAGACATAAGAGAGAAAGAAGATTAGAGATTATAGTATTATGTATGGGATAATACCCAAATACTAGAGCACTTCGATGAGCGACGAGCGTCGCTTATAGGGCGACGACTCGTCGCTTTGCTACGGCATGCCAGTGAGTGCTGCTGATTAATGTGCGACGAGCGTTGCATATGAAAGCCACTCGTCGCTTGGCTCATTGTGGCGTTCCATTCCACTTTTCTTGCTTTCTCTTCATCGGGACTAGCTTGTGGCCCGGTCTCTTCACGTGACGAGGGGTCTTAGGCTATTTCTCCAAGCCTTCACCCTCTTATAACTCCGAAATCTACCTAAAAACTCCGATTTTGCCTCAAAAATCACATAAAACATGGAATCGACCTCATGAGACAAAATATACACGAACCACTCAAAATATACCTAAAAACCCACTAAAACTACAAATAAGGAGCGTAAAATGAATACGGATAAGTGTAAATAATTGCACTTATCAAACTTCCCCATGCTTAGCCTTTGCTCGTCCTCGAGCAAATCAAGGTGAAAACACAAGTAAAACAAGGCTAAGACACGGTCTCCAAATCCTAAACTACTTCTTATGCCTCCCTTCCTAGACTCCTCTGATTCCCGGTGTTTGCCAAGGGTCCAAATCATTCATACCACTTAACCCCTTCACTTGGCTAACACACACACAACAAAGAGAAAAGATAGACATGAAAGATCAAAGGACATCAAGACATCAAAAAGCAAAATCCCTACTCTTCAACCTCCTTATAACTTCAAAAAAAGAATGTGAGAAATGAAAAATAAAAAGTCTACTACTTATCCCTCCAATTGTGGCCTACCCAAATTCCTTCCTTATGTCTCCCACTTCTTATTTCACCTCTCCAAACAAAATGAAAAACAAGTATACTTTGAATCTCTCTTTTTCTCTCATTTTGCCTAGGGGCCCATTTTTTGGGTTTTCGCCCTAGCCACTCATTTACTTTTTCAAATCTCACTTGCTCACCCACTCATGCCGCTCTTTTGCCTATGTCGCCCTTTCGGGTTTTCAACCTAGCTGGGTCTTTCTCTTATCAAGCATGAATTCTTTCCCTTTTTCAATGAAAAACAAAGTACAAACCAAGCTATAAAATGAACAAATACAATGCATAATCAAGCTTAGTCTATACATACATATGAGATAGAGAACACGAATAAACAAGTAATGGGTTCCCCCATGCTTGCTTTTCGTGGTGGATGGCGATAGGGTGTTCAGCAACCCTAGATGAAAGTAGGGTCTTTAGTAACCCTTGATATGACAATGAAAGCTCAAATGTAGAATGCATAGCTGACTAATAAGCACCAATGTTGAATCGAGATAACACCATCGATTGCAACATTACCTCTTAAACATAAACACCGGTTCTCCTTATGACTCCCCAAAAGTAAGAGGCCTCCTATCTTAATCTTCTTCCCCTCATAAATGATCTCACATGTAAGCCCATCAAAATCCCAAACCCCTTATCAACCTCAACCCAACCCCCACACACACAAAACAACCAACACAACCACAACACAATGTTCCACAACAAATACCCAAACTCCATAACAATTAGGCTCAAAATGATGGAGCTCTTGGATCTCGCAATCCAAGAACTATTTTTGGATCAAGAGGATGGGGGCTTAAGTGTGGTTCAAAATTTGTAGCTCAAAAATCCTGCAGTGGTTAGTGAAAGATGATGTGCGAGAATCTAGTGAGGATAGCTCGGTAGGACAAGGTGTGACAATATGGTGGAGCTAGAATATAGAGAAAGGAAGAGCAAAGATAGGGATAGAAATATACCTGCAGATGGCGACTCGGCGTAGGAGGAATAAAGATAGCAGCAACAACAACTTCAATGTACACTCACTCTCCTTTTGCCTAGCCTCCTTCACAGGTTTATGGCTAGCATTCTCCTTTTTTTTCTTTTTTCTTTTTTCTTTTTTTTCAAATTTATTTTTTTGAATAATACATCTTACAAACACAAATAAAAGAAAAAAAAAATGAACTAAAAACAACTAAAAACTGAAAACTAACCTAAACTAGCTAAGAAAATGTAAAAGTACAAAATAAAATAAAATAAAATAAAAAAGTAAAAATGAAAATATCTACACAAAAGGTGTAGACTCCCCCCCATGCTTAAACCAAGCATTGTCCTCAATGCTTAATAGTATAGCAAAGAGAACTAGACAATAAAACCATAAGCATACAGTTAGGGAAAGTCTAAAAAGGATATGTGGCCTTCAGTGACCACTTGAGGAGCCGCGCTTAAACCAGGAGAAAGACTTTCTCCTTGATCACTTTGCCTCCATGGCGGCTTCCTTCTCTCTCTCTCTCCCTTTGGGCCTCCAAAGCAGCTATCTCGGCCTTAGGGTCGTGGAACGGGTTGCCCGCAGAATGGGCAAGCTGGGCCTCTTGAGCCAACATCACTTGACTCAGACGTGTATTGATGTCGTACATGTCCGAGTCATAGGAATCGTGCAGCGAGTTCCACTGGTATGTGCAGGTTTCTTGAAGGGTCTGCAGCTGATCATCAATACGGTCTACCCTTCCTTCGACATTGTGGATCCGGTCTAGCATATTAGTACGCCAGACTCTCTCTTCTTCATAATTATATGAGGGTACCTGCTGATGGTGATACCCATAATAGGGCTCTCCCTGATAAGGTTGAGCCATATGGATATCCTCCTCTATAGGCGCGGCCTGTTCAGCATGGCCGGCCTCTTCCTCATGTTCCCCCCCACCTCCTCCTGTCTGTGGCGGCCACCCAGCATATCGACACCTCTTTGTCGTGTATACTGGATGACTCTATCGGTAAGCGTGCAGGCATCCTCATCCTGTGCAATATCAAACATATGCCTGGGGGTAGGGGGAAGGTAAAGCATCTGCCCGTTGGGGCAAGGAAAGTATGGACCTTCTTGACTTCTATAAATAAAAAACGTGGTGTGCTTTAGGGCCGAGAAGTCATAAGTATTACCTGCGGTGGTATCATGTGGAGCACAGTCATCGGGGATATTAATCCCGAGACCTTGAACCAATAAATGAACCATACCCCCGATGGATATCTTGCCCTTATCGGACGTCTTGATATCCAAGCACCGAGACACAAATAAATGTACCCAATTGGGTACCGGATAATCGGGTGTGCAAAGGGCATAAAAATGCCCTAACTCGGACTGCTGTACCTGCGTAGGCTCACCTTGACCGAAGACGGTCATGGCAAGGTACCGGTACACGTAACGCAGTGCGGGGTGCCAGATTCTACTGATCTTGTTCCCCGCGCGGGCGTAGGGTAGGCCACCAGTCATGTCGGACCAAAACCTACAGATAGCTTCCTTTGAGGGAGCCGGGTACTCACCCTCTGAAAAACCCCGCCGAAATGCATTAGCAATCTGGGGATACGTCATACTGTATGTGCGATTAAAAGCATTGAAGGTGATATAGTAGTATGCGTATCCCCTTGATGAAACATGACGCTCTAAGGTGGACAAAAATTCAAGGGTGAGTCGTGGGTATGTAACCCCACGGTTCCTAACTGAGGCATCTAAACTTCCCCTGCGCAGAAGGGTCATGACACCCTCTTCTATGTGAGTGACGCAAAGAGGAATGTCATCTAAGAATTTAGTGATTAGGATGGTCCGCCTATCAAGCTTCCTAAAGGTTTGTGTTTGGGATGGTGTGAGCACACATCCCTTAGTGTGGGTGGAGGTTCGTCCTTGAGCCGTGCGAGGCGCAGGCGGTGGTGGTGAATGATCATGGTGGACTTCCCTCCTTGGAGGGGAGGAGTCATCACCATGTGGTTGTGAGGACGACCCTTTACCGGCTTAACAAGCCCGTTTTGACTTGGATCAAAATAGATTCATGATTATGACAAATATGCTAGCTCAATCAACAATCCAAAATCCAACAACACAACCCAAACAACACCAATTTGAGTCCACAAACCTTAAGCTATAATCTAGGAAAAGTAATCTACACAAATCTAAGACTTAATTGCAACAAATCCAAGATTAACAAAGCAAGGACCACAAAAACCACTATCTATACTAAAAACAAAGCCTCAATTAAAAATTGGAGAAGAATTATACCTTGGGATCCTTAAGAATGAAGGAGATCCTTGGAGATGAGAGAATTGGAGCACTCTTGAAGACCTAGAACCTTAGGATAATGCACATGGAGAACTTGGCTTTGAGGCTTAATAAACCCAATCATCCATTTCCCCTTTATAAACCCAATCCCACCAATCCTTTTCACATCATCATCATCCTCTCATCTCCCATTCTCCCTCTAACCCTCATTCCCTCACAATCATCCATCTCCTTCACCTTCATTATCAAGGGTTTTCATTTTCCATCTCAAGCTTCAAGCCAAGTTCTTCATTGTCGTCTTCCAAAGGTTTTAGGCTTTCAAGAGTGCTCCAATTCTCTCATCTTCAAGGATCTCCTTCATTCTTAAGGATCCCAAGGTATAATTCTTCTCCAATTTCTAATTGAGGCTTTGTTTTTAGTATAGATTGTGGTCTTTGCTTTGTTAATCTTGGATTTGTGCATTTAAGTGTTAGATTTGTGTAAATTACTTGTCCTAGATTATAGCTTAAGGCTTTTGGATTCAAATTGGTGTTGTTTGGGTTGTGTTGTTGGACTTTGGATTGTTGATTTAGCTAGCATATTTGTCATAATCATGAATCTATTTCGATCCAAGTCAAAACGAGCTCGTCAAGCCAGTGAAGGGTCGTCTTCACGACCCCATGGTGATGACTCCTCCCCTCCAAGGAGGAAAGTCCACCAAGATCATTCACCACCACCACCTGAGCCTCGCAGGGCTCAAGGAAGAACTTCTACCCACACTATGGGATGTGTGCTCACACCATCTCAAACACAAACCTTTAGGAAGCTTGATAGCCGGACCATCATACCCACAAAGTTTTTAGATGACATTCCCCTTTGCGTCACTAACATTGATGACGGTGTCATGACCCTTCTGCGCAGGGGAGGTTTAGCAGCCTCGGTTAGGAACCGTGGAGTCACATACCCACGGCTCACCCTAGAATTCTTGTCCACCTTAGAACGTCATGTTTCATCGAGGGGGTACGCATACTAGTATATCACATTCAATGCTTTTAACCGCACATACAGTATGACGTATTCCCAGATTGCTAATGCATTTCGGCGGGGTTTTTCAGAGGGTGAGTACCCAGCTCCCTCAAGGGAGGCTATCTGTAGGTTTTGGTCCGATTTGACTGGTGGCCTACCTTACGCCCGCGGGGGAAACAAGATTAGTAGAATTTGGCACCCCGCACTGCGATACATGTACCGGTACCTTGCCATGACCGTCTTCGGTCAAGGTGAGCCTATACAGCAGTCCGAGTTAGGGCATTGTTATACTCTTTGCACACCTGATTACCCGGTACCCAATTGGGTACATTTATTTGTGTCTCGGTGCTTTGATATCAAGACGTCCGATAGGGGCAAGATATCCATCGGCGGTATGGTTCATTAATTAGTTCAAAGTCTCGAATTAATATCCCCGATAACTGTGCTGCTCAAGATACCACCGCAGGTAATACATACGACTTCTCGGCCTTAAAGCACATCAAGTTTTTTCTTTATAGAGGTCAAGAAGGTCCATACTTCTCTTGCGCCAATGGGCAGATGCTTTACCTTCCCCCTACCCCCAGGCATTTGTTTAATATTAAACAGGATGAAGATGTCCGCACGCTCACAGATAGAGTCATCCAGTATACACGACAAAGAGGTGTCGATATGCTGGGTGGCCGCCACATACAGGAGGAGGCGGGGGGACATGAGGAAGAGGAGGAGGCCGGCCATGCTGAACAGGCCGCGCATATGGAGGAGGATATCCATGTAGCTCAACCTTATCAGGGAGAGCCTTATCATAGGTATCACCATCAGCAGGTACCCTCATATGATTATGAGGAAGAGAGAGTCTGGCGTACTGAGTCGATGATTGAACCTATGCTTAATGACAATTCTCAAACTTCCGTTTTATTGAAAAGACTAACACAGATGTTTAAATCAAGATTCATTAAGCATAGGTTCAATCATCGACTCAAATCGCACACAGTCGATCAATAAAATATCAATCCATGCTTCGAATTAGGAATTTCACCCTAACCCTAGATAAAGAACTACTCACAACTCATGATCATACAACAAACAATAGATAATGATGAAGACCGGAATAACGAAATAAACAAACTTACGGAATGGGAAAATGAGATAAACTGAAATGCGGAATTCGAATTATACAAGATGTTCTTCAATGGATGCTTGAAAGAAAAAACTAAGAAAACTCTAGAGAAAATAAACCTAAAACTGCTTAATGTTACAAAAATTAACCGCCACTTTATATAGTGGTTCCAAAAATTGGGAAGAAAACCGTCAAAATAGCCCGGATTTGAAAAGCGACGAGCGGCGCATAATAGAGCGACGAGTCGTCGCTCAGCTTCTGGAGAAAATCACTGCCTTGCTCGATTGAGCGACAAGCGTCGCTTATAGGGCGACGACTCGTCGCAAAGTTACTGGAATGTTCTTATCATTTGCACGGATTGGCGACGAGCGTCGCTTATAAGGCGACGACTCGTCGCTTAGTCTCTGGAAGCTATTGAATGTTGCTGATATAGGCAACGAGCGTTGCACATGTAGAATGGCTCGTCACTTGGCTTTTTGTTGCATTTTACTCCACTTGCTTTCTCTTCATCGGGACTTGCTTGTGGCCCGGTCTCTTCACGTGACAAGGGGTCTTAGGCTATTTCTCCAAGCCTCCACCCTCTTATAACTCCGATATCTACCTAAAATCTCCAATTTTGCCTCAAAAATCACATAAAACATAGAATTGACCTCATGAGACAAAATGTACACAAAACACTAAAAATATGCCTAAAAAACCCGCTAAAACTACATATAAGGAGCGTAAAATGAACACGGATAAGTGCAAATAATTGCACTTATCAATGTTATATGTGTTAAATCAAATTATAATTTAGTGATATAGTTTTAGTATCAGGCAATTTAATTCTTTTATGTCTGAAGTAGACCATGTTGTGACATTAATTAGGCTGATAATTCATTTCTGCTGCATGTCTGGGCCTTTGTGGGATTTTGTAGACTTTGATCTTAAGGATATAATCTAGTTTGGCTTCCCATCTTAATAGGTAGTGATATCTGATTGAATACAGTACAACCTTCCACAATATGCTTTGCTGATATGACTTTATTTGGCCTGAAATTGGTTGGCGCTTGTTTTCGTGTCCTTGTTACTTGAGTGATTCCAAAGTAAATCAAGAAGGCTGGATCGATGCTCTGAGCTGATATCCGGTTTTGTAATGCTGGAAGTATAATCTGAATTATATTATCTTTGTATGTTCTGATTGCATTGTGCACTTCCAATGTGGATTTCCTTTGAGAATATAGAAAGAACGTGTATAGGGAGTTTGAACTGTACTTACTGATATAACACTTGTTCGGGTTTTGCTCTGTCATTGTTCAATCTTTTTCTTTTTTTCCGAGGAGAAACCAGGAGGGGGTTTTTTCCCTTTGATTTTTTCTAGGATGGTGAAATATGTGTTCGTAAATTTACTTCAGATGGCACTAGTATAATACAATGACTCATTGAACTATGTACACAAACTGTTTATGTGAAGTTGCAAATAATGCTTGCTACCAAGAGTTGATTCGAAATGATCTTTTTGCTAAAAAGTCTACTTACATCCGACTTCCTGAGTTAATGGCATTGGGTTATTGGAGTAGCATAGTAAAATTCTGTTATTTTGATAATCATGGTAGCTTTAGTAGCTTTGTGTCCCTATAGTTATTCTTTGTAGTTGTTCTGATATAAATTTAACATAAGTTTAGTATAATAGTATTTCAGTGGTAATCTTTTAATCACTGATACTATATATTGTGCCGATGTGTGCCTCATTCCATAGTCAGAGCCTCAGAGGTGTGTCTATCTGTGTCGCTATGTTTACAGTGTAAATGAACTTTTGGTTTTTTGAAGTTGATCGGGTCGAGTCAAGTCAGAATGTGCCTCATTCCATAACAAGCTAAGTCAAGTCGAGTCAAGTAGGGTGTTAACCCAACCAACTCACTAAGACGATTGCCAATCCCAATCTAAACCAACCCGTCTAAAAGATGACACTGCTTCAATCCCAAGTGCTGACCCACCTTGCTAAATAGTAGGTCTGATCCCAGTTATGGTAGAATAGACAACATTTCCTCTTATGCAAAGCCCTAGAGGTGTTCATTTGGGTCATCAAGTTGATTTCGGGTCCAGTGTTTTACGTCGGGTTAAGATCAAGGCTTGTGTCCACATTGATTTTTAGAATTTTAAATTCATTTTAAGTCAGGTCAGGTTAGGTTCAGTTACAAGGTCAGCTTGTTTCCTTATCAGCTTCTTGACCTTGTCTTGCAGGTTTGCTGGGCTCTCTTTGATCGTCTTGCATTTGTACTTGGTTTGCTGTACTGCTTGGAACATTTTTATTCAAACTCTTGTTTTCCTTCAATCCATGTTATAATAATAAGTTTATGTCAACATTTTTATCCGGTAAATTTTCAAGTTTCTAATTGTTTTCTGCTTATACCAACAAAATATTTAGAACATACTTCTACTTGCATACCAATGATTTACGTACCATTAGCTGTATGAGATGGTTTCATTGTGAGATGCATTCCAATAAGATAGTATGTATCAAACACATCTCTATTTTTAATTTGAATATAGGGTAAGTTAGAGAAGACCTCTCTTATGGTATTATACAAGCTTATATTAATATTTAAGCTTTATTTAATAAGTTGAAAGGATATAATGGGATTGATGCTTGGGAGTAGAGGTGTTCAAAATAGACCCGATGATCTGATAGACACCTTACTTTATAATCGAACCCGATTTGACTCGATTTAAAAATGGATCAATAATTATGTACAAACCAATGTGAACGCAAAACTCAATTTTAAACCGACCCGAAATCAACCCGATTACCCGAATAAACACCTCTACTTGGGAGGAAGAATTAGGGGAAATTCTTCAAAAGATGTGTATTGGTAAAGCACTACCAACTACAAACACTTTCCTCCAAAATCATTCCATTTAGGAATAAATTACAACTGTAATACGTTTGAATTGAGCTAGTTAGTAATAACTACGCCACCTAACTTTGAACAAAAGCTACAACAAAAATTCCTATACTTTCCACATTCATCCGAGTAAAACGACAAGTTTTTACACGTCAGCTTTTGAAATACTCGTTATATCAGACTTATCGGAATTATTTATTTTTCAAGTTTATTTTATATATTGAGATTAATGTGTAAGAAAAATTGTAATCAAGTAGAATCTTATTTAAATTGTTTAATAGTATATTTTTACAATATCAACTCTTTATACTTCCTCCGTTCCGAAATACTCGCTACATTTCGATTTTGTGCACTATTCATTGTTCAAGCTTATTTTACATATTGCGACTAATGTGTAAGTATAAATATAGTCAAGTGAGATCTTATTCTAGTCGCATACTTTCATAAATTTAAATTTTTATAATTTTTGGATAAGTATAGTTTAAGATATTAATGATCAAAATTGTGCATTGGATTGCGTAAAAAAAGTGAAATGTAGCAAGTATTATGGAACGGAGGAAGTATTTTTTAGTTATGTATAGTTTAACATATAAATGATTAATATTACGCATTATATGGTGCAAGTTGCGAAATATAGCAAGTATAAGTTGGACAATAATCTAGAAGTATAAAATAAGATTGAAAAATTAATATCATTATGTCTAATATAACTAAGTATTTCAAAATGGAAGAATTATGACATATTTCACATACTTCCTCTAGTTTTTAATAGTTGCTACAGTTCCTGTAGTAAGTATTGTTCATCAACTGATTTTATTTGGTAAGTATGTTTTCATATATAATGTAAAATATAGTGAAGTGGAATTTTGTTTGAGTCGTCTTAATGCATATATTCATAATACTGAGACTTTTTATAATATTTTTATCATGTGAAATCAAAGATATTTCAGATAAAAATCATGCATTGAATAGCGTGAAAAATAAAAATGTAACAACTATTAAAAATCAGAAGAAGTAGTAGGACTATTAAAGAATGATGTGATGGAGAAAACATGCAAAAGAAAAAAAATGTGATATGTGGAAGTGGGCAAATGATGAAAGAAGGTGGGGTCCAAAAATAAGGTGGACTATTTAGAGAAATTTTCAAAATCCATGACTTTGAGAAATGATAACGAGCTATTACTATTTACCATTTACTATTTACTATTACTACTGTCTACTGCAACCTGCAATACAAGAGAATTATACAAATATGCCATTGGCTAGTCACTTTCATACTCATTTTTTTCTTTTTTGTTCGTACTACCTTTTGTCTACCTTAACGGTCCGTTTGCTTAGTAGTACTAAATGGTAGTAATGGGAATGATTTATAGTGTAAAATTTTATCAAAACTTTCATGTCATTCCCATGGTAATGAAACTTTGATCACAAAAAAGTTTTTTTGTTCACAAGTTTTCATTACCACCTCTCCCATTAGTATTGCATTGGAATGTATTTTATGAACAAAATGAGATCATTGAAGGTTGTCAAGCATGGCCATCAAGGTAGCCAAATGATTTTTCAACCAAAATTACACTATTCTTTCATTTCTATTACCGCGATTTATTACCACCTACCAAACGGGTCGTAAGTGCTTTCAACTAGGATTAGATATACTTACTCCCGTTTGCCGTTTCATAATATTTTCTACTAAATGTGACATGTTGTGTGGGAAAATATTATTATTAATAGCAAGTATTATGGGACGGAGGAAGTACACGAGTAAAATGGTTGGAAAGCTTGATGATATATACTTTTTATGTATTATTATTATTATACATTACTTGTGTGTATTATGTATCATGTAGATTGTTCTACCGACTATTGGTGGGAAAAATTAAAAAAAGTACGTAAATTGGTATTTTATAGTACAAAAGTGGGAGAAATGTATGGATGAAATTAAAGATAAATTGGATATGGATGAGAATTAAGAAAGAAATGTATAAGTCATGATTAGAAATAAAATGAGGCAAACTTAATAGGACGGAGTACAATTTGAATATGAAATATACTTGCTATTGATAGTGACAGTTTCCCACACAATATGCCACACTCAGTAGCAAGTATTATGGTAAGGAAGAAGTACGTTACTTAGATATTACTTCGTATCATGAAAGTTGTTCTACTGGCTATTGATGGGACTATTAAGAAAAGTAGATAAATTGGTATTTTATAGAAAAATGGGAGAAATGTATGAATGAAATAAAAGGTAAATTCATGTAGATGAGAATTGAGAAAAAAATGTAAGTTACAACTAAAAATAAAATAAAGCAAATTTAATAGGTAGGATTATAAAGAAAGTGAAGTAATTTTTGTAGGATAGAAGAGTACTTAAGTAAGTCATATTTAATATAGTACAAAAATATAAATCTATAAGATACTTCACATTGAATCGGTATTATTCTAGTTACTAATAAGAGATACTACATGTTTATTTCAATAATAATTATTGGCAATATCAACAACATACTAGAGAATTATGTTATGGTCCATTGTAAGGTATTGAACTTGTCCCACGTCGATTGTAAAGTGTAATTGATGTTGGATCAGGGTGGGCCCTAGATATTTGGGGGCTCTGGGCGAAATAGTATATTAGGGCTCTTTTCCTTTGCAATTTGTGACTTACATGGATCTTTTACAACCATTAATTTTGCTTTTTCGACATGAGGCTCTGGGCGACGGCCCTTCTTACCCACCCTTAGGACCGGCCCTGTGTGGGATTAATAGGCAATTGGACTCTCTCACCTGATAGGCTTGTCTTTTGGATGAGCTCTCCTATTTGTCTTATAGCAAATTGCATCCAGAGATATTCTAGATAATAATGTAAAATATGGAGTATTTTGGAGTATGAGCATATATACAATAAGACGAGATTTGAAGATATCATCTATTCACAATTGTCGCGAGTATGAGAAAAAAATGCATCACATGTTATTTTTTCAGAATTTTCACTATCTTTAGTAGAGAATGTTTTAGTAAATAACAGTTATTTGTAAGGTTAACAAATCACTTTTATATGATAGGATGATAGTTTTGTTATTTTAATATCTTTTTTGGTTTTGTTTATTTTTTATTATTTCTTTTGTCTTTTTGTAATGATTTACAGATCATGGTTATTGATTAAGAATTTTTGATCTCTTGTATGCCGTTCCGGCCTAGCTAAAGAATGACGCAAGCCCAGCCCTATCCTTTCCAACAACCTTGATTTGACCACCTCTCAAGCCACTTGATCAACCACCTCATCACCACTCCATTCATCCACAAGGCCACCACTAGGGGTGTTCAATGGGCCGGGCCCCCATTTTGAGCCCTTATCCGGCCCCTTTCTAGAAGGGTTTTGTAAGAGCCAGGTCGAAAACGGGCTTTACTATAATTAAAATTAAATGGGCTATAAAAAGGTTCAATAAGGGCTGAAAATGAGTTATTGTAAATGGTATAATTAATGTATAATTTAAATATTATAAATGACAATGTCAATGAAAATATTAATATTTTTTCAATCTAATTATTATAAATGATAATTTGATTGTTTTAAATTGATAAAAGGGGATTAAACTAACTTTTAGTATTAAAAATGGGCCGGACCAGGCTTTGAAAGTCCGGCCCATTTAAAGCCCATATTAATTTTAAAGGGATTTATTTAAGTCCGGCTCGAATTTTATCTAACCCATTGAACACTCCTAGTCACCAGCCAATAGGGGGTCATGTTTAATAGTGGCTAAAGGTAGTGCTCATGCTTTGTGGAGGCTAACGGTGGTGGTCGCAGTGGTTGGCGTCGCCCATTTGTAGGTAGACTTGGGTTAGGGTTGAGCTCGGTGGGAAGGAGATGTCCAAGGGTGGTTGTTGGATATATATGGGTTAGGGTTTAAGTAAGTGGTGGCTGGCTAAGTGGATGTGACTATGTGGGTGTGGTTTTGGATTTTTTTTAATTTGATTTTTTCACATTATTTATCAATCACTCTTAATTTGTATTTTATTATAAATTTAAATTTAAAAACATAGTTAAGTGAAATCTTATTTAATAATGTAAATTTTATTAATATCCTTTTTTAATAAACAGAAGGTCTCCTGAGAGACCGTCTGTATCAAAGAGGACTCTCCCAACAGCCCAGTCCAATGATTTTAAATTTAAAAATAAGGTTGTTGACTAATTAGTTACTTATTTTGCAAAATGAGTTGACCCATATTTACTCGTCTATGCTATAGACGGTCTATAGCAAGAATTTGTGTTTAATAAATTATGCATACTTAGAAATATTTAAGAATAAATTAGTACATTGGATATACTATAAAAACCAAATAAGCCAATTAATGTGAATTGAAAGGAGTAATACAAATAAAGTAATACAAAATTACAAACTAAATTGAACTAGTATTGCTACTTTTAAAGACTAGATAATTAAACACCTTGTAAATGTCCAATATCATTTAGAGATAAGTCCCCATATATAGTTATTACTTATTAGCAACTTTTACTCTCACCCTATTCCAAATCACAAATTTTTACTAAAGACCGTTTTTTGTAAAGAAGGCTTTAAAAAATTCAGTCCAATACTACATATACTACCTCCGTTCCATTTTAGTTGCACCATTGGATTTTGACACAATATTTAAAGGTTGTCCAATCAGTATGGTAAAAGTAGAGATGATGTATGATTAATGGTGATATATGGGGTAGAAATAAAAATAATTATTATAAATAGATAGTGGTTGTGACTTATGGGTATATTACATAATTAATGGGATGATATATGATTGATGGTAATATGTGGTAAGAATAAAGTTTAAATAAAGTAGATTATTTTTGCCAAAAATAGTAATGTTGCAAGTAATATGAAACTTCTAAAAATGGTAAGTGTTGCAAGTAAAATGAAACGGAGGAAATCCAACTCAAAATATAAATTTAGGCTGAACTTTTGAGAGTTATCTTTACAAAAGACAGTCTCTCAAAAGAGCAGCTGATTTTAAATATCTAACTTTAGATTTGTGTTTGTTGGGTCAATATATATAATAACGCATTTATTGCTACTCACTTAAATTCTATATTTCAAAAGTAGTGGAAATAGTTGCCAAGACAATAAAGTGAGTAGTGGAAAATGGAAATAGTCCTGATATTAGGGATTTAAACACCATTCAACATTGCAATATGGAGTATAGGACTAGTAACTAGTAACGACATAGATTATTGGGAATACCTAACTCTTTGAAAACTTTTTTCACTTCTAGAACTTAACTTTCTCCCATTAATGGAATTGGTATTGTCTAGGTGCTACATGCATCTTGTTACTTGTGATGATTGATGATGTCATATTCAATAATGTTAATAGAAAATAATAATATAAATATTATCATTTGACAATAATTACTGAGTGGAGAATTGAAATAAGTGGTTAACTTGTACAAAATCAATAGCACAAATTAAAATAAAAAGAGGCACAAAAAGAGGGGGCGAAGGAAGTAGCATATAATCCTATGTTCTCCCGAGATCACTTGTAATAGCCCAAAAAGTTTAATTGTTTGAACTAGATTAGTTTAAATTAATGCAGAAACTAAATAGAATTTTGAGCAATCATCATCATCATTCTACCCAATGTATCTCCCTCATAGAAAACTATGGACAGGGTCTGGCGAGGGAAGGACGACGGCAACTCATACCCATAAAGAAGAGCGCGACCAAAAGGAGTCCCCTGGCTCGAGAACACTTGCACTACAAAAAAAAGTTGAAATTTTGAGATTCGAACTCTACGCGTCCATTTTTCACGTAGCGTCCATCCAAATCGCGAACGCCCTGTGGGCTGTCGCCAAGCCGTCGGCCAGACCAAATGGATCACTAAATGGCATTCAAATGGGTTGTCGCCATTTTGTATTTTATTTGTAGTGGATGCACTCCTATATTTGTAAAAGGCGACGATCGGACAACTGTCTGGACTCTGGAGACGACAAGGGGCTGGTTGAGTTGATGATGACACCAGGACGGTCGCGTAGTCGTCGGCCTAGGACAAATTTAGTTTCTCTATGAATAATTGGAATTTAATTAATCTAGTATAATTTTTAAATGAAACAAACACACTTTATTCCTTATTGGAATTAGCTTAATTCATAAAAAGTCTATTTAATAAAAACAATTATTATCTCATCTATATCAATTATTACAAAGTCAAAATTTTAAAATAGTTATACATCTAATTCATATAAAATGAAGTCTAGCTAATATGTACCTTGATGTAACACGTAAAAAATATTTTTTTTATAGAAGAATGCGTGATAGTGTGATACAACAATGATATTTGATTAGTTGCATGACCAATCCATGCATTCAAGTGGAAAATATACCATAATATCAATATGTAGTTATGGCAGAGAATATTCACTTATTACTTTTAATTTGTATTTTACTCTTAGTTTATAAGTTAAAATATAGTCTTCTCGAATCTTGTTTAATTCGTCTCAATACAAGAATTATTAATATCAAATTTTATAATTTTTAATTAAGGGTAATCTGAGACATTAAGAATTAAAATATTATATTGACAAGTGTGAAAAATTAAATGGGACAATTATACTGAATAGAGGTAATATTAACTTTAAATTAGGATAATGCATGCATTAGGTCGGCCACCCATTAATTGTCTTCATCATAAATTCTTTTTGGTTGGTAAGAATTTTTCTTTTGATTTTGTTTAGACAAAATATAGTTTGATTATTCCTCTATTCACACTCAAATTATTCTTCTATTAATTTGATTTTTAATCAAACATCAAATTCTATACCACAGAAGTATATTTTTTTTATTATACTTATTGTATTTCACCTTTTACACAATTTTATGTGTTATTTTGATCATTTATCGTAAATTATACATAACAAAAAACTAAGTAAAAAACTAATATTATAAAAATATACAACTAGACAATTTAAATAACTTTTTATTATACATTTTTCGTAATAAGAAAAATAGTATACCATTCATAATGAACGGAGAAACAGGGTCGTTCTTAACCATAGGTAAAGTAGGCATTTGCCTAGGGCCCAGAGTTGGAAGGGCCCTTAAAAATTAGAAAATGTTAGTTAATGGAAGTACACACTTAAAAATTTGTAATTTATGAGTAGTTCTTTTATCATTTAAAAATTATATAATACATCTACATTTTTAATGTTAATTATAATATATAGGATCTATCTTTATTTTTTTTCCAAACACCCATTTAAATTCAAAATCGACCCTTTATAGAGAGGGCCCACTTCTTTCAGCTTGCATAGGGCCCATACAATACCAGAAACGGCAACGAGAAATTAAGTGGAATTAGTTGATTGTAATTATTTGATTGATGAATCAATTTATTATTGATTATTATTAGTATTATATAATTTAATTGGACTTTCATGCAGGTTGAATTACTTAGCTTGAACGTGTCTTCATCCCATATTACAATTTTATGTTTAAGCAAAACTTTTCGGCTGTCCTTGTAGAATAATACTCATTGCCTAATTGGACTATTTGATTTCTTAATCAATTTACCATCATTGCATAAGTTTATTAATTAAGCCTTAATTCTATTTAATTTCTATTGGTTTATAATTATAGAATTGTCAAAATTAATATCGTCACCTACTTTGATAGAGTGCCTACTCATAAACCTATGAAACTTCATTCAACTTTTGAGTTGCCAAAGTTGGTTGTTTTGCTAAACACAAATTCTCAAATGCCTTGCTGTCATGGTGAAATTATTTCTATTCTACCGACTTAACATATTTATGGTCTTTGAAATGATCACTATTAACCTTACAGTTATTATTTACTATTTTAAAATGATTATTGTTTTTTTATACAGTTTTATAGGGATCAGGTATAACTTTAAATTACAGTAATCAATTAAAATTTTAATAAATTAGAAAAATATACTCCCTCCGGTCCAGTTTAGATGTCCCATTTGACTTTTCACACATGCCGAGACAACATTTTAACCTTTAATATCTCTAATTATTCTTAATCAAAAATTATAAAAAATTGATATTAATAATCCTTGTATTGAGACGAATCAAACAAGATCCCACATGACTATGTTTTAACTTATAGATTAAGAGTAAAATACAAATTAAGAGTGATGAGTAAATAGTGCCAAAAGTCAAATGGGACATCTAAACTGGACCGGAAGGAGTATTAATTATATGAGCCCGTCTCATGATCTATAAAACACAAATCATTGATTTAAAATAAAATATATAAAGAGAAGAACTAATTTAAATTGTTCAAGTAAACTTAATCATAGCTTATAATTTTCAAATGTTATGAATTTACACATGTTTGATTACATACTTCAAAGAGAATATTTTTGATTACATAATTCTATGAGAATATTGAAATCTCAAATATTGGCTTACAAATGAGATCTTATGTATATCCTCATAAGTTATCTATCTCATCACTTTATCTCATTCTAATGCCTATTTCTCTTCATTGTTTCCACTCGAAATAAAGAATATTCTATCTGTTCTTAAGAGATTGCTATAATATTTCTTCGTATGTCCTTTAAATTTTATAAGATAAATTTTTATATTATACTCCCTCTTATTCACTCAAAATGACACATTTCTATTTTGGGTCAATTCACACAAAATTTCCCATTTCTATTTTTGCTCTCACCTTTACAATTAATTTAATCAATTAAAATATCCAACTACCCCACTTTTACTACTCCCAATACCCAACTACTACCTTTACAATTAATTTAATCAATTAAAATACCCCACCATTCCACTCTTAAAAACCGTGCCCAACCCAAATGTGCACTTTTGAGTGAATAGGAGGGAGTATTCGTTAATTCTTATCCGCATATTTTTTCTCATTAACATTCACTTTAAATCATATTTATATATTTTAATAAAACTTTTTTTAACACACTACAACATAATTTGTTTTTAGTGGGATATATTTAGCGACATTTAATTTAAATGTCGCTAATTCAAATTTCTTATAGTTTATATAGAGGATTTAGTGACATTTATTAGACCCTTTAGCAGCACATTAAGAAGTCACACTAAACCTTTTAGCGACATAGGATCTAGTGACATTTCTCACAAATGCCACTATAAACTATAGTGACAACTACATATGCCATTAAAGAACCAATTAAGTATCGCTAAATCACTTTATGATGGAACTTAAAATAAAAACCAATAATTATTATACTAAAAATATGAATTAGTGGCCTTTATTTAATATCACTAAATCCAATATCGCAGAAAACTAAATTTATTATAGTGACAATATAAGAGCATATTATTGCAATATATTAGGAATTGAGGGAGTACTAAACAATAATTAATGGGAACATTTTAAAAGGTAATTGTCTATTCATCTAAAATTCTAAGGACACAAGCATCAACGTAAAACGTCCTTTTCTTCACCAAATTCTTACTTTTTGGTTCAAAGTCAACAAACATTGGCCCTACTCCCCTTTTTAGTCGCCCCATTTTATTCTACATTTGCACATGTTCACCGCTACAAAACATAAAATCATATACGAGTGTTTGGCAATTGGTTGTTAATTGTTGTACGTTGGAAGTTTTAGTTGGTCTATTTGACTAAGCCATCGGAAAATATTGATTTTTTTTTGTTGTTTTTTAAACTACTTGAAAATAATCAGTTGTTTATAGAGATATTTGGTAAATTTAATTATTGGCTATTAGTTGTTTACTAGAGAAAAAGTGAATCAACAAACTAAAAGTCAGCAAAAAAAAAAAAAAAAAAAGCTAACTAATAATGTGCAGCCGAAGTTTGCAGAGTCTTACAAAGGATAAATTCTTTCAAATAGTAAGTGGACTTTTATTTTAAATTTTTGACTAATTATACTTTAATAATAATCATATTCCAATCTTATAATAATAATAATAATAATAATAATAATAGCACTGAAAAGTGGGCTTGAGCAACCCTTCGTTCCATACTGATGCAGTTTATTACTTAGGGGTGAGTCTCTTTGTATTTGTAGCTTGTACTATTGTTTTGTTTGTGGTAATGAAATTTTTCACTCTTCAAAAAATAATAATTATAATGATGATGAGAATAATAATAATATAAGCTTATTGATTAAATATATGCACGTAAAATCTTGTTAGATTTGTCTTGATACGTTGTCTTTTATTATGCAATTTTATAATTTTTGTTATGTGTACTCAAAAATACCAAAGCTCAATAATTGCTTTAAAAAAATTGAAAAAAATGAAAAAAAAAATGGAGAACAATGTAGTAAAAACCAGAATATATAATAATCATTTTGTCATGTGGCCAAAAGAACTACTATGTACTTAATCAATAATTGTCATTGAATTATTTTAAATTGTTTAATTGTTGGTAAAATCTTTGACTTATTACATAATTCTCCTTTAATTATTTATTTAGGGTTTTTTAATTTGCTTAGGATGCTGCCATGCAGATTGAAGTTTTTTCTTGTTTTTCCACTTTCCTTTTTCATCTTTTAAAATGTGTTGCCAAATTTGCAATAAAAAACACTTTATATTATCTTACACTTTTCAAGATCTATGATTGACTTAATTTAGAAATATTATAAATTATTAGAATTAATTATTGTTACTTTTAGAATGTTTAGTACGTCTCCACGTGCAATTAACAATTACATGTTTGGCCACCTTCGAGATTTTTTTTCGTAGATAATGTTTGGTTTGTTTGACCGTATAACCTATAGAATTAAATATTATATTATAGAAGATTATGAACTAGTTTAATCATTTCATATAAATTACATTATAAATTAATAAATATTATATTGATTTTCCTAATATGTTTTGACAACTATATACCAAAATCATTTGATAATGAAAAGATTTAAGCACTTCAATGACGACTTATAAATTATTCAACTAGAACAACTAAATTGGTTTGAAGAGAGTACAATTATCTAAATCCGTCAATAAGAGAAATCATCCTAACATCTAAATAGGTAAATGTAATATATATATATATATATATATATATATATATATATATATATATATATATATATATATATATATATATATATATATATATATATATAATATATTTTACAAAATATTCTTAATTATAAAAAAAAAACAAAAAAAAATCTCAAATTAATATATTCTTAGTTACCAATTACTATAGGAAAATTTACTCGAAATAATACAACATTTTGCTTATTTCCCTACTGAAGAGCTGTATGCTCTCAGTTTTGGGTTTTCAATGGCTGTTTGTATTAGCTTAATCAAATTACAATGATACAGTTTGTACATTATAAAGGAAGAACCTACCATAATTACAATATTCTAACAGCTATAATATCGCCTAAATCTCAGCCAAATATTTGCTAATATTGACCGGATATTCTAACTAAGGAAATAGAGGATAATCCGATTATTCTTTCCTTCACTCCCCCTCAAGTTGAGTCGTGGGATTCCACACGCCCAACTTGCTCAATGTATCATGAAACTGTTCCGTTCCTACGGCTTTTGTTAGAATATCTGCAAGCTGTTGCTTTGATCGAACAAACGGAATATGAATGATATTGTTTTCAATTTTCTCCTTTATGAAATGGCGATCGACTTCCACATGTTTGGTTCTGTCATGCTGTACTGGATTTTCTGATATGCTGATTGCTGCTTGATTATCACAATTCAATTCACAGCTACTGTCCGGTGGAAAACCGATTTCTGTAAGCAACATTCGAATCCATAAAACTTCGGTTATCCCTTTTGCTATTCCTCGATACTCGGCCTCTGCACTAGATAATGCTACCACTTTCTGTTTTTTGCTTTTCCAAGTTACTAGATTCCCACCTACAAGAGTGAAATATCCCGAGGTAGACTTTCTATCATCTCTATCTCCAGCCCAATCTGCATCTGTATAGGCCTGAAGATCCAAATGCCCATTTTTCTCAAAAAGAATTCCTTTTCCTGGAGTACCCTTCAAGTACCTTAGTATTCTCAAAACTGCTTCCATATGCTGGATTTGAGGTTGGTGCATGAATCTGCTCACTATCCCAACTGCATACGCTATGTCCGGCCGAGTGTGAGAAAGGTAGATCAATTTACCCACGAGCTTTTGGTATTGCTCACGATTTGCTGCTTCACCCCCTTCGACGGTTCTAAGGCCATGATTAACCACAATCGGTGTATCTGCTGGTTTGCAATCTAGCATCCCTGTTTCTGCGAGAAGATCCAAAACATACTTTTTCTGACATATGAAGATCCCATGTTTCGATCTCAGAACTTCAATTCCAAGGAAGTACTTCAACCTCCCCAGATCCTTCATCTCAAATTCTCCAAACAGTCTTTTCTTCAGACTCTGAATTTCTTCTCTGTCATTCCCTGTTATAATCATGTCATCCACATATATTATAAGACAGGTTACCAGTTTACCTCTCCTTTTCAGGAACAAAGTATGATCTGAATTACTCTGATGGTAGCCAAATTTTTTCATAGCTAAGGTGAATCTGCCAAACCATGCTCTAGGAGATTGTTTAAGACCGTAAAGAGCTTTCCTGAGTCTGCAGCCTTCCCCTTCTCTGAAGTTCTCTGAGAAACCAGGAGGCGCTTGCATGTATACTTCTTCCTTGATTTCTCCATGTAGGAATGCATTTTTAACATCGAATTGTAGCAAGGGCCAGTTTTTGTTTGCTGCGATGGAAAAAATTATTCGGATTGTATCAATTTTTGCTACCGGAGAGAATGTTTCCGAATAATCAATTCCGTAGGTTTGAGTATAGCCCTTTGCGACAAGACGAGCCTTATATCGTTCGATTGTCCCGTCACTCTTGTATTTGATAGTGAACACCCACTTGCATCCTACAACCTTTTTCCCTTTCGGAATAGCGCATCTTTCCCATGTCCTGTTTTTCACCAAAGCTGTAATTTCATCATCCATGGCCTTTTTCCATTCTTTCGATCTGAGTGCCTCTTCAACTGTCTTGGGCACCTGTGAGGAATAAAGAGCAGCATTGAAGGCTTTTCCAGCCTCCGACATATTTCTCAGTTCACCTGGGTCTATGGGATACTTTGATCTCTGTGCCTCATAATCTGGATCGTATCTCTTTGGAGGAACTCCCCGAGTACTCCTTGGAGGGAGTTTGTACTTGGGTGATTCGACCAAAGGTGAATTGTTTTCACCATTGCTATCATCCTGTATTATCTCATCAACCACATTCTCATTTTCATCATCAGCAATATCAATAACAGGAGGGGATAGGGCAGTTACCTCATGATGATCTGTAGACAGGGTTGGTTGTGGTAGAGATTGTGGTTGTACATGTTCATTGGTGGCAGTCTCTTTGGCCGTATCATCTTGCTCAATTTGATCTGTGTCAACTGTGAGCCAACTTAGATGGTCACTAGGTCTCTCCCCCTGACATCTAAGGTGGTAGTAATAGGTCTCCTCATGAAAGTCACAGTCAAGAGTCACATACATGTGTTTGGTAGTAGGGTCAAAACACACATTTCACAGCCCGAGGTTCAAGTTTAGTCCTGTTTTGCTTAGGGAGGTGAACATAAACAACACAACCAAAAACTTTTGGTGGTAAGCAGTGAACAGATAAAGACTGAGTATAAGTGGCCATAACATCAAGAGGAGTCTTATGTCCAAGGCTCTTAGTCGGGAGACGGTTAGTGAGATAATTTGCAGTTGCAATGGCTTCGGGCCAAAAACTGGTGGGGACAGATGATTCAATCATTATAGAGCGGGCAATATTCAAGAGAGTCCTATTTTTCCGTTCAGCAATCCCATTCTGTTGGGGGGTATTAGGACATGAGGTCTGGTGTAAAAGCCCATGGTGAGAAAAAAAGTTATGCGTCTGATTATTAACATATTCTCTACCATTATCGGATCTCAAAATACGAATTTGTTTCTGAAACTGAGTTTGAATCATCTTATAGAATTTAACAAACACATCAAAAATCTCAGACTTATGTTTAACAAAGTAAACCCAACTCATCCGGGTGCAATCATCAATAAACAGCACAAAATATGAAAAAACAGACACACCCCTCGCAGGAGATGGTCCCCAAACATCCGAATGTATAATCATAAAAGGTTCACTAGCACGACTCAAACTAGGATAATAAGAGTGTTTATGACTCTTTGCCAAAATACAGGACTCACAATCAAAAACTAACTTAGAACCTCGTAAAGAAGGAAAAAGATGTTCTAAATAACCTAACGAAGGATGACCAAGCCGACGATGCCATGTCCACAGTTGATGTTCCACAGATCCGCGAACAAGTGCCGCACAGCCTTTTAGAGACACCTCCGTCAAGTAGTACAACCCTTTTTCCTCAATACCACGCCCAATCGTATTCCCTGTCAGCAGATCCTGTATAATGCAAGAAGACGAGTCAATTAGAACAGTACAGTTTAAGTCCCTTATCAAATGACTAACAGAGAGCAGCTTATGAGACAACTTTGGTACTAGGAGACAATTTTTTAAAGTCAAATTCGGGAGTAATTTAATTGTTCCTGTACCCACAACTTCAATACATTCACCATTTGCAGTCTGAATTAGACGACCATCAATTTTTTTCACATCAATAAAATCAGACGGGTCATACGACATTGTGTCAGTAGCCCCACAATCAATAATCCATTTATCAATTTTGCCACATTTTAATTTTTCAACACAAGTTAAAGCAATATAGGTACTCGAACATTCTGGAATTTGGGCTCCCTTTAAAAAAGTAAACCTAGGAGAGAGACACGGCATTTGTGCCGTTTTACCTTCTTTGCTTTCCTTTCTTGGCTTACCTTCCTCCTCCATTCTAGAGTGAGAAGGTCCACCATTTTCATGCCTCCTGTCCTGTTCATACCTGCCTTCTGGTTCATGACTCAGGTGAGCTTGGGGTCCATTCCATTTTTTTCGGCCATCTCTTTTGTAATCTGACTTTCCGGCCTCCTTTTTCCGACGGGTCTGATATTCTTCCCACCAATCTGGGAAGCCAATAAGCTTAAAGCACCCATCTTTGGTGTGTTTACTTCCTCCACAGTGAGTACAGTACAGGTTTGACCGGTCCTCTTCTTCTCTCCTGTTGGTTCTTGCTTTTGAGACATAAGCCCCTGTTTGATGATAACCTGATGAAGGTTTGATGTTCTCTGCTTTCGGTTTTGTGATTAGGCCACTCGCAATACCTGAGGGCTCCATGCCCGATGATGGGTTCAAGATCTCTCTTCTAGAGATCTCTCTTCTGATATAAGCATATGCTTCCTCCACCGTAGGTAGAGGAATTTTGTTGAGAATCTCCTTTCTCTCCTTGTCAAATGTTTCGTTTATTCCTGAAAGAAACTGGTACAGCTTGTTTCTTTGCGCCATTTCAGTGTAAATTGTGATGTCTTCGGGGCATTTCATTGGGTTTGGGACTCTTCTATCAATGTCTTTCCACAGAGAAATTAAATTCTGATAGTAAGTCTCAATTGACTCACTGTTTTGCTTCATTGTGTTGGCTCTGACAGTAAGGTCATAGACCTGGAGTTCATCCTGTCCACTGCTATAAAGTATTTCGATCCCTTTCCACAGATCTCGTGCCGTGGGGTAATCGAGAAAGTTATTGACCAGATCGGCCTCGATATTCTCAAGAATCCACGATATCACCGTTGCATCATGTTGTGACCAGACAATGTAGCCTTGGTCGTTTGGATGTGGTGGGGAGGCAATGATGTGTTTGAGCTTGCCCCGCCCACTTATGGCCAGGTGCATGAGTTTGGCCCATCTTGCGTAATTGTGGTTGTTGAGTTTAATGTTGAGGTTGATACTTTGGTTCGATGACCCTCCTTCATGGCCGGGTTTGTTTGAGGTTAGGTTTTGAATTATTTGTAGCAGTTGGTTCATGGTGACTGTATTTTCAGTCATTTCAAGGCTTTGTTTCGGTTCATCCATATCAGACATGGTTAAAGGTAAGTGTTTGGGTAGATGATGAGGCTAGAAACGGTCCTGGTCCCTTGACCTAACCGTAAGCTCTGATACCATGAAGAGCTGTATGCTCTCAGTTTTGGGTTTTCAATGGCTGTTTGTATTAGCTTAATCAAATTACAATGATACAGTTTGTACATTATAAAGGAAGAACCTACCATAATTACAATATTCTAACAGCTATAATATCGCCTAAATCTCAGCCAAATATTTGCTAATATTGACCGGATATTCTAACTAAGGAAATAGAGGATAATCCGATTATTCTTTCCTTCACCTACAATAATACTAACTTTTGATTAACCATGAATAATACCAACTTATCTTACTTTTCGAAAAAAAAAATTAAAAAAATGGGGGTGTTTTCCTACAATATACCTAATATGTTAAAAATTAAAGTATAGGTGATTATATGACAAAAAAAAGTTAGTAAATTAGTTAATAAACTAAAGTTGGTATTATTATAGGTATTAGGCCGTGACAATTCGTCACATAATCTCACCGTGGCCCACTCGTGGGGACACGGGACACCCATGGGCTCGGGCCCACAAACCCACAGGTCAAGAGCGTTGACTTGCACATACACTTGGTGAGGTTTATTATTTCCCAAAACCATATGGCAATAGGAGGATTAGCTCACCAAGTATATATATATTTGCAAGTCTACAACCCACTTTTTTATCGATGTGGGATCTTGTCTCACATGTGAAGTATTTCCAACACTCCCCCTCACATGTGAGCCACATCATACCAGGAACCACCTTCGGCTCTAGATACCATATTAGGCCGTGACAATTCGTCACATAATCTCACCGTGGCCCACTCGTGGGGACACGGACACCCATGGGCTCGGGCCCACAAATCCACAGGTCAAGAGCGTTGACTTGCACATACACTTGGTGAGGTTCATTATTTCCCAAAACTATATGGCAATAGGAGGATTAGCTCACCAAGTATATATGCAAGTCTACAACCCACTTTTTTATCGATGTGGGATCTTGTCTCACATGTGAAGTATTTCCAACAATAGGAAAAAAACCTTCAAAGTTGGTATTATTCATGGTTAATCAAAAGTTCGTATTATTATAGGGAAATTAACAAAATGTTGTATTATTCACAGTAATTTTTCAATTACTATATTGTTTAAAACTATACACCTGGTGACTGGTGCATAGTTAGAAAAGTTGATTTTAAATATCTCATTATTGATCAGAATCATCTTCATAACCAGTATTGTATCATGCTACTTGAAACTATGATTAGACTCTGAGAGGATTGGAAGACGGGAACATATATCCATAAAGGAGGATGCAACCAAATAGTCCTTCGGTTCGAGAAAAAACGCTTAGATAGAGAGATTCCCACATCGAGAGAAAATAAGTGCACCTGAATCCTTAAATTTGCATAACAACTCTTATCTTGGTTAATTATCAAAAATTATGACAATAAAATAAATTTTAAAAATAAATATGCTGTTATACCATTATATATAAATATTTACTTTGAAATAGTTATATTTTCAATATTTAATTATACATATTATTAATGTTCATATTAAATAATATAGCAGTTACAAATTTTATTAAATCAATTAAGATCAACCATTCATAAAAATTATTTTCAAAATTCAAACATTTTCATAAAGTAGATCATCATAATCGAATGCTTTATAACTATATTTATCAACCAAAATTTCCCCTAAATAATTTAACACATGTCAATTAAGTTTCTTATCGTTTACTAGTATTTTCTTTTTTTAGAAATGTCATGTGTCATTTTGTGTTTTGTCTTTACAAATAAGCATTATTACGTATTTACATCCTCCTGCCTAAAGTTTGTTTCATTATATTAGCATTATTTATCGTTTAAGTTTAATTATATATTGTGGCTAATGTATATGAAAATCTATAGACAAATATGATCATTCATGATATTAACTTTTTTTAACTATGCATATTTCAATATATAAATGATTAAAATAACGCATTAAATTGCGTAAAAAGTCAAACATAGTAAATATTTCCTACGGATTTTATTAGTTGCTACAGTTTCCGTAGTAACTACTGCTCACCAATTGATCTTATTTGATATATAAGTATATTTCTCTATGTATAATGTAAAACAGTCAAGTAGGATCTTGTTTGATTCGTCTTAATATGTATTTTCTTAATATCAACTTTTTAGAACTTTTTATCGTATGAAATTAGAGATATTAAAAATTAAAATCGTGCATTGAATAGCATAAAAAACAGAAATGTAGCAACTATTAAAAACCAAAGAAAGTATAATGGAACGGAGAAATAGGTTGTCATTGGTTTTGTTTAGAAGGTTGATAGGAGATCAATAATTCTTTAGAGAGGAGTGAATAGAGAATGTGATGGATTTCTTGAAATACGTTACAAGAACTTGTAGTACGTTTCAAATAGTTCTTCAGAACTTGTTGATGTTCTACGGCCGATTTTCACAACTTACGTACAAATAACTCAAAATAAGATCCACAAAAATAAGAATAACCAATTGGCAAGCAAAACTAAGCAAATAAGCATTTAATAAAAATATAATTTAAAATATCCAGATTTAATCTTTCGAATCAACTGTCAAGACCAAGTCAACAATGATCTTACAATTTAAGATTCACACGTTTAAAAATAAATATTCTATTAATCTAATGACTTATCGTTTTAATTAATTTGAAATTAATTAAACAAACCGTAATATCACTTAAATCTAACATATGGAGTATATAATTTAATAAACTTACCATAGAAAATATATAAGATATGGAGTTTTAATTTAATTTTCTCTCTAACTTATTATGTGTGAAAAAAATAAAATACTACTAATAACAATTTTTTGCTAAAAAAATAAACATAATCTATTTTAGCTAGCTTACACCCTCCCTATGATGTTTGGCTTTATTATTTTCTTTTCTTTTTTTCCGCCAGCATAGTTGAGTTGACCTTGTTTAATCTATAAAATCCGCAGAAATGACGTGAAAGGTAATCTACCTTATAGTCATTACGTCGTTTCAACCATCCCAAACTTAGAATATACTCCCTCCGTCCTAATGAGTAATGAATTAGTAGCAAAAAAAAATTAGCGAATATTAAGAAAGTGATAATAAATGAAAAGAGAGAATGAATCGTGTAGATGAAATTAAAAAAGAGTTATAATGTATGGATGAGATTAAAAGAAAGTAGTGGGTCATTATCCAAAAATAAAAATGTTGCAAATCAAGTGGGACGGACCAAAATGAGAAATGCTGCAATTTCAATGGGACAGAGGGAGTACTTCTTCCGTTCCGAAATACTTGCTACATTTTATTTTTGGGTAATATTCATCTTTTAAGCTTATTTTATATATTGCGGCTAATATGTAAGTAATAACATAGTCAAGTGGGATCTTGTTTGAATCGTCTAATCGCATACTTTCATAATATAAATTTTTTATAATTTTTAAATGTGTATAATTCGACATATAAATTAACAAAATAGTACATTGAATTGCGTAAAAAAGTTAATTGTAACAAGTATTATGGAACAGAGGAAATACTTCCTCCATTCCTATTTATTCAACTAATTTGTGATATTAGTTTTTGATTTATAGATTTAAAATAAAATCAAGTAAGATCTTGTTTTCGTTTCATTACAAAGATTATTAATATCAAATTTTTATAATCTTTTATTACACATGACTAGAGATATTAGAGAATGAATAAGTATATTAGATTGCGTAAAAAAAAATATATTGCAAGTAAATTGAAACGGAGAAAGTATATGTGCAAAATACTTCTAAGAGGATAGGAGTATTTAATAAACTCATACTTTACCTCAAAAAAAAAATAAATAAACTCATAGTTTACTCTATTTCATTATAATTGTTACATTTTACTTTATATCATGCAATTCAATGTATCATTTTGATCATTTATATCTTGAGATGCACATAACTAAAAATCTTAAAAATTCAATATTGTAAAAATATTCGATTCGACGATTCAAACAAGATTCCACTTACTATATTTTTCTTACATTTTAACCGCAACATATATCAAAAAACTTGAATAATGAATAATAAAAAAAATATTTGTATAGCAATTATTTAAGAACGGAGGAATTATAAATAATACATTGAGATGATTTAGGCATGTGTAGAGAAAGAATTTTGACGTCCCCATAAAAAGGATCGAAAGCATTATAGTGAAGGGTAAGGTAAATCAAAAAAGACCTAGGAGAACATGAGAGGAACAAATAAAGAATAACTCGCGTGGCGTACACCTTTCTGAGAACATGACTAAGGATATGGGTAGTTTGAGATGCTTTATCCATATCTTAGACTACTATTACTTTTTTGCGAAATTAATTTTATACTACTGAGATTTTTTATGAGAATTCATCTGTGGATATTTTTCAAGTGGGAGGACTTTTTGGCCGCACTCCTTTATGTGTATGAGTTGTCGCCTTTTTTCCATTCTCAAACTCTGATCGAGATACACTGAGTATGAAGTTGATGACAAAAAAATCAAACAGTGGATTTTGTTTGTAATAAAAATGGTAATAAAAATAAAGAAAAATTACAGTAAATAATACAACCTTTTGTGAAGAAAATTAACAAAAAATTGTATTATTCACGGTAATTTTTTTCTTAAAAATAAAACATAATTTTATTTTTGAGATGTAGCTATGTTATTTCCTTTATAAAATGAAAATTTGATTATAAGAAAATTTTGTTCACAAATTTGCTCTAGTTTCTTTCTAATACCTCGTTTTCAAATTGTTATGCATTGAAATGAGTTTGTGAAAAAACACACTCTATTCATTTATCTTCCTTAATTTGTGATTGTTTCGTAATCTATAGGTTAAAACATAGTCAAGTGGGATCTTGTTTGATTCGTCTCAATGCAAATATTTTTTAATATCAAATTTTTATAATTTTATATCATACATAATTATAGATATTAAAAATTAAATTAATGCATTGGACCACGTGAAAAAGCAAATGTTACAAGTATTTTGGAATTGAGAAAGTAACAAGGAGCAAATAACTTGTCAAGCGATTTTCTTACAAAAATTTAATTATTTTTTACTATTTCCTCCGTTCTTTTTACGTGTAACATTGTTGACTGCGCTAGTACTATTCATCAAACAAATTGACTTTTATATTGTCGGTAATCTAAAAGTTTAACACATAGTCATATGAGATCTTGTTTGAATCTTCTCGTCTCGATTCAAAGTTTATTAATTTTGAGTTTTTATAATTTTTGGATATGTATGATTAGAGTATTATATATTAAATCGTACATTAAGAAATGTAAAAAAGCAAATAGTACAACTAATATGAAACGGAAAAAGTATTTATTACCTAGAATCAAATAAAAGTAACAAGCAGTAATTTGTGTCATCATCATCATCATCATCCTACCCAGTATATCCCGCTCATAGAAAACTATGAGCAGGGTCTGGGGAGGGAAGGACGGCGGCAACTCATATCCGTGAAGGAGAACACGGCCAAAAGGAGTCCCCCGACTCCAAAATGATAAAGATAAAGATTCGTACAACGAGCAGTAATTTGTGTACTAGATGTAAAGTATTTGACTATTTTCAATTGGGTTGGTAGTACTCACAATAAAAATGAAGTAGAATGTACAGATCAGATATTGTATAGTCCTATACACTAGTGAGTAGTAGACCCTAGTAGGAGTACAACAAAGGAATAAGGAATTATGGCAGTAAATTGGGTGGCTGTAAATATTTTCCAGTTTTACTCCATAATGTTTCTTTTTACCCTACCTATTTTTATACTGCATGCCTGATGCACCTACCTCTACTTCCAGTTTTCAGGTCTATACTCAACGGAGTAACAAACAGGATTACTCTTCTACGACTTTTATCTCTCCGGTCTCCGCTAACGATTACTTTTATTTAATTATATACTTCCTTCGTTCTATAATACTTGATACATTTAACTTTTTTACGCAATCCAATGCACAATTTTGATCATTAATCTCTTAAACTACACTTAACTAAAAATTATAAAAATTTAGTATTAAAAAGTATGCGATTAGACGATTTAAACAAGATCTCACTTGACTATATTTTTCCTTACACATTAGTCGCAATTGGTAAAATAAGCTTGAACGATGAATAGTGCAAAAAATTAAAATGTAGCGAGTATTTTGGAACGGAGGAAGTACTTTTTACCTTTTACGTAATTTAATACTTATTCTGGTTTTTAATAGTTGTTACATTTCTATCTTTCAACTGTCCAATGCATAATTTTAATATCTCTAATTTCATATGATAAAAAATTCTAAAAAGTTAATATTAAGAAAATACACATTAAAACGAATCAAATAAGATCCCACTTGACTATGTTTTACATTATACTGTACATCATAGAGAACTATATATCAAATAAGATCAATTAGTGAACAGTAGTTGCTACAAGAACTGTAGCAAGTCTAGCAACTAATAAAATCCAAAGGAAGTATATATTATTCTATTCTGAAATAGTCGCTACACATATAAGAATTGTCAAAAAAAAGAAAATATGACAATTGATATGAATTTGCCAAATAAGGAAATTTGAAAACTAAATTGGTTTAGAGGGAGTATTAAATTATATACATTAAAATTAATATTATGAAAGTATGCGATGAAATGATTCAAACAAAATTCCAATTAACTACTTCCTCCGTTCCATAATACTTGATACATTTCACTTTTTTACGCAATCCAATGCACAACTTTGATCATTAATATCTTAAACAACACTTATCTAAAAATTATAAAAATTTAATATTATGAAAGTATGCGATTAGACGATTCAAACAAGATCCCACTTGACTATATTTTTACTTACACATTAGTCGCAATATATAAAATAAGCTTGAACGATGAATTGTGCACAAAATCAAAATGTAGCGAGTATTTCGAAATAGAGGAAGTATATTTTTTCTTACACATTAAAGACAACATATAAAATAAACTTGAACGATAAAAGTGCTTTTATCAAAATGTAGCAAACATTTCAAAACAGATAAAGTATAAAAAATTATATTGTACAAAAAGTTTAATTAAAAGTAAGTTTTATAGAATCGAGTAGAAAGAATGAACAAAAGGAATAATGAGTACTCTAATTAAATGTAAAAATCCAAAAAATATGGTGCAACTTCATGCTTCCTAGTTGCAGCTTTCAGGTGTAGAGGCACAGATACAGATTTTAGTAGAGTCCATCACCATAAGCATTAACCATAATTGTATACTTCCGTTTCAAAATACTTGTAATATTTGTCTTTTTATGTAGTTTAATGCAATAATTCAATCTTTAATATATATAATTATATAGTATAATATAAAATTATAAAAATTGATATTAATAATCTTTACGTCGAGACGAATCAAATAAGATCTCACTTGACTATATTTTAACTTATAGGGTAAGGGTAAGGGACCATCCCGGTATCCCGCACAAGGCAGGGTCCGAGTGGGGGGCTTTCATTTTCTTGAAAGATGCGGACAAATCATACTCGAACCCCCAAGGAGGGAGTAAAGAGAGATGCGCGCAGTCAAGAAACCTCTAATTGATACTTGCGCTCAGTCGATTGAGCCACAAGCACTTTTAAGTTATAGATTACTTATTAATCACAAATTAAGGAAAATAAATGAATAGTGCTTATTTATCATATATTGCGACTATATTGGAAGAGAGGAAGTAGAAAATGACAAAACTACTAGGAAATAAATAGTCCTACTAGTGTCCTACATCTAAATTAAGGAGTTGTACAAATTTTAATAATTTGTTCTGCTTAAATTTGGTTGGCTTATACAATTATTTTGTTCATATCCCACGCCTATGACCCACGCCTTGTCCTATTCTGCTTAATGCGTATACTTCACCATTCCTCCGCTTGCCTCATTATTACTTTTATGAATTCTTCTTTTTTCCTATTTATTACCCTTTTTGTTTTTTAAAATTATTTTTGTTTTTGTCAAGGACAAGACTCAATTAGGTAATTTAAGTTGGTTTATAGTCACGGTCTGTTTGGTTATCGGTATCAAATGGTGAGAATGAAAAAATATTTAGTTTAAATTTTCACTATATGTATATATCATGTCATTCTCATGGTAATAAAAGTTTAATCGTAAAAAAGCACTCTTATTTTTCTTCTCAGTTACGTTAGTTTTAAGTTGGTTTACATCGTAGATTATGAGTGTGTATAAGTACTTGAGTAGGTTATGCTGGTGAGAGGTTTTTCTTTGATATCTTTTCTTTTTAGGGTAAGATCACTTCAAACGACTCCATAGGAGTTGAATACGAAAACCACCTTCGATGGTCAAGTTGGTAAATACTACAAGAACATGTAGGTTTCTTAAGTTTCAAGTGCATAGTAGACTTCGGCTTGGATGAACAATTAGAGTTTATTTGTGACGTGATGTGATGTGTTAATTATGTTCTCCAATATACGAGTAAATGCAGAAAGATCGAATGTTATTCTCCAAATGATTTGGGGTGAACAAGCATATAATAAGAGCAAATGTGTATACATAAGTTTTATAAAAGGCGTAAAATGTTGGTGTCTTTATACGATTGATTGACTTAAAGTTAGTGGAAACTATAACCGCTAAGGAATGTCTTTTTTGATCTTCGTATATAAATGTTAGCTTTTCTTAGAGGTGCCACTGCTTCTTACGTTAACTTGCTCAATACAGTCTATTCTATGCATTATAATAAAGTTTCATTTTTTTGTTCCAAACATGAAAGCTTATTTTGCAATAATTTTCACGTATAAACTTAAAATAATTCTCTTTTACAATATTCTATTTGTGAATGTTAATTCTTTTATTAACTATTCAAAATAGCAAATAAGAACATTAAAAGGGGATGAAAAGAGTTAAAAGACTCTATTTTTATTCTTTTATTTCAGTTAAAACCCTCCTTTAAAGTATCAACGCTACATCATGAGATTTACTTTTATGTTTCTAGAACGAAAAGATTGTTTTTAGTTGATTGATTGATAGGCATTAGACAAAAAATAAAAAGAATAAGGAGGTGAAATGTTTTAGAAAATTTCACGTGGTAATTCTAAGATATTGGTTTTCCAAATGGTAATCTAAGTTTTTCTGAAATTCATGCAGTAACCTTGAGGTTTATCCAATTAAACCTCTGTGACCTTATTTACTCTAAAACGTTTGGAAAAGTCTATTAGTAAGGAAGCCATAATTGTGAGTTTCAATAATCGAAAATCATCCAAAAAGTTCACATTTTTCCTAATTCAGTTCCCTTACCTTAATTTCCGTATTTCTCTAATTTCCAACCCCTAATTCCCCAATTTTAATCATACAACTGAAGGTATTGATCAACTTCAAGTCTTAAACCAAAAATTTTCTAGGTTTTACAAGAATTTCGTTCGGTTTAGCAAGCAATAAAGGTGACTAACTTTAATTTACAATATTTCAATTGTTTGTGGATGAATTCAAATGTTTTCGGGCCAATTTATGTGGTGTGCAATTACATTTCCTTGTTCTAATCGAAAATCATTCATGTGGTGACTTATGGGATGGAATCCTATGGGTGTCATGAACGGGTATTAAGTTTGTGACTAAATGCGTGTGTGTTGAATGTGGATATTAAGTGTGTAGATAAATTGGTGTATTGATGAGACACTTAATTCAGATTTTTTTGATGAGTGATGAAGAAATGTAAAGATGCTCTATTATGCAAAGTCGAGTAGATACTGTCTAGAATGGATCGGATGGTCGCTCGAGCTGTTTTGCTGCATCGCGTAGCAAGTCAGAATACACACAGAAGCTACTTATCTCTCGCTGGACCAGGCCGCTCGACCGAGCAAGCCCCTTTCTGGTCGAGCGGATCCTCTGACGTGCATAGGATGCTGTTTTTGCCTCTTCAACTTCTTAGAGTTTTTACATATCATTCAACTCAGCTTTTCAAAGCTGTTTATTATGCTATTTACTTACAATATTAATCATGTATATCATAAATGTACTTAGCACTATAAATAGAGAGCTACAGTGATCATCCAAATACATAAAACATAAACCTCTTAGCCTAAACACATAGCCTTTTGTCTTATCTCTTACATCCATTGTTATACTTCATTGTAAAGTATTTTACTTCATTTGATATAATACAAACAAGCAACTACACACCACAGAGGACTAGCCATCATTGGGTAAACCTCTTTAAATTATTGTGTCATTTTTTGCATTTGTTTGTTTTTCGTTTAAACATTTGTTAGTTCATTGAAATCGTTATCGTTCATCAAAAGTTCTTTGCATCGTAACGATCCTAGCAATTAGAACAATCCCAATAATTAATTTGTGTTTAGTTTTTATTTGTGCGATTCGTCTCAATGCAGCAATTATTAATATCTACTTTTTATTACTTAATTATATATATTGAGAGATATTAAAGGTCGAATTAATGCATATAGTTCGTTAAAATCCTAATATTGTAAGTAATTTGATACAGAGGATTTAACATCATCATCATCATACTCGGTGTATCCCGCCTATAGGAAAACTATGGTCAAAGTCTGGAGAAGAAAAGAAGACGCCAACGCATACCCATAAAAGAGAGCGCAACAAATGAGTTGTTTAACTCGAGAAAGATCAAAAATAAGTTTCTACAACAAATAAGAGTGAGTAAAACTGAAGCAAACCCGCAAGTCGGTTAAGCACAATTTATTAGGTTGGCTCACAAAAGGGCATTATTAAAGTTCGCCACCCTTTTCGTTTTATCGCCACCCCTATTTTAATGAATTGGCGAAAATGCACATAGACATAAAATTTGTAAAACACACTTCAATCTCACTCAATAACACTTTTAATAATTCTAAACAAATATAAAGTTATTTTTTAAGAATAAAAAATTAAATCTTAAATATTAATTAAATAATAACTTAGTTTAATAATTCAAGTTTAAATAAAGTAACAATAACAATACAAAAATATTAAATAAATAATCTAACTAAATAAAAAACGTATATAAAATAAAGTATATTAAAATAAAAAAAATAATATTATTTATTGCGATTCAGTAAGCAATTAATCGATTTGAAATCTTTCAAAAAAAAATACCCCATAGTCGCACAAAACGACCTGACCTTGGTGGAGGTATTTTTCAAAATTTATTTTTCTTGAAAAATTAATTCTTTTTAATTATTATAATTATATCTTAAGTTATTATAATTTAATAAATATTGTATTAAATTATTTTATTTTATTATATAATTATGTTTATGTTTTATTTACTTAAATTATTTATCTATGTTCTTTTAGTTCTAAACATTTTTATTTACTTAATTTATTTAATTAAATTATTTGTCTATGTTGTTTTATTTACTTAATTTATTTCATTTTTATATATGTATTTTTTTAAATTAAATTATTTATTAATTCATTTAAGCTTGAATTATTAAAGTAAGTTACTCCCTCCGTTCTTATATGTGTGTCCTATTTGAAGATTTCACACATATTAAGATAGTGGGAATCTTTATTGATTGTGGGTATTATTTTATTATAATAGTGGTGTGAATTAATGATTGTATTGGTATTATGAGAGAGAAAATATAAATTAATTATTATAAATGGGATATTAGAAGAGAGAAGGGTGAAAAGAGGGTATCAAAACTTTCCATTTTAGGAAATAGGACAAACATATGAAACTACCCGTTATAGTAATGTGGACAATCAAAAAAGAACGGAGGGAGTATTATTTAGTTATTAAAAACTAATTTTGTATTTATAGGACTTTGAAAACTTAGGGGATAATATAAATTACTTTGATAGATTTCCAGCCATTTACTACAATTTTGATAATTTAATGAACTATAAATAAAAAATTAAAATAATTAAACAACTAAAATAATTCATACGGAAAACAAATAAACAATTATTATATTAATAAATAATTAAGCAACAAAAATAATTAATTGAATAAATTATTAACAACTAAAATAATTCATACGGAAAACAAATAAACAATTATTATATTAATAAATAATTAAAAAAATAAAATTTAATTAACAACTAAAATTAAAAAATTAAATTGAAAACATTTATTATAGTAATTTAACACAAAATTAACAAATGGAGTACTTAATTGAATCAAAAAAAAAAACAAATACTTAACAACTAATATAAAATTTTATTAATAATTATTTATGTTAATAAATAATTTAACAACTAAAATTTGATTAATATATAAATATTATATTACTAAATAATTAAACATTTAATTATTTAATTTTAATTAAAAATAAATTACTTGAGTAATAATATAATTAAATAATAATATATTAAATAAAATAATTTGTTACAATATTATTAAAAAATAAAAAATAAATAAAATAAATTTATTAAAAATAGCACGAGTCGCAAAAATCGTGCGACTCCTCCTAGGCTCAATCGCACGTTTTGTGAGGCTCGTGATTTTTTCTATTTTTTTGAATTTTTAAATGAGATTAAATTAGAAATTAACTCGATTTTTGTTAACGATTTAAGTTCTAAAGCTTTAGTTCCGATTAATTTTTTGCGTAGATTTAGCATGTTTTAGAGTGATAAAAGGATTTTTAAGTCCAAGGCATTTTCGTATTTTAATTAATTAATATAAAATAGGTGTGTCGATAAAATAAAATAAAAAGTATGGTTTTATTTTATATGAATTGGGCACAAAAATTGTAATCCTAGGCTAAGAGGGGGTAAATGTTTGAACATTGTACGCAAGGCAAGTTAGTTCAGAATTACGTAGCGTGATATAAATTGTATTTCCTTTGTCCCATTGAAATTGCAGCATTTTTTATTGGTTCGTTTTATTTGATTTGCAATATTTTTATTTTTGGATAATGGTCCACCACTTTCTTTTAATCTCATCCACACAATTCATTTTTTCTCATTATTTATTATCATTTTTTTAATATTCACCTATTTTCTCTTTGCTACTAACTCATAGGACGGAGGGAGTAGTAATTTGTAACGGATGAGATTGTGAAAGCAAGAGTTAAATAGTTATCCTCTTAAACACAATTTATTGTTGTTTTTGGCGAGCTCTTATTAGGCGCCACCGCCGTCCTCTTTTACCTCCATGGTCCTAGCTCTATAACCTACTATCACAATAATCAATTACTACAACTCAAAACTACCTAAACTTTATTTATTACTTCTATGTCAATTATAATACTCTCTTTTATTCAGCTTAAATGTCCCATTTAGTTTTTTTACATTTGCTGAGACAACATTTTAACCCTTAATATCTCAAATTATTCTTAATTAAAAATTATAAAAGTTTGATATTAATAATCTTTGTATTGAGATGAGTTAAACAAGATCGCATATGACTATGTTTTAACTTAAAGATTATGAGTAAAATACAAAATTAAGAGTGATGAGCGAATAGTGCCAAAAAATTAAATGGGACATTTAGGCTGAATAGGAGGTAGTATTATTATTTATATGTATATTATGTATAATTCAATGTTAGGCGCTACCGCAGTTGTAAATTACTTGCAATATTTGTCTTTTTCACGCAATCTGATGCACTAATTCAATCTTTAATATCTACTACCTCCGTTCCATTTTAGTTGCACCATTGAGTTTGGGCACAGGAATTTAGGCAAGTCAAATCAGTATGGTAAAAGTAGGGATGATGTATGATTGATGGTGATATGTAGGGTAAAAATAAAAAAAACTATTATAAGTAGATAGTGGTTGTGAGTTGTGACTTGTGGGTATATTAAATAATTAATGGGATGATGCATAATTGATGGTGATAGTGGGGTAGGAATAAAGTGAGGATAAAATAAGTAGATTATTTTAGCCAAAAATAGTAATGGTGCAAGTAATTTAAAACTTCCTAATATGGTAAGTGTTGCAAGTATTTTGGAACGGAGGTAGTATAATTATGTATAATACTATAAAATTATAAAAATTTAATATTAATAATCTTTACGTCGAGAGAATCAAAAAAAGATCTCACATGACTATGTTTTAACTTTTATATTACTTATTAATCACAAATTAAGGGAGATAAGTGAAAAGTGCTTATTTTTTGTATATTACAACTATATTGGAACAGAGGAAATATAATTTAATAATTATATTTTTGATATGAATTGATCAATATAAAGTAATTTAATATTACCTCTGTTTCTTTTCAAAACTCTTATTTGTTTTTTTAATACTATTTATCAATTACTTTTAATTTATAATTATCCTTAATCTTTAAATTAAAACTTAGTTAAATGAAATCTTATTTGATTCATCTCAACATAAGTTATATTAATATCTATTTTTTATTTTTTTTACTCCTTCATTTCCTAATGTTTTTCCCATTTAGAATATTCTATTTTGGAAAGAGAAATTTGATTAAGATTTTTAAGATATATATAGAAGACAAAATATATCCATATGAGATCTCGTTACATTCGTGTTAATGTATATTTTTTTATTATATATTTTTTATAATTTTTTATGATGCATATTTCGAGATATTTAAGCTCAAAATTTACTTTGAAAATTGTGCAAAAAGTATGGGAAAACATTTGGAAACGGAGGGAGTAATAATTCAAACAAAACTCTTGTTGACTATATTAAATAAGTTTGAACAATGAACACTATCAATAGACAATAATCCTTATGTAACGAGTGTTTTAAGACTGAGGAAGAATATTAGAAGAATTATTGATTAGTTTTTTATATTTGTATTGGTGCGTATACTTTTATCTTTTTGTCAACTACAAATTTCTCTCTCTGAAAAACCGTTCTCAAACCGAAAGACTCTTTGATCGCACTCTCCTCGTTGGTATGAGCCTACCATTAAGATTTAGGTAGTGATAGCCAGGAATTAATAGTAGAAGTATATTTTGATGTTGCATTGTCTGCAACAAGTAAAAAATAGTGTAGCAACAGCTACTTATAGTATAGACTTGTTTTGAAGTGAGTAGACCATCTCTTTTTTCTGAATTTAGCATTGTTCACAGATGGGTAAACTAAATTGTACACTAAATCACTATTTATTTTCACTTTCATAACATTAAATTTATTTTACACCCAAAATCATCTCTCTATTCTATGTTGATTTTTGATATAAATGAAAGTATATTTGCTACAATTACTTCATCTAAATTCTGGGCATCAGGCCATCGACATTAATTATGGAGTTTATAATCGTATATTGGATTGAAAATTTTGATTTTTTAGATTGCGAAAATCATGATTCGATTTTGATTCAAAATACAGGTTTAATCCGGATTTGATGTTGCGTATTCGGTCTTTATTTTTTTTCTTTTTTATATAAAAATTTATGCTTTTCTTTATTTTTTAATATATATTTTTAAAGTTAAAAAAATCATTTTGAGGATACAGTTGGATTCATAAGTCTAAATTTAATTAATAGTTAATTAGTTATATAACTTAGTTGCAGTTGAGAAATATAAATATTAGTATAATATGTAGAACAACTTAAATGACGTTTTTTATTATATATATATATATATATATATATATATATATATATATATATATATATATATATATATATATATATATATATATATATATATATATATATATATATATATATATATATATATATATATATATATATATATATATATATATATATATATATATATACACACACACACACAACTATATATTTATAATAAAAAATTGAAAAAAAGTAGATTTCTATTTTTGCAAATATTCAATATCTAATTTAAAAATTGGATATTTGAAAAATCAGATAAATTATTCGATTTCTGAAGCAAAATAATCCGGATTGAATATCTTTGCACACCCCTAATATTAACAATTAGTCCATTACATATAGTTTGAGATTTAAAAGCATATTACTAATTAATGGGATGTCTTTTTGATGTGCAACCGCTAGGTTTTAAATGTGATAGTCAATTTTGTTTAGATTGTTTATTCAGTATTGTCGAATTGATCCTTTAATTTTGTTACGGTTTTAAAATCATCAAAAATAACTCTTGATCGTGTTTATATGTGTTAATTTTAAAGACACAAATTTAAATCGATCTTCATTATTTTTGAAAACGTCAATTAGTTATTGGAAATCATGACGTAATAATGGAATGCAATGAGAGTAAATAAGGTGCCAAAATAATGTAGAAATACTAGTTAAGAGTACTAACATATCTAATTCTTATGCACTTCTTTGTTATTTTCTAGCAAGTTGACCAATAATCGTAGGTTATCAATATGCTAAGGATGCTAAAGGAAAATTCACATCAAAATTTGTATTATTCAGGGTTAATCAAAAGTTCGTATTATTGTAGAAAAATGGGTGAAAGTTCATATTTATCACGGTAATTTTTCCTAATAATAACACACTAAAAATTCTCATTTATTTACCGTTAAATCCAATCAAAGAGCATCAACATGTCTTCGTCACACAAGGTAATGAAATCAAATAATTCCAATGGTGTCAACTACTCCCGGTAATTTTTTAACATTGAAGGCCGATGGTTGATCTTTTGAGGAGGCGGCTAAAGGTATTTCTTTACTAATAAAATTACTAGGAGGACTAGATGTAAATTATTAGCTGGTTTGACCAGTTAAAAGTGTTGGATCAATTATCTGTGTGAATAAGATTTTATGAAGATCTTTGATAAAGATTAGTTAGCGATTATATATAAAAACTGGATCAAAAGGAAAACTGTTAACAAAAAATGTATATAAAAGTTGGTTTAAAAGTCATTTATAAAATACTTTTTTAAAATTATTTGACCAACAAAAATGCATAAGATCTATTTGGTGAATGATCGTTAATTAAAACTTTTGGCTGAAGTTGTTAACTGGTTTGTTTAGTTAGAAATATCGGTGGATAATCTAGCTGTTTAAGCTAGTTGTTAAGGAAATATTTGGTAAATAGTAGAGTATAAGCTAATGCAAAAACTTCTGTAAATAGTTTTTTTTTGGTTTAGAGCTACATTTTCAATAAGCTTAAAAGCTATTTACGTTATGCCTTTTTGACTGTTAACCAACTAAAAAACTAAAAGTAAAAACGAATAAAAGCTAATTGCTAAATGCTCCTACAAACTAAAAGCCAACACAACCAAACAATCATATTGAAACACACCCATAATAGAAAAAACAACTCTTGTATAGGATGGTATCGGTATCACGGTGAGATATGTTATTCATATTCAAAAAAGTGAACGTTCTAATATCTAAAGTGTTAAAATTAATATTAGATATTAAGCAACATACAAATAAGTATTTTAAAAATAAAAATAAATAAGCACAATTTAAAAGTGTTTCGTTCTTATTTTTTTATTTTAAAAAAAAAAGAAAAATGAGAGATGGGGACAAATAAGCCAAAATAAAGGTGTATTCAGAAATAAATGGAATGGACAAAAAACAATTGAAGTCCTGAAAAAAAAAGTAGGAATATTGGAAAGAATAAGAGTCTTTTTGTGATCATCACTACGTTGGCATATTATCAAACCAACTCTCCGACGCGCTCAGAATGCCAGACATCCCCAGACCCCAGATACATTTTTTATAACACACAAACAAAAATTAATAATAATAATAATAATAATAAATAAATAAATAAAAGAGAATTTAAAGAGGTCAAACTTGTAGGGGTCTACCCTAGGGTTGCCACTCTAAAACTAGCCATCTAAGGCACTAGTACTCTTTTTTTTTTTACAGCCCACAAAGTATAATTATACTTCCTCTGTTCCATTATACTTCCTCCGTTCGATAATACTTGCTACTGAGTATGACATGTTGTGTGGGAAAATATTACTATCAGTGGCAAGTATTATGGAACAGACTTGCTACATTTGACTTTTACGCAAACTAATGCATTATTTTGTATATTTATATTTCGAATTATACATATCTAAAAGTTATACTTCCTCCGTTCCATAATACTTGCTACATTTCACTTTTTACGCAATCCAATGCACAATTTTGATCATTAATATCTTAAACTACATTTATCTAAAAATTATAAATATTATGAAAGTATGCGATTAGACGATTCAAACATGATCCCACTTGACTATATTTTTACTTACACATTAGTCGCAATATGTAAAATAAGCTTGAACGATGAATAGTGTACAAAATCGAAATGTAGCAAGTATTTCGGAACGGAGGAAGTAAATAGTTAATATTATGGAAATATGCGATTAGATGATTCAAACAAGATCCCACTTGACTATATTTTTACTAACATATTAGCCGCAACATGTAAAATAAGTTTGAACGATGAATGGTGCCCAAAACCGAAATGTAACAAGTATTTCATAACGAAGGAAGTAAAATAAATTAAAATACACCTTAAAGTTAAATTAAAAGATATAATTAATTTCAAAAAAAAAAATAAATAAAAGATAAATTAAAATATAATGTTGAAAAAAATATTATAAAAAAATTTATGAATTTTTTATTTTTCAGAAATTTTTCCGTAAATTTAAGAATTTTTAACTAATTTTAAATCAATTTACAATTTACTTTTTTGATGAATTACCTACTATAGTAGGTTATTAGGTTACCCAAGTTTACTCTAAGATATTTACGACGATTTGACCTAATAAAAAAATGAGATACTTAAGATGAGTTCGAGCGAGTAATAACTATAAAAAAATAATAAAAACAAAATGGTACGAAAATAGTGAAAAGGTGATGTAGAAAGAAAGAGAGAGAAAGAGAATGTAATGATTTAAAGAGGATATGAAGGTGGTGATGAGAATTTTCCCTGTTTGCAGGTTTCATACAGCGGCAGATCAGCCCAACCAAACGAATTACTTCCCAGCCCCAGCTTTGGAGTTTGGACTATTTTCTCGTGAATCCTCAATCATTTCTTTTTTTTGTTTTCCATCTTTTTGCTATAGAGTTTAAAATATGGTTGAAGATTCAATATTTATCCGACTTAATAAGTTTATAGATTTTATCGAATTTTAAAATGATATATGATTATGAAAATAAAATCTGATTTATTTTAAACTGACTCGAAATACATGTTTTAAAGTCGATTTTATCGAATGTTAATCACATAAAATAGGAATCGATTATATATTTTGCTTTTTAACTTTAGGAAGTAAAATAATATATTTTCTTCATTATTTACTTGCACCCAAACTAAGTTTTATTGAATTTTATTTTTCTATCTACTTTCTCCGTTCTTTTTTACTTGCAACATTGTTGACTGTGAGCAAATTGACTTTTATATTGTCGGTAATCTAAAAGTTAAAACATAGTCATATGAGATCTTGTTTGAGTGGTCTCGATTCAAAGTTTATTAATTTTGAGTATTTATAATTTTTCGATATGTATGATTAGAGATATTAAAGATCGAAATACATTGGGGAGTGTGAAAAAGCAAATGATGCAACTAATATGAAACAGAGGAAGTATTATACAAGAAAAAAGATAGTCGTCGTGTGGAATTTTATCATATTTTTCTAATCGCTTATTTTAATAAGATTAAATTTTTTATATCATTTTATACATACACTCCTCCTTTTTTTTAATGTTCTTCCAATTTACTTTTTACACAGTTTTGTAAATAAATTTTGAGTTTTAATATCTCTAAATACGTATCATACAACATTATAAAAATATATAAATATACTTTAAAACGAATATAACAAGATTTCACATGGATGTATTATCATCTATACTTATCTCTTATAAATCATAATCTAAATTTTCGCTCTAAAATAATATATTCTAAATGGGAAAATCATTAGAAAATGAAAGAAGTACTACTTCCTCCGTTTCATAATACTTGGTAAATTTCACTTTTTACGCAATTAATCCGATGCACAATTTTGATCATTAATATCTTAAACTACACTTAGCTAAAAATTATAAAAATTTAATATTATAAAAGCATACAATTAGTCAATTCAAATAAGATCCCACTTGACTATATTTCTTCTGACCCATTAATCGTTATATAAAAAATAAGCTCAAATAAAATACTCATAAATCAAATGTAGCGAGTATTTAAGAACGAAAGTAGTATAACTCCAAATATAAATAATTCAATAAGCATAATAGACAGCATAAAAAGGTGTCTCATAGCAATTAGAGAAAAAGGAAGAATATCTTTGTGCTTATAAAACCAAATATTGAAGCACAAGTAGTCAACCCTTTTATCATTCCCTTTCTATTTCCTTTTTTCTCTCCTTACTTTTTCACTCCCACCATATTTACTTCTTCATTCATAATTTCATATATTAAGCTTCAAATTAATTATTCCAATTATCTTATTATTTAATCCAAAAAAATATAATGGAAAGTAGTAAAAATACTAATAATAATAATAATAATAATAATAATAATAATAATGGTGTTCGACAATATGTAAGATCCAAAGTTCCTCGGTTGAGATGGACTCCTGATCTTCATCGTTGCTTTGTTCATGCCATTGAACGTCTTGGTGGCCAACAAAGTTTGTTCTTTTCTCTCTTTATTTATCCCGTTAGAGTATATAATATATTTCGATACTATATAAAATATTAATTTTTTATTGAATTGAGGTTTTGACATGATTGTAAATTGAATATACTTTCTCGGGTTTTTAATTTTATGTGATTAAAAAATCTAAAAACTTAATATTATAAAAATATGGATATAAAATAAATCAAATATGATTTCATTTTTTTGGGTTTCTTTGTTTTAAATTTTAAATTTGCACTATTTATGTGTTTTTGAAATTTTGGTTGATTAGTCTATTTTTATAAGATTAACTTTTTTTTTCAAAATATTATTGATAATTTCTAAAATTTTTTTTATGTGATAATTTCAGAGGCAACACCAAAGCTAGTCCTACAGTTAATGGATGTAAGAGGGCTTACAATTTCTCATGTGAAAAGTCATCTCCAGGTTTGTTTTTTCTCTTCATGATTGATAGGAATTTTTTAATTAAAAATATTTTATTTTTTTAATTTTAATATTTTGTTTGTTTTGGTGACTTGTAGTCTAAGCTTTCACACTTGATTGTGTAATTTGCACTAATTTTTTTGGGTTTGGTATAAATAATGTAATTTTTTTAATATTATTTTTATATTTTTTAAATTTTAACAGATGTATAGAAGCATGAAGACTGATCATTTTAGTAGACAAGGTATTCATCTTTGCAATCTTTTCATTTTGTTGTCAATATATTTCCTTTACACAAATTCTTGCTATAGACCTTCTATAGTATAGACGGGTAAATATGAGTCAACCCATTTGTTAATTGAGTGATTGAATAGCCATGTCAGCCATTGAGCTGGACTATTGAGAGAGCCGTCTATGTCACAGACGGTGTCTCAAAGAGACCTTCTACTTTCTTTATGGTGATCCCCTAATTAATCTTGTTTCAAAAACATCAAAGTTATTAAAGGGGGAAGTTTAAAATATTTCAATCAATTTTTTTAAAAAATTAATCTAAATAAAAAAAAAATTCACTTATTAATAACAATTGCTGTTGTATGAGACTATCTCACTATATGACGGAGTCTATATAATTAATGTATTTTCGAATATATGTAATTATTATTTATTTACAGTATCTTTCTCTTATTAATCTAAGTGTTTTTTATTTGAAAATTATGTGTATTTTGAGCATATCAATAAATTTTTGGATTATTTTATGAAAATTATTCTAATAGTATAAATTTTTGAGCTAATTAGTGTTAGATACTCCCTCTATTTTTTTTTCTTTCGGTTTAGTTTTTGCAAAGTTTTCAAATGAATTTTCAAGCCTTAATATCTCTGATTACGTTGAAAGTGTGATGATAAAGTTTACATTAAAATGAATCTAACGACATCTAACATAGACATATTATTGTTTTGTATATCTCTAAAAAAGCCATAGTCAAACTTCGGTCCTTTCTTTTTAAAGTGAAATATTTTAAATGAGAAGAACATTAGAAAACGAAAGAAGGATTATTTTGTGCAATTGTGTTATAGATTATTTTTAATAAATTTCCTAAAATAAAATAGTCAAATATGAAATCTTTATAATGGTTATTTGCATATCATATCCTTGTGAGAGTAATAAAAGCAACAATAGCTTTCTATGTATGTTCCCCCAAATGGGTTCTTTCTCTCATCTTGAAATCAAAGATTTTGGTTTACCATATCATATCCTTTTTAGTGAGTTTTGATGTCTCACTTCATTTAATGTCTTATCTTCTTCTATATACCCTTTACATTAATTAAGAATTATGTTATATTATTATATGTTACTTTAATTAAAGACCTAAGATCTATATATATATTTTGTCAAAAATCAATTTATAATCCACTCTATGTCAAGATATGTTATGTACTCTAACAAGTCCCCTCTCCCACGAGAGCCGATTGGGCTAAATGTGTATATGCGATGAATAATCCCTTATATCTCGTCACGTTGGTTTCTGATACCATGTCAAGAGACCAACTAAACCAAAAGCATAAGCTTATGGTTGAGGCCCCAAAATATGTTATATACTGAATTTTGGCAAAAAAACACATTCCATGATGAAAAACATGGGAAAAACAACAAAAGGGAGCAAGGGTTTTGAAAGAATATTTGGGATGTAATCTCATGCATTTTGTATTTTGTATAATATATAAATGGGTGTTTAATTATATGTTACTTTTAGGAGACAAAGGGTTCACCCAACAAAGGAAACAAGCTTTTGAAAATCATGATAATAAGAATGGAAGTACTTGTTGTAATTATATTATTGAGCAAGGCAAACAAGATGTGGGGTTGCATCATCTATCTTCCTCAAATCTTACTAATCATGTTTTTCAAGATCAACCAACATTCCTTCCTTCTAAAAGGTAGTAATTAATCATCTTTTCTCTTTAACCCTACATACATTGATGATAATATGTTAAATATATTAGTTAATGCATGCATGGTTAGATACAAACACTTTTTCTTGACTAGTCAAATATTTGATTTGATATGAGATTCACCCTATATTGGGTCGAAATTTAGTGGGTTGTAATCTATAAAGTTAAACTCATCGTATGAAATTGAATCGACATAAATAATCTGAAATATTGGGTCCTGCATGCTGTAATCTAAAATCGATTGTTTCTTGTTTAAAACTATTATGATTATTTTTTTTCAAAGAAATGATAATATTTTTCAAAAGGAATTCTAATCCCTTTTGGTTGATTTGAACCGGACACGAACCAACTTAAAATTAATTCGATTTATAGGTCGTTATATAATAATAGAAAAGATAAAATTAATTTGAGATAAAATCAATTTTAGCTCTCTTTTGTTCAATATCACCTTATGAAATTAATGGTGATCGATGTGATATCGATATTGTGATTTCACAATAAATGTGGATATATGAATAATAGACACAATAATATGATCACTTTGCTTATTACTTAATCATTTAATTAGCTGAGTCTCTCGTGAGAGACCGTATATAGTAAAGACGTCTCTAAAAAGCCCAATTCATATTTTTTTTTTAAATTTATGAATTGGGCTAGCCCAAAACTTAAGACGTCTATTGTATATGTTATTATTAATATTAGTAGTTATATGATATATGATGATATGATGATATGAATTACAATTAGTTGCTTATATATTGTAACACTTTTTCAGAAATGCATCATAATTAAAAATTTAGTTGCTAATTACACATAAAAGTTTAAAAAGTTAACTTATTTATATTATTTTATATAAGAAAAAATATACATTATTTGACATTTTAATCCGTTCTCCTTCAAATTTATAAAAATAAATGATTGACTTTTATTATTTTGATTTTGTGGGTATAATATTACATTGAAAATCAAAAGGGCAAGATTGGAGGAAAGACATAATAAAGATAATAGTAGCAACATGATGATGATGATGAGAATTACTCCAAATATGTGTATGAGTATGAGTGAGGAAGAAGAAGAGGAAGAAAGGATGAGAAAAAACCCAAAAAAGTACACATCTAATGGGTTAGTTGATGATGATTACAAAAGTCAGGGGGAGTCAATTTATAATAATTTAAAGGGTGAGACAAAAATAGGAGGAATGATTCCATTAAATCAGAAATACAGACAACAAGATCAACATTTTCAACCACAAAATCTGAATATTATCAGATGCCACCAACATTACTCTCTGTCTCATCATCATCTTCTTCCACTTCATCCTAATCACTCTCATCTCCTTCCCTTCAAGGTACTTTTTTTCTATTTTAAATATTTTCTCCGTTTTATTATACTTGTTAAATATTTTCTCCGTTTCATAATACTTGCTATTGGTAGTGACATGTTTTCACAGAACATGTCACACTCAGTAGCAACCATTATGAAACGAAGGAAGTATTTTTTTATACAAATATATACTTCCTACTTGTTTATTTTTATATGTTACCCTAATGAGGGTGTTTGCAATATAGTTATTTGGGTAATTTTAGAAGGTTAATTAGTTGATCAAATCAACTAATGCTGATGTTTGATAAATTAACTGGTTGAAACAATTTATTGTAACAAATAAGTTGTTTTTGAACAAGCTGTTTATAAAAAGGAGTTTAAAATTTGGTCAAACTAATTAATGAAATCAGCTGGGTTAAATGATTAGTCATTGTAATTAGCTAGCAACCGTTTGCCGAATGTGTAAGAAAAATTAAAATATAGTTATGTTATTATGTACTCCCTCCGTTTCTTTTTGTTATTTCCATTTACTTTTTGTACAGTTTTTAATGTAAATTTTAAACCTTAATATATCTAAATATATATAATACTAAATTATAGAAAATACATAATAAAAGAGTATACATTATGACGAATCTAACGAGATTTCACTTGGATATATTTTATCTTGTAAATATGTGTCAAAAATATTGATTAAATTTCTCTCTCCTTAAGGTAGAATAATTCAAATGAGAAGAACATTAGAAACGGGGTTGTATTATTTAATTTAAATCGTCTAATCGTATATTTTTATAATATTAATAATATCCGAACAATTTTTAGCTATACACAATTTAAGATATAAATAATAGTTATATTTGAACAATTTTTAGCTATACACAACTAAAATTAAAATAAAAATATGTCACAATGAGTATTAATTTGGAAGAAACAGATGGAGTAGCTATAAATATGGTAAAGCTATTCTAGTTTTTTGGTACAGATTTTCTGTATAAGAATAATTTCCATAATTTGTGAATTGTGGTCCATTATAAAGAGTGGTACTAGTAGTATATTAATATACTTTCCTGAATTTAGCAGTTTACTCTTTACTCTAAATAATGTTTGAATGTTCATGTACTATATCAACTTATATATTGTTTTATTTTACACTTAAGTAAAACATTTGTCTTCTGAAAACATCAGTGTGCTATTCAGGCTACATAGTACTGTCTTAATTCCAGTCTTTGGATTATTTTTTGGTTAAATATTTTGGGTCAGTTTAAGATTGGATTTTGAGATCACGTTTTTTTTATATAATTCTACATGTTAAGTATCAGGTATAGAGAAATGTTAGTGGTAGTCAATCTTATTTTTCATTCTACAAAATAGCACCTAACTTTTGCAAAATTAACTACGTAACTATATTGTACTAAAATAGTAGTTTTCTGACTTAAAGGTTTTTAAAAGTTTTTGGTGCAATATAGTTCGGTAGTTGGTTTTGCAAAAGTTAGGTGCTACTATTTTGTAGAATGAAAAATAAGATTGGCTACCACTAATACTTCTCTAGTGCTTACCATTTAGAATTTCCCTTAAAAAATCACATCTAAGAATGAAAATTTCATTATCTTATCAATGACTTTAATAATACCTATAATTAAGAGGATCATATCAAATTTCAGGAGCAAAACCTTGTCCATAATTGTTGCTGAATTTATTTTCATAACTTGATTTAATGTGTTTTGCTTCATATAAATAAACCTTTATTGTTAATACTTATTAGAAATAAAGCCTTAACGTTATTTTTGTAGTTAACGATGCTATACAATAATAATGCTAAAGCCTTAATCTAAAAAATTAGGCTAGCGACGCGTGAACCAATAAACTATTTTCAATAACCGTTAATATGCAAATTTGAAAGGATGATTTAAGGGACAAGAAAATTTTATACTTGCAAGTTGAGATCATAGATTATTAAAATAAACGAGAAAAATTCATGTGAACGCCTATAGAAAATAATTTACTTAGTATTGATTTATCTAGTCGATCCTAATCTTTTGAAATTATTGTTACAGAAAACCATGGCAGAACATGATCAGCAAACTTACCAAAATGAAGCACAATACAATCCCAAGCATCAAAACTCACACACATTATTCTTCCCTTCTGGGAATCGAACCGACGAATTCGAGAACGAATTACACCAAAACGACGTAGTTTCAGTACCAGCAACACAAACAGATGATGATAATGAATGTAGCTTATCTCTATCTCTCGCCTTACAAAGACAGGCGAAAAGCAATTATTCATCTACTAATGTTAGTGAGATTAGTGATAATCAGGCAATTAGTTCCTACTCTTCTTCTCCTAATTGGGATCATCGTCTTAATCTTGATCTTTCCATTTCTCTTTGTGGTACTTAATTATAATTAATCATTATTAATTTTTCAATTTTTCTACTTTTTGAAGCAAATTTAATAGGTTATTAATTAATTTTCTCTAGGAGTTTATTATTACTATGTATTTGTATAAAAATTTATTAGCAATTGAAGTTTAATTATTATATCATGTAGTTGTAGTTTTACTTTTTGAAATTTTTGTAGTTTTACTTATTATAAATTATCTATCTCGGAAAAATTGTTCTGAACAATTCATTGTATTGTCCATTCTTAATTTGCAAATAATTTACCTGTTGAAATTTTTGAATAATTTATGTTTTGTATACATTTTGTTGCGAATGGACTTATTTTTTGCTAAAGAACAGTTTAGTTCTTTGCAACAAAGGTCCATTCGTGATAATATGTAAGTTAAGGTTGAATTATTTAAAAATTTTCAAATGATGAGATTATTAGAAAAAATGGACAATAAGTTGGATCGTATATTGAGAACAATTTTTTGCTAAAGAACAGTTTAGTTCTTAGATTTGATTTTTATATTGTAATGTTTACAATAGTTCATAAGATATATATTTCTTACTTAGCTTGTAGTTTGATGTCAATTTCATCTCTTTCCAATAGTGTAAATTCATTATTAATTAATTTCGTGTGAGAGTTTAGACTTGCCTTCAGTTTCTAAATTGTTAAATTTTAGGGAAGTTCCGTAGTGATGCTGAGTGTTTGGGTTTCAACGTAGTAATCAAACCTTTTAAAAAAATTCATGCGGTAACCTTGAGGTTTACTATCACCATGAGCTTTTTGAACATGAAAACGTTAGCAAACGTTGATTTTGAAGCTTTAAGGCTGTTGTACGACTATTTATGCGACTCACCATTTCAAATGCCATCAGTGTCAATTAATTTCACAAATCATAAACCCCAACTAAATCATCTTTCATCCAAATTATATTTTTTCTTCCAAAACCAGATATGATAGAGTTAGAGTTTATATTTTGGGTAAAAGGGTTGAAACTAATGACATTTGAAATGTTGAGTCGCATAAATAGACGTAAAATAGTCTTAAAACTTCGAAATCAATGTTTTCTAACACTTTTATGTGCAAATAGGTCACGGTGAAACAATTAGGGAAACCTCAGGGTTATCGCATGGATTTTTCTAAAAATTTTAATTTCCACATGGAAAACTCAAAACCTCAGAATTACCACATAAAATTTCCCTAAATGTTATTAAAAACAATAGTGTAAATTCAATATTAATTAAATTTAGAATTACCTCCATCTAGAAACTTTTAAGTTTTGTCATAATTATAAGTACAAGAAAAAGGTTCAATAAAATAAATTATTCAATTAGAAATTTCTTGCATTATCATTAACTTGATAACTATAACATAGTAGGTAGAACTTTCCAAATTTAACAATACTAAGTCATTTTAGCAACCTTGCAAAATCATGTCAGCAATAATGCAATATCCCTATTATTAGCTATCAAATATCTTATCATTAAACAATTGTACTCTTTAATTTCCTTTTTTTTTTATTTTGCTAAAAGACATTTATTTTAGATGGTTTCGATTGACTATATTTCATTTTGAATTATAATCTCATTTTCACCCGAATTTCACGGAAAATTCATTTTTTTTTCTCTCATTTACATATTTTTTTTATAAACTTAGGGGGTGTTTGGCAAATTAGCTTATTGAACAATTTAGCTTATTTGGATATAAATAGAGAATTGGGTGGTCAAACCAGCTAAAAATAGTGTTTGGTGAATCAGCTGGTTGAAACAACTTATTGATACGAATAAGCTGTTTTTGAACAAGCTGCTTATAACAGCGGGTTCAAAATCAGCTGGTCAAATCAACCATTATAATCAGCTATCAGCTATTTGCCAAACACCCTCTTATTCTTTTTATCTTACTTTTACATTACAAATTTTTTAAAAAATTGTATTATAAAAATAGTAAAATAAAAGATCGAAGAAACATAAAGTAAGTTCACTTGTGTTTCATTTCAAGCCAAACTTACCTAAAATTTGAAATTTTTAGTCCTATATATTGTAGGATAGATCATATTTTATTGTGTACAATTCTATTGCATGTCAAGTCAAATGCTATAACTGGTGGACGATTATCCACGTAAATCCTTATATTAGCCATGTATTAATATTAACATAATAATAAATCTAAGTGATATTAAAAGAACTTTATAGAAACATGAACATATGGAAGAAAATACAACACAAATTCTTGCTATAGACCGTTTATAGCATAGACGGGTAAATATGGGTAAACCCTTTTCTTAAATGAGTAACTGAATAGTCATATCGGCTATTGGACTGGAATATTGAGAGAGTCGTCTATGTCATAGACGGTCTCTCAGGAGATCTTCTAAAAATATAATCGCATTGAAAGATTAGTATTGAGAGGAGTTAAGAAAAATTTATGCTTTTTTTAATAAAAAATCATAGTAAAAAATTCACCTTCAAAATATAATTTAAATTTTTTTCAAAAAATTAATATAATAATATGAACAATAAAAAAAACCATAAAAAAATTTAACCAACGGTTGTGGGTGGATAACACAATTGTAATTGTTAGAGTATATAATATATCATGGGGCCTCAACCATCAGCTTAAGCTTTTGGTTGAGTTGATTCCTTGATATGGTATTAGAAACCAACGTGACAAGAGGTCGCGGGTTCGAATCTCAATCACCCCTTATTTAAAGGGAAATATTCAGCGCCTATGCGCATCCACACTTCTAGCCCAATTGGACTCTCGTGTGAGGGCGCGTGTTAGATTATATAACATATCCTGAGGCTTCAACCAAAAGCTTAAGCTGATGATTAAGGCCGCATGATATATTATATACGCTAACAGTAATGGGCATTTGATGCATTTTACATGTATATAGTTAGATCCGCTCCTGCTTATATAAGTTACATAGTAATGTATATATTCTGTATCAAACCTTGTCATAATTTATTTTTAATGCTAATAAATAAAATTATTAACTAGTCAAGTAAGATTCTTTTGATTTTTTTCCATATATATATCTTATAACATCAATTTTTTTATAATTTAAAGCATAAGTTAATTTTTAAAATATTTAAATTATATAAATTTAAAATGTGTGTACAAACAAAATATCACTAGTAGATAGAAACAAAGAAAGTAGTTGTATGTATTTACATGTGAATTTGAGCAAACATAATATAAGTATAGTTCACAATTGACATCATGAGTTTTTGTATGTTCCTAAATCCTTATTAGTTGATGGGTCCAAAGCTACAGGAAATGTCCTTAGAATTTTATGAAAAAGCCTAAACACTGAACAATTGTACCCTTTTCTTGGGGCCCATTGGACTTTAATCACAGCTCACACAAATTCAAAGAATGTATGACAATTTATCCCTGAGTCAAAAATTTTTTAAGTATTATTTTTAGAATAATTTGCAAATTACAGTCTTAAAGTTTATTATTTTTGCGAATTACAACTATAAAAGTATCAAAGTTTATAAGTTTAGGGCGAAAACAAATATTTTCAACCACTTAACATAAAAATTCCGACCACCAAAATGGTTGAAATTTTGTGTTTTCGCTTGAACCTGTAAGTTTTGATACTTTGGCGGCTATAATTGACAAAAAATAAAAATTGAGACTGTAATTCGTAAAAGTGCTAAACTTTAAAGTTGTAATTCGCAAGTTATTCTTATTTTAATAATTTCAAATTATAATATATTTATTTATATTTTTTACTTGAATAAAATAAAAGCATAAATTTTCTATTTCCTATGATTTGCATAAGTAGGATTGATCTGAATGTTGAGGTGTAACCCATCATACAACTCTAACTCTCTTTTTGGTAATTTATTGTTTGTTTTTTTGGCAATTAAAAGGAATATATTAACTTCCCAAAAAACCTTTTACAACCTAGGCTATAAAAAGAACACTTTCCTAAATGCGACAAGGTAGCAACATCCAAACACTACAAGCAAAAAAATAAAATAAACAAACCCAACATACCACTAGCAAGAAAACAAGCTCAAACAAGCCTAAGCAACAAGACTATACGTCCTATCAAGTGTCATCATCCAACCTAGTAGTAACACAAAAAATGGCTGTATTTGCCACTTGACTAGACGACATCTGACGATCCTAAAAAATTTGAATATTTCTCTGTAGCCAAACCTAATAAAGCATCTCAGTCCAGATCATACAATCAACAATAGATTAGAACTTGGTTGAGGGGAAAAATAAGGCAAACTTAGTAATTCAATTCAACTACATATACAAAGAAAGATTAAAGATAGTTGGTGGGGCAAAAAAATTGAGGAAAATAGATATACATCAGTCATCCATATTGTGGCACATCATGCATGAGGCAAGAAAGGCGCGCCTCTTGGTCGCCTCCTAGACTCTTGGAGGCGCTTTAAAGATCGCCTTGGGCGCGCTTTTTAAAACTAAGTATAGACCTACCAAGTACCAACCTACCTAACAGATTGAGTATATGAATGAGACTTCGGCAATGATATGCTGGTTCTCAGTTGTAGCCTTGCCCTGATGCTCGAGCCTGGGCGAGGACATATGCGGCTATAATAATGGGAGTAGAGTAAAATTTTTACTTAGTTTTGGAATCAGAGACCAAAGCCTTGACGCAAAGGCGTGGTTTGGTGCTGACAAGCTCTCGGGGAAGGACTGAGATTGCGGCTATTAGTGAACCATTAGGCACCCCAGATAGCGGAAGAAGTTCAATAAGAATGGAAAGCTGCAAAGCCCCGAGATAAGACGGTCAAGACTCGAGACATGAAAATTTTAAGGTGCGACCGTGGACGAAAATAATCTGATAATTTATTACCTCAGGGGACTTTAGGTCCACAGTTGAATCTGATACGACCTCTTTTACAGCTGCAGCTACAGTAGAGAAGCACTTATTCCGATCTAACAAATCGCATAGATTCGGTTCATTATTCTTATCTTTCACAGTTTTCATCTCGGTCTCCTCGATTCCTCTTCTACTATAGCCGACTGCAAACTATAAAGAAGCTAAGTTAGAATGCAAGCATGGGGGGAAAACATGAAGAAAAGTAAATCCTGATTTTACGAGTAGAGGCGGTAAATAGGTCTATTCAACCAGATTCAGCTCGAGTTCTATTGGTTTAGGTTGTTATACGGATGATCACTCATCAGGCCAAGTTGGGTAACATTCTAGGCGTATTAAGTTTTCCAGTCCCCACCCCATAAAAAATTGGAACTAAAATAATACATGGAATGAAGATAACAAATGTATAAAATTGCATGAAGCAGATACAAAATTTTGGCTCATAAATGAGCGCCTTAGCTAAAGAAAATTGGTTGAATAATACGACTAGAATACAACATTCCATTCGATTAAGAATTTCTCACCAAAGCACCAACCTAGTTACGGTATAAAGGGTCAGATATACGCAACCTTATCCTTATTTTACAAATAGGTTGTTTCCAGTTGGCCCTTGAAACCAAACATCATCGGAAACTTTTATATAAATAAGTTAACATGATTTAATCAGCTATTTTGCTATAGTCCAACGTAATCCAAAACCAAAGAACTATAGATTGTTAAGTTTGATACTATAAATCTAGAATACAACAAATTGTCAAAGCCTTAATTCTAACATATGGGGTCGGCTACTAATACAAGAGATCGATGGAGAATATTAGAAGTATGCTCACCTTTAGAGGTGTAGAAGATCTGCTGCTTTTGTCATCAACATACTTGAGAACAAGCTTCGACACAGTTGTTTTAATTTCCTTTTCATTCAATATACAAGTGGCTTGAATCGGGAGAATTCGATGACACCAGCTGCAAAAAAAAAGTTATATTAACTTTAGAAGGATGACCAACACTATTATTAATAAAACATAAAATAAATATAGTATTTGATGCACGGATTTAACAAGTGAAATTACTCAAGGTTAAATTGAGGCTAAATCTAGGGTGGTTGCTATGTTGCATTGCACACTTTCGTCTTATTTTATCCGCTTGACGTTGTGTGTTCCAGATTTCTGCCGAATGCTTTTGTTATTGTTGTTGATGTAATTGGTGACTTGGGTGCACCAAATAAATTCTATGCATTATGTGAGCATAGAAATGGAATCCCGTGAATGGATTAAATGGGTGAATTATGTGTAACTTAATGAGTGAGATGAATGTGGTGTTTAAAGTGGATGTTGAATACATGAAGTTATGAAGCATTTAACAAGTGACTTAAACACAAGAATTATGGAGCCTGGTGAATGATAGTCGATGAGGAATTTTAACAGCCAAGAAATGATGCTTTACGAGGTGCTTGGGCATAGGATTCGGTTTTGTGACTGTTCATGTTCATAGAGGTGTTTGATATGTAATTTATTGTTAGCCATAAATGTGTAAGACTCATTAATGTAATCTCCCCTATAAATAGGGAGCTCATATGCTCATCAAAATGATCCATAAATTACCCCAAGCCAAACACTAACCTAATATCTCTTCTCCATTGTAATTCTCCATATTTGAGAGTTCTTTGAACTCCTTTGATAAAATATACTACACATTGGAGGACGTAGCCCAAGTTGGGTGAACCTCGTTAAATCTTTTGTGTCGTTTTTACTGCATTTTTATTTTTGTTAGCGTAATTTGTTTCACACAAGACTTCGCACTTTCGATCTTGGTGATATTAGAGGTTGAAAACACAATGTTTGATCTCTAATATAGCATTGTTTACAGTTATCATTCTATATTACACATACTTTTAGTACTCGGCTGGTTGAAATAACTATTTTGACTAAGCGTTAGAAGAAAATATCTAGATTATCAAGCACAGAAATCAGTGGAGCGGTTTGTCCAAGCAAATACAGAAATTGAAAACTTTAAGCTACTAAAAGCATCACCTCTTAGGTCTACCTCAACAATAAAAATTATCATGCACTAGACTAGAGTTTGAATGTCATGCGTTATAAGTAGCCTTTCCGTTGGACAATTAACTTCCATCTCATCTTGGAATCATGAATTCAGTAGCCACTTGATAAATTTGAACTCAGCATTTGTTGACATTTTCCTACAAGCCCATAATGGCATGGAGTCCCGCAAGAACATAAGTAGCAGATATTAATCTTCAAAATAGAACTAGATGAAATATTTAGGGATGGGATGAATACATAATCTAATTCAGTAGCCTTTCCGTTGGACAAATAACTTCCATCTCAACTTGGTAGATTGTGAAATTTCATCAGACTCGGTTGCTGATGAATAATTGCTTTTCCTTATGCTCTATCTCATCCTTGGAGATGCCTCAACCTCATTTAATGCAATAAGGCATAGGCCATTGACCCTTGCCTAGCTATGCCACAGATCGGGCGCACATTTTAGGGCTTAGTTGATGAAGGGATAAGGTTCAATAGCCCTCACTGTGCATCTGCCACATTGCATTTCCTAAAATGTGTATGCACGGAGTCACTAGAGCAAAAGCCATAAAAGGGAAAGAAATTTGGCGAGAGGGCAGCGGGAATCTATGCACCATTGGAAGTTGGCACACAATTAAGTAAAGAGACATTCAGTTGCAACACAATGCATGGTAGCATCCAAATTATCCATGCTTGATCTGCTCTTGTATATTTCTATTTTTGTTCATCAATGCATTCCTTTCTTAAAGATAATATACACACAAGTATACAAATGCTGAAAAAGTTGCATTATTGATGGTTTGGAACAAAAACCGCAATGGTAAGATATATTGGTAGGCAAAAAATAAAGCATCAAAAGACTCTGACAAGGAAAGCGTACCGGGGACTTGGGATCATTATGAGTATGAAACAGAAGAGGGTATAACATGAAAAATGATGACTGATCTGAAGCACTTACAGTGGTCGTTTCAGCGCTCCTGATTCTACGGATTGATTTATATCAGAGACTATGCTGACTGGATCATACAAACTGTCTTTTGAAAAAGTAAAGAGAATTAAGCCACTTCTTGTCACCTTCACCAACTTAAGATTAGAAGTTCCGTTGATTGAATTGTCCATCATTTCAGAAGATTGCGTCTCATCTTTTGACAACTCACCTGCACAGAGAATAGGAACTTAAATCTTCCAAATATAAACAACCCAAAGCTCAATTCAATTTAATAGTTTCTTGGTTGGGCCTGAGGATCAAGAAGCCGATGCTTACTTTCAGTAGTTGTAGCAGTGCCTTCCAGCACCAGGTCTAATTTCCTTCTCTTTACATTTTCATTGGACTCGGACCCATTCAAGCAGTCACTACCATTCGGTACAATATACTGCAAAACAATTTTGAAGACTTTTGTTTGTTAGTGTTTCTATGATTTTACTTTGTGTTATTACAAAGTAATACAATAAAGGAAATTGGAAATTCTCTACATATACACATTACATTACTGTCAGCATCAATAGTTATTAGTTACATTACATTATTGTCAGCATCAATATTTGAAAATAGTCATGAAAAATCTCAATAGGCCAATCTCCTAACGATGAAAAAGACATATTTAAAGTCAGGAAAGACCTTTCAGCATGTATAAGCCTGAATCAAGAAGGGAGTTCCATGCATTATAAAAAAATTCAGAACCTATTTTTTAAAAATAAAATTCAGACCAATATCACTGAAAATGTTTGCGGGTCATCTAATTGGCTCCCATGAGTTTCAAACTACTATAATGATACAACCACCACCACAAGATGTTGCCTTAGAGTCAATGATACTATCACATATTCACATGTAATATATTGTCTAACAGTTAGCGCTTCACAATACGGCGGTCTTGAAAATCCATACTTGAGTAAAGATCAAATGCGAAAACCAATGTTCGAAGTGCTTCCACCAAAGTTCGAAGTGTTTCACCGAAGTTTGAAAAAAAGACACAACACTTCTCTATAATCACATCAGCACATCTTGCAAATTTCACCAGCTTAATAAAAACTATTTGTCAGTACTAAAGTGTTATACTTAAGCAAGTATAATGGTGTATTCTTTGAATATAAAGTTAACATATAAAAGTGTTCATGTCAGATGTTCATGTTCAAGACTTGAAACCTCTCCAATATGGTTGAGGAAAGAAGGCTCTCTAATATTCATGTCAGGTGTTCAAGTACTCTATAGATCCCATTTGAGACAAGGTAAAGCTATCACACGTACACTATACTATATGCAACTAGGTGTTACAACTTACAAATTTTAGCTCAGATATTCAAATAATTTGTATTCAATAGCAACAAAAACTGCTTAGAGAAACAAAAAACTAAAATACATATAGAAATCCAATCCAAACTAAAACGAGATTGTTGGCACATGTAAAGATCCCTCGAAAAATTACCTTTCCAAGGATGGATATTGCTTCTTTTGTTGCGCTCTTCTCCCTCTCTACAAGGAAAATAAGTTTTTTCTGTCAAAAAACTTCACCCAAGCAAGGAAAACAATATTTAACAATATAGTGTTAAATATTGTAGTCATTGATGTTTACTAGTTACATAAAGATGTTATTTGAGCTAGAAGCTAAATGATTGTCCGATATAGTTATCATAACAAAAAGGTGAAGTAAAATAGAAACATCATGTACATCCTTTTTTATCTACATGCCCCAGAGGCATTACAGAAAGTTCACACTTTGGAGGTAAGTTGGCAATCGAGAATGAAACTGTGTAGTTCATACCCAAAATGGATAGCAAAAAGTGCTAAATGACAGTTAGCATTCCAACATTTCACTTATAAGTCTCCCGATTCTCATATAGTCATAAAAGCATGAAGTGATGGACCATAAAATATACTTCTAATTGAGAATCATGGTTAGCCTCGTGGTTGAAGGCTATCCTTTTACCCTTTCACCCTTTCACCCTTTCACCCTACCCTTGTGATACGGCTTGATTTTCACCACCAACATGAAGGCTTAACTTCCTCTCTCCCGTGCTGTAGAAATTCTTAACCCACCACCGAATCCAAAAAAAAAGCTACTACTATTTGTGTTGAGCATATGACAAATGCCATCTTTTGGACCTTGGACATTTTATTATGTCTAGAGTAATATGAAACTAACATTTGTTCATCTACCAAACAATTTAGAAAAGAAGTCCTTAATCATATGATAGAAAGGACACATCTCTAATACCAAAGCCCATATATTAATTAGACATCCAAGTTCTATACAAACTTTTCAAAGCATCATTATTGATTAATGTTTCTCTTCTCCTATACAAATAAATCCATTAGGTACTACTACAATATATAAATCACTGTCTTCATTCGTAGCCTAAGCATCAACTTCTACATAACTATGATTTTAGTACCACTAGAAAGGGTTCAAATTCCTTTTGTATCAACCATTTTTCTTATTTTCACCATCATAAAAGTTACGCACTTGAAAACTTAAGCTTTGGAGAAAAACATACGTCATCATTGGTTTTTAAAATAATTACTAGGATCGATACGATGTTAACGACTTTGATGAACGATAACGATTCCAATAAACTAACAAACGTTTGACAAAAAATAAAGTTGCAAAATAGACACAATGATTTAAGGAGGTTCACCCAATGATGGCTACGTTCTCCGTGGTGTGTAGTTGCTTGTTTGTATTATTTCATATGAGTAAAATACTCTTACAATGAAATATTATAATTGAGTAAGGGATAAAAAAAAGTCTATGTGTTTGGCTTAGGGGTTATGTTTGATGTGTTTTGGTTTGCTAGTGACCTGTCTATTTATAGTACTAAGTACATTAAATGGTAATGCTCACTATATACAATCTAATTGCTGAGTATTTATCATAATAATACAAACTGATGAATGATTTTGTAACAGCTACAAAGGCACTTGAACAATCGAGGAAAGCATCCTAGGTACCCAGACAGATGTGCTCATTCGAGCAGCTCCAAGTCGAGCCTTCTGATCTGTGCAGCACTCCACGCTCGTTCAAGCACTGGGGTTCAGAATCCTACTGCTTGCTTCTGTTTTAGTTGCTTGTTCAAGGCATCGATGTTTCACTTGGTGCCTTGTTCGAGCATCATCAACAAATTACAACCCTTTAGCTTCATTACTCATTATCATTCCTCATTAATCCCTTGTTTAAGTGTCTCATTCAATACACCCACTAACTCATGCATTAATACACAATTAATCTCCACATTCAACACACAAACATTTAATCACAAATTAATACACCCATTTACACTCTCCATAAGATTCCATCCCAAGAGTTTCCACATGAACGCACACATTACATGTGCACTCAAGTCACCATATTCATAACAGATATAAATTCAATTAGACAAACAATCTTAGTGCAAAGAAACTAATTTTCAATTAATGTAGTTTCAACGTTAATGGAAACGATCTCTTCATTATCACTCATAAGGTTGGGTACATCCAACCCCAAAACTGGCTTAAGTGGGGAGCCACTTAATAGCATGGGAATGGCACGACGGTAGTTTCAATATATCATACTTCTAAATCGGACGTCCATCAATATACAACATTGGTTCAACCCAATGACAACAACAATGCCAAAATTTTATCCCAAAAGATTTGACTAAGTCCTGAATGTGCCTAGTTTCAACCTTGTTGTCACAAATCTACCGCTCACCCTAGCACTCAATCAAATTTCACTTCTATAACTGTACTCAAAATGTAATTCACCCGTACAATTCAAACTAACAACAGCAACAACATTTCATCGCCCCAATGCCATTAAAAGTTCCCCCATGGGCGGGATTTGGGGTAAGCAACCTTACCCTTGTCAAACCAAACTAGAATAAATCAAAATTATTCAATAACCAATGAACAAATCAAATTAAACCACAATCCAAAAACTTAATTCATCTAGAAACGGGAACCCATTAGCGTCCTGTTATCAATTTCGCAAATTAACATCAGATATTAATTAACAAAGACAAAGGACAAAGCATCAATCATCTCAAAGAAAAGAAGTGAAAGTAAATGAAAACTCACTAATAGGGCAAGTTATAAGAAAGCCAGTATGCGAATGTCGAAGGAGAGTAGAAGGAGCGTTGTAATCAAAGCGAGGAATGCTTATGACTGCAGAATGTTGCTCCCATGGCTTCATTGTGTCTTTAACAACTCCTTCAATTTGTTCACTCTCAATTTGTTCTTCTCGTTGTTCAACTGATTGCTTCAAATCTTCAATTTCAGCCATTTTCCTTCTCTAGTCGTATAGTTTGAATGTTCGATAGTTGATAGTTTGAGGAAGTTACCAGTTTCGATAATTTTCAAGTCTAGAGTATTTTATATACAAGGCCATCTAGGGCAATGTAAAGGCCCTTGTCAAAAATAAATCATCTTCTTGATGAACATCTTTGGAGTGTTTGTTTAATATATATATATATATATATATATATATATATATATATATATATATATATATATATATATATATATATATATATATATATATATATATATATATATATATATATATATATATATAGGGGTAGGATCGAGTGAAAACAAGTGGTGAAAACTGAAAACCAGACAGAGGTATACATATTGTAGCAAAAGGGGTACATATTATCTTATAGGGTGTATATATTTTTTGTGAAGAAAAAAATTCATATAATTTACAAAAATGCCACCTGAATATGTACCCCTTTTAAGCATATATGTACCCCATTTAGCAAATGTCTAATTATTTACAAAATTGCCACCCAAATATGTACTCCATTTGAGCTTTTATGTACCCCTGTTTTCAGTTTTCACCATTTTAATTGGTTTTCACATGATCCAAACCCTATATATATATATATATATATATATATATATATATATATATATATATATATATATATATATATATATATATATATATATATATATATATATATATATATATATATATATATATATATATATATATATATATATATATATATATATATATATGTCATCGACCATTTTAGTCTAGGACCATATATGATGTATTTTCTCCGTTTTTTTTACTTGCACCCAAACATACTTTTACGCAGTCCAATGTGTTTGTTGGGTTGCTTATATCTAGAATTATACTCAACGAAAAATTATAAAAATTTGATATTATGAAAGTATTCGACGAGACGAATAAAACAAGATCCCACATGACTATGTTTTTTTATCGTTTAATAGCCGCACTATGCAAAACACTATCAAATGATAAATAGTATAAAAAGTGGAAATGGTGCAAGTAAAAAAACGGAGGAAGTATATATTTAAAGAAAAAGTTAAAAACTTGATAGGAGGAAAAAAAGGAAGCAGCTAATTAGTAAATAAGCAAGAAACTCTATTTATGAGACTTTGGTGCACTTAATAAGGACCTAAAGAACAAGGATATATATAGGAGGAAATAAGGGCAAGAGTCAGCAATGATAATACAAAAAGCAAAATACGATAACATCAGAGAGGGCAGAAAAGTTGCATGCCGTTCAAGCGAGCCTTATGCTCATTCGAGTAGGTGTAGTACAACATCTTCTTGGTCGAGTTTTGTGTTTTTGCGTGTCCTTATGGTCCCCCTTTTGGTCCCTCATTACTCTTGCACCATGTATCCACTAAAATCGTACATTGTACTAATGTACTAACTAGATTTTCCATCATACAATCCAAAGCTAGTCCTTGCCCCTTGGTACTCTTCTTACTTACACTAACATACATAATTAAGACTCTTAATCTTGTCTTGATTACTTGGTGAACCAAGTCACCAATAATCCTAAAAATTATCAAATTATGCTTTAAAATATATATTATTTTTATCTTTTATTTTGGTTTCCTAATTTATTCTTTTAATATGTTTTTGTTCTTGTTAACAAACGTCTCCAAGGTGTTCGTTAGCTATTGCCTTAAAAATTAGCAAATCTTGTATGAGTCAATCTTATTACGACACAAATTCATACAAAGAGCTCAAACAACAAATGAGCAATTAATATTCAGAGTGATTGTTTTAAATATTTTAGTAGTTAATTCAGTGCAATTCATAATTGTTCCATAACGAGAACGTCTTTAATAAGGATTTGTGTTAAAAAATCGAACAACTTGGGCATGAAATCATTTCTCGATGATATAGGGTCAAAATGACTCTTTTAAATAACTAAAGTGGGTGATTTGATATCTAAAGCGTCAATTTTAAAGTCAAAGTAAATGTTTTAATTAAGGAAAAATTGATAATAATAATTCAACCTTTCACTCATCCGCTATTAAGAATCCCACCTTTGGATTAGTTTCTATTAATCCAACATTTGCGATAAATTTGCCCACAACATACCATATTACTAATAATAGGTAATAATAGGGTATGCTGCTAGCAAACAAAAATAAAGGTTGAATTATTCACACAGCGAACTAAGTGCAAACGTTGGATTATTAGAAAATAATCAAAAGGTTGGATTATTCACAGCGGATAAGCAAAAGATTGGATTATTAATGTCAACTTTTCCTTTAATTAATTTAGTTTGAGTATTTAATCAAATTTAAAATTATCTCGCGGTAATACCATCTAAAATAAGAATTGAGTGATAATTAGCTTCATTATTTTGCCCCAACAAAAACCACTAAAAAGGAAGTAGATATCAGACCCACTATGTACTTAATCATACAATTAATTGAAAAAACTGAAAAATTTCATGTAACATCCTTACAACAATTTGTCACATGAAATAATCAAATTGTTTAATTGTTATATTTATTAAATTCAAATTTATATAATTAACTTAAAGGATTTTTTTACAAAGATTTGCTATATGAAATAATCAAAATGGTTGATCATCATACAATTAACTAAAAAAATGAAAATTTTCATGTGGCATTTTTACAAAGATTTGCCACATGGAATAATCAAATTATTTAATGACGATAACATTTTTTAAAAATAATAATAATTCTAATCTTAGTACTAATAATTTCGTGTATTGCACGACATTTATTAAGACTACTTAGCATACATCCAAGAAGACAAGAAGTTGATCTACTGACTACAAGGCCTGGTGGACTACAATCAAGGAAACTGTATGAAGGCTTTTATATTAGGAGTAGTTAGTTATGATAAGGTTCTTGTAATCAAGTTTGTTATAACTACCTAACCCATGTATAGCTCTAGTTAGTTAGCCTTAGTTAGTTTTAGTTTCTTGATTGTCAACTTGTATAAATAAGGGATACTCCCCTCATAATGTACTTACTGTTTTTCTTTCAATAATACAAAACACAATCTTTTATCAGATTGTTTACATGGTATCAGAGCCTTAACATCAGGCTCGTTTTTTTTACCCAGCAGCATTCTTTCATCTTGCATTGCTCATGCCTTCAGCCCCAATGGTGAGACCCATTCATTCGAAGAGTGTTGATCCCACTACTAATCAATCAAGTGTGTATTTCTTGCATCCTACTGACTCAGGGCAAAAGATCATCACCAAGACTTTCAATGGGGTTGGATTTAAAGATTGGAAAAGAGCAATGGTAATTGCTTTAACAGGAAAGAATAAGTTGGGATTTGTGGATGGCACTATTAAAAGACCCACTTCAAGCACCACTCATGCTAAAGCCTGGGATCGTGTCAACAATGTTGTTATGGGTTGGCTCCTGTCTGTGATAGATGAGAAGATAGCCAACACTTTGCAATGGCTGAAGACTGCAAGAAACATTTGGGAAGAGTTAGAAGAGAGGTATGAACAAACCTCATGTGCTCAATTGTTTTCTGTCAAAGAAAAGATTAGCAAAGCAGTACAGTCACAAGATGAAAATATAGAGAGTTTCTTTACTAAAATGAAAGGATTGTGGGATGAACTGGACAGCTTGAATCCAGTTCCCACTTGCACTTGCTCTGAATGTGCTTGTGAGTTGACCAAGAGAGTCACAAAAATTCAGCAAGCATCGAGGCTTATGGAGTTTCTGATGAAACTAAGTCCTAAATACCAACATGTGAGAAGCCACATACTGATGATGAAAGAACCACCTTCAGCAGCTGAAGCATTCAAGATTCTGATGCAGGAGCAGACCCATCAAGAAATCAGCAAGACCACCATGTATGAGGATCAAGAAACTACACCCTTGGCCTGTAGAGCTGATAAAAGAAAGTTTAATGATAAGGGTAAAAATGTGCCAAACAAGAAAGGTACCTATTACTGTGATCACTGCAAAGTTCATGGGCACAGTCTTGAGAGATGCTGGAAGGTCAATGGGTACCCTCCCACTTACAAGCAAAACATTTGGAAAAGAGAGGGGACCAACAAAGCAAATACAGTCCAGATGGGCCCACAGAATGAAAGTAAAGTCACAGAACCAAGACTCACCCAAGAACAATATGACAAACTGATGTGTTTGCTCAGTTCACAGTCTAACAAGTCTGATGAGAAAGAACAACCTATTGCTGCAACTGCACACTATGAAGGTCAGTCTTGCTTACATATCACTAATTCTCCACTATGGATTCTTGATAGTGGAGCCTCAGATCATATATGTTGTGACATTTCTTTATTCCAACATTATGACCATGTAAATAATAAGCAAAACACTATAATAATACCGGATGGATCACATGCCAAGGTAAAATGCATAGGATCAGTCAATTTAAACAATGGTTTGACACTAAAAAAGGTCCTATATGTACCTGGATTTCAGTATAATCTAGTGTCCATACATAGACTATGTCTTGACAACAATGTTAAAATTACTTTTTTTGATAATATTTGTGTCATGCAGGGGCTTTTGAAGAAGCCTTTGCTTCTTGGTAGAATAAGAAATAACCTCTACTATGTGGAGGACCAATTGAAGGCAGTCAATGAGCAACACCCCAAGCCCACTGTGTGCTTACAAACAGAAACCCTCAACAATCTTGAAAAGGTGAAGCTATGGCACCTAAGACTAGGGCACATTCCCTTTAACAGACTTAGCATTGTATTTCCTGATTTGCATTGTAATAAAATAGCACAAGATGTTATTTGTACTGTATGTCCATTGGGCAAGCAAACAAGAAAGTCTTTTTCAAGAAGTTGTATTAAAACTACTGATGTTTTTCAATTACTTCATATTGACTTGTGGGGACCCATAAGGTTCCCTAACAGATTAAGATGCAATATGTTTTGTACCATTGTAGATGATTTCTCCAGATTTACCTGGGTTATATTTCTCAAAAATAAGAGTGATTTTTTGGGTGTCTTTAAACAATTTTACACTCTAGCACAGACTCAATTTGGCAAAAGCATAAAAACTGTGAGGACTGATAATGCTCAAGAATTGAGCAAAGGGGAAACCCTAAATTTTTTAAAGAATAAGGGTATCTTGCATCAAACAAGTTGCACTGAGACTCCACAACAGAATGGAGTAGTGGAACGCAAGCATAAGCACCTCCTTGAGGTAGCTAGAACCCTATACCATCAGTCAAAAGTGCCATTGATGTTCTGGGCAGATTGTGTGCTCAGTGCTGCACACATTATCAATAAAATGCCACTTGTGCCTCTAAACAACAAGACTCCCTATGAAAAATTATATGGCACAAAGCCCTTATATGAATCCCTAAAAGTGTTTGGGTGTCTTTGTTTTGCCTCAACACTAAAGAGGGATAGACACAAGCTTGCTGCAAGAGCAGATCCCTGCATCTTCATTGGATACTCTCAACATAAAAAGGGGTATAGACTATATAATCTCAAAACCAAAACTGTTTTGGTTTCCAGAGATGTTATGTTTCATGAAAAATGTTTCCCCTACAGATTAGATGCTAATACTAATGCTCCTCTAAATGATCTTTTCATGCCATGTGATACAAATACACCTGAAGCTATGAACCCTGCCCCTCAAAACACTCCTGATAATGTAGAAGTTGCACCAGCTGAGCACAACCCTATCAAAACAAATTTGCAAATTTCTGATGATTCTGGTAAAAAAATTAGTAGGCCTATTAGGTTGAAAACTCAGCCTAAATACCTAAAAGACTATCAATGCAATGCCAGCAATACTACACATTGGTGTAACTTGATACAACATCATGCTTTATCCAACAGTCACAAAAAGATTGCACAATATCACAGTGAATATGTTGAGCCAAGATCATACAATGAAGCTTCATTAAACCCTCAGTGGGTAGCAGCCATGGAAAAAGAATTAACAGCCCTTAATGACAATAATACTTGGGAGATTGTACCACTGCCCCAAGGAAAAAAACCCATAGGGAATAGATGGGTCTATAAGGTCAAGCTTAGGGCTGATGGCTCATTGGAAAGACTCAAGGCTAGGCTAGTAGCAAAAGGGTATAGTCAAAAGCAAGGCATAGACTACCAAGAAACATTTTCACCAGTAGTCAAAATGACTACTGTTAGGTGTATGCTAGCTGTAGCAGCAAGCCACAAGTGGCTAGTACACCAACTTGATGTGAACAACGCTTTTTTACATGGAGACTTAAAAGAAGAAGTCTATATGACCATGCCTCAAGGCATACCAAACCCAGACAACAATGTCTGTCTCCTTAAAAAATCACTATATGGTTTGAAACAGGCATCCAGACAATGGCATGCCAAACTAGTGGATGAACTGCACATTTTAGGTTTCACCCAGTCAAAGAATGATTATTCCCTTTTTATCAAAAAGAAAGGAAATTTTATTACCATTATTGGAGTATATGTTGATGACATCCTTATCACAGGAAATCATACCACTGAAATTAACAAAATAAAACAACACCTTCATGATACCTTCACTATTAAGGACTTAGGGCAACTACATTTCTTCTTGGGCATAGAGATCAGCTACACCCATGAAGGCATGGTCCTTACACAAGCTAAATACACAAAAGAATTGTTATCTGCAAGTGGTATTACTGGTTTCAAAAGGGTTGTCACTCCCTTACCTTTAAACCTAAAATTGAACAATACAGATGGAGAGGCTCTACCTGATGCAGAGCCTTATAGGAGCATTGTGGGGAAGCTCAATTTCCTCACAAATACTAGACCAGACATCAGCTATACTGTGCAAACCCTAAGTCAGTTCATGCAGTCTCCTAGAACTACACACTGGCAAGCTTTGATGCATACACTCAATTACATACATTCTACATGTGGTCAAGGCATCCTACTCAAAGGGGCTGCAAACCTTGTTCTTCAAGCTTTTACAGATTCTGATTGGGGAGCATGCCCCATTACTAGAAGATCTGTGTCTGGGTATTTAATTCAGCTTGGTAATTCACCCATAAGTTGGAAATCAAAAAAACAATCCACTGTGTCTAGGTCCAGCTCAGAAGCTGAGTACAGGGCAATGGCAAATGCAGCTTCTGAACTAACATGGATAGTAAGATTACTCAAGGAAATTGGGGTTGATAACCTTGAACCTGTCACACTTCATTGTGACAGTCAGTCTGCCATATACATTGCAAAAAATCCCGTTTTTCATGATAGGACAAAACATATCGAGATTGACTGTCATTTTACAAGGGATAAGGTCTTGGAAGGACTTATACAGTTATCCTACTTACCTACTCAGCACCAATTAGCAGACCTGCTTACCAAGATCCTGCCCTCATCTCAGTTCAACTATCTCCTCAGCAAACTAGGAGTTAGTCAACCACCTCCTAGTTTGAGGGGGGATATTAAGACTACTTAGCATACATCCAAGAAGACAAGAAGTTGATCTACTGACTACAAGGCCTGGTGGACTACAATCAAGGAAACTGTATGAAGGCTTTTATATTAGGAGTAGTTAGTTATGATAAGGTTCTTGTAATCAAGTTTGTTATAACTACCTAACCCATGTATAGCTCTAGTTAGTTAGCCTTAGTTAGTTTTAGTTTCTTGATTGTCAACTTGTATAAATAAGGGATACTCCCCTCATAATGTACTTACTGTTTTTCTTTCAATAATACAAAACACAATCTTTTATCAGATTGTTTACAACATTCCATACTAGTAATAGTATAAATGAAAATAAAAGGAAGATAGAAGTGACCTTGTAATATGTGATGTTTTGAACATTAATTAACCGGTCATAAACAAATTAATATGAATTATCGAGAAGAGGATAGGGGTAGGTAAGAGGAATTTAAGGCATGAAACTTGTACAAAATTTGAAAATTCTTAGCCAAGTGAATGAAGATGTTTCATCATTATGATATGATATGGATTTATTCATACCAAAACAATCAATGATGTCAAAGAAGTCTTTTGTGTATCCATTTTTAGCTTTGTGAATTGTCTATTCTAGCCATAAGAAAATCAAGGAGATCACCAAATGTATGCTAAGAAATATTTACAATATAATTGCCAAATTTGGCCTTTAAATAAAGTAAAAGAAGATGTTAGAGGATACAATAATATATTTGCCTTAATATCCCCATCAAGTTGGAGTATAAGAATCATAAATGTCCAACTTAGACGCATTTTAATGAATTAAATTGTGCCTTGCCTAATACCTTAGCAAAAATATCAGCCAATTGATTGGTGATGAGCATATAAGAAGAAACAACAAGACCACCTTGGATAACATCCCGAGTGAAGTGGCAATTAACTTAGATATATTTCGTATTTTCGTCTGATAATGCAACATTGAATTCTTAGTAATATGTAAACATATTGATTATCAAAAAAAATAGAAGTATGACTTTCAGATAATGCACCCCACTAAGCTTAAAAGCAAGCCTTACAACCATTTCAGTTAATAAATGATCAAAGAATTAGAAAGATACTCTACTTTAAGTGAACAACAAGAATCAATAGGTTGTACCTTTGTCTTCAAGAATAGGATGATAACCAAGAAAAACCAACCATTTAATCAATGAATGTCAACTTACAAAGCAAGCAACCAATTAGAGCCACACCAACCTTGTAATGATAAGTCAGTGGTAGACATCAATATTATTTTTTTTTTTTACGAGTCTCATGCATGAATTGAGAGAGAACATATAAAGAATATACTAGATCAGAATGAGTAAAATTCTAAATAAATCAAACAACCCACTTAACTACAATAAGGCTCATGAGTACGGCCATATGATAAAAGAAAAGGGGAATGCGTAAGTTTATGGTCTATTCAACTAGAGTATTAGCAGACTTAGCTCCAAGAATACCAGCATCAGAGATAGTAATTAATATATACTTCCTTTAACTTATAGGAAGATGCCCAAATGACTGCGTGCAACTTTTATGCCTAACAAATATCTATTAGACCTAAGATCTTTCATGTGACAGTAAGAACTTAAGTGAAACCATTACTATAAATAAGATGATCATCCACATACACAAGAACATTAATTTGAACAAAATCTTTTGTGTAAGTAAAGAGTGGGTAATCAGAATATGATCGTGAAAAATATATCTATGATGAGACACAACAACAAAGTCAGATGCAAGGAGCGAATAATCATCACTATAATGCCCTGAGCAATCTTGTTTATGATCCTTATATTGCACAATCTTAAATGAACTATCGGCTCTAGCTGTCATGATTGCACGCATCCTCCAATTAACAATCTTTCTCCTTCGCATTAGTACCTTGTACAAAATACTTAACAGGCGCTCCCAACTCAATTACACGAAATTTTCTACTGTTAGATGTTGCCTATGCTTTAACATTTTTTCTTAAGGTGGTCTAACGAATTAAACTCTTGCCCTATCCTAAGTCACCATGTTCAGTCATGGAGTTGTCATTATTCCAGGTCATCCATGCATCAATTAATCTTTGATCAACCTCATCGATTCGAAGCCAGTCTTGAGATGGAGCACTAACCCTAATCGTTGCATCTAGAGCTTCTCTTTTTTATCATCCTCTGGATCAGAATCAATATGCATCATCCTCCTGATCTAGAGAGTCAACCTATTGGCATTCTGGCTACCCAAGTGAGTTGGAAAAGTAAACTCATCCATATTAGCATTCACGTAATTTGGGTTTGTTAACAATTTTGTAAATGTGTTTATGGCGTACGCTAGGACCCAATTATGGAATTTCCAGTCTACACACGACTTTCCTCGCATCATCCAATTTAGCAACCATTTCAACATACACCTTCATAGTCGTTCCAAGATTTTGTTACGCAGCTTAAGCAGGAGCACTTATGCATTCATCATTCCTAACCAAAACTAACATTTTGTCCCGTCACAGGATATTTCATCTTCATTTTTATTTCATAAGAGTTTGCGATCACAACCAATAACATCATACATTTTTCTAAGAAATACCTTAAAAGTCATATGTTGACGATAGATAAACATAACTTAATTCAATCCACCATTATACGACACATTGACCTCCTTATGACTAATTTCCCTACCCCCAATACACTATAACAAGATAATGATCCTTTTTTGCACACACAAGCATGTTAAGCATGATGCCACACACATTTTTGTATACAAGCATTAATAAGTGAATTATCAATGTATAACATTAATTAACTTAATTGAAGTATAACAACACTGATAAGATTATTCAATTCAAATATAGCGTTAATAACATAAATATATACTAAACACCTTAAATTAAGCTAACAAATTGATGAAGCATTTCACCGAACACTTAATATGCATACAAAATAAATAATGTAATTCAACTCTAATGGTGAAAATCTAAGGTTAACATATGAAATTAAGCTAATACTACAACTAATTAATTCATTAAAATTCAAAACAAAAACAATCATGATATTAATAAACATCAAATTATAAATATCAAAAGAAGAACAAGCACTAAAATACATGCAGGAAAACCAATCCTACAGAATGACGATCAAAAGAACGTTGATGTGGCAAAGGATAACCACAAAAGTACTAATAAAAGCTGTCATGACTTGAAAAGGCGAGACACCACGCCTACCTTGTACCCTACCTAAGAAACTGTACTATCATGTACCAGAAATCAGAAGAAGGGACCATAGAACCTATGCCTACCAACCAACGGAGGCCACGTCAGCCAAAAGGATATTCCTTGTCTCCTCTCAATGATTCATAAAAGATCCCGATTGAAGTAAAAGCCAAAACGACCCTTAGGGTTTTGGGATTCCTTCCCTAAACCCACTACTATAAATACCAAAGTTGTTAAAATCGTGATTCTACTTAGAATCGTTTAGAGAGGTAGAATCGAATCGGTAGAATCGAATCGTAAAATCGTACGATTCTACAAATAAACTTAAAAATATTACAAAATATCTAGTTTCTTATCATTATCATCCAATTCAACAGTTTAAATTTATGAATTACAGTTTCTTTGACTTTATTTTTAAAAAAATAACGGAAACTTTTCAATAATTAGTTTAAATCCTCATATCGATTAAGAAATTTGTTTTTTAAAAAATTTTCATGATGGAAAATACGAAATTTATGTGAATATGTGAATGAGATTAGTAAAATATGATGCATAAGAAAAATTTAAATAATTCACACTTTAATAGTAGAATCGGATCGTTAAATCGTAGAATCGTAGAATCGTGTTATGATTCTACCTCTAAAAATTTTATTCCAACTAGAATCGTAAGATTCTACAACTTTAAGATTCTAACTGCGATTCAAATCGCTCGCTTGATTTTGGATCGTAAAATCGTAGAATCGTAGATTAGAATCGCGATTTTAACAACCATGATAAATACAGTGACATGCACTACCAATGATAACGTAACTTTTTGCATTCAAGCCTTTGTTATACCTTAAGCAAGAATACACTAAACTTTATTAGCTTCCTTAGCTATACATTCAGTTCCATTACTGACTTAATCATCGGAGGAGGACCCATGGAAGTTCCCTCTCCGGCTCTCGTTTGTTACTCTGTGCAGATTACCTGAAAGAAGTGAGCTAGAATGCATCTCGTGCCTCCCCAGTGATTTGCATCTATTGTAAATTTTAAAAGACGTTCTTTTTATCCTTGGAGAGAATGTTGATCTCTACAACCGGAACACTAAAAATATCCAACCATTAGATTGAGGTATATTGTGATATAATTAATGATCTAGAAGATAGACTACGTTTCCTAGGCTATACCCCATATGGTTGAGTGAAACTACTTGTAAACTTTCACTAACACCGTGATATTTCTATTTATACTTCAGACGTCATTATATTCCTCCATAAATGAGAGATATGTATCATTCTTTCTCCCTCTTGCTCAATTTATCCATCTTTGTTCTTCACACCCAATCAAATATGCTTTATTTTTTCAAATTTCTCCACATACATACGCCTCAAATTTTTATGTGATAATTTAGAAACAAATGCAAATAACTTTAATTAAATATAATTATTCCATTAGAGCTTTCGTTTTAGGGATACAAATGTAATCCAAATAGACGGCCATTGGCCATCATCTATAAGTTATCATTCAAAGCTAGTACTTCATTATCTTATGTTCTCTCTCTAATTATGTTCTAAGTTTTCCTTTTCCTTTTCTGAGTGGCTTTAGTTGAATAAAGTTGTGAGTGTTATTCCTTTATTTTTTTTGTGTAGTAGCTTTAATTTCGTGTTTTTATTTTTGGAAAAATTATTTTGAATGAATCTTTCATTAATTTTCCTGCAATAATACTAATTTTGATTCACCATAAATAACATCAACTTGGAGGATTTTATCCTATAATAATTAGCTTTAATTTATTAACTAATCTTCTATAGATATTAGAGATTTTCTAGGAAAATGTTTCCCTAAGTTGGTATCATTTATGATTAATCAAAAGTTATTATTGTAGAGAAATAAATAAATAATCATATTATTCCTGGTAATTTTTCCTTTATTTTTCTAAAGCATAGATATTTATTAGAGTAGCTATTATTTTTTTTTTTGAATGTGAGTAGCTATTATTTTAGATCTTGCTTTTGTCATCTTAGGTTTTAAATCTAATATGACCAATTCAAGTATACTTGTAAAAAAAATAAATTTTGAATGATATTTAGATGATTATTATAAGAAATCATAGGAAATCATAGATTTTACGCGTAAAGTGATTGTATAAATTTGATTTTTCTTAGTTATATTACTACACTTATTGTGGCCCTAGAATTAAATTTAATACGTTTATTTAGGTTGTTCTAGTGTTAGGAATTAGGATTATTAGTGCGGAATTGCGACTGTTAGCTAAATTTTTTAAAGCAATAGCAGTTATAATTGTCTTAATTTCACGCCAAATTACTAAATAAATATATAAAAAAATACTATGATGATCGAATAATAAATTAATAAAATATGTCAAATTACTAAACAATTTGAAGCGTTGATCATTTTATAATATAATAAGATACAAAATATAAAGGGAAATTCCACGTGGTAATCCTGAGGTTTTGGATTTTCCACGTGGTAACCAAAACTTTTTAAAAATCCACGCGGTTAGCCTGAGGTTACGTAAATGTTTCATTATGACCTTTTTGCACATAAAAACGTTAGCAAACGTTAATTTTGAAGCTTTATGGCTGTTGTATGCATATTTATGCGACTCACCATTTTAAATGCCATCAGTTTGGACCTTTTTCCCAAAGTATAACCCTCAAATCAACCATTTATCATTCAAATCATATTTTTTTCCCCCAAATCCAAAGATAGTAGAATTTGGGTTTATATTTTGGGAAAAATGGTTGAGACTGATGGCATTTATAATGGTGAGTCGCATATATAAGCTTACAACAGCCTTAAAGCTTCGAAATTAATGTTTCATAACGTTTTGGTAACATTTTATGTGCAAAAAAAGTCATGATGGAACAATTTGGTAAACCTCAGGGTTGCCATGTGGATTTTTTATAAGTTTTGGTTACCACGTGGAATTTCCCAAATATAAATTATTGGATTTCGTATTAATGAAGAATGCTCCAATTTTAACAAATAAATCTTGCATCTTTCAACAATTTATGTTTTTACATTCCAATGAAATTACACTGTACAAATTTCTAATAGCAAAACTTGATTATTTATTTTACTAAATCACTATCCAGCTACATGCCCATGGGCTATGGGAGTAAAAATGGGTTGTAATTGATAAATTACCTGTGAATTGTGAACAGAAAGGACAAATTTTCCAACTATAAATAGTCAAAAGACGAACTGAAATCATGCATATGAATGAGAGTCAGCTTTGAATATCATCTTCTTCAGAATCATCACTTTCCAATGGAGACTCAGCAGGGTGAAGTGCATCTAGGCTGCAAAGAAATATCACCCATTCATGGTTATGGACAATGAACACAAACAAGCAAAATGAACGATAGTAGTAAAGTGCTACAGTGGTGAGTTATAAACCTGGTCGGTCAGGTCGATTTTATATCAATAGATAATCAATGACTCATTTTTGGGTCAACTAGAGTCTGATTAACACAAAATCTTGTGAGAGACGGTCTCTGAGAAATCATCTCTAGATAATGTAAGTAGGCAATAATCTTTAATGGACTGGGCTTGAGATACGAACTTCTCAAAGATATACGACAATTTTTTAAAATTTTATGAAGTTTATTTTTCAAGGGTTCAACAAAAAATATTAACCCAAAACAAAAAAAAATGACAATTGACAGATCTAGTGTGTTACCTGCAGTTATTTGGGACCCTCCAAGAGTACACTTGCGAATGCTTCAAACTCAGGGGTAAAGACATAAATCGTCTCCAATCTTGAAGCAAAATCTTAAGGTCATGAAGCTTACTACTAATTCCAAAACAACAATTTGCATGCATGGTGCAAACTTTATTCAAATCCTTGCTAGGTTCACAAAATCCGCCGAAGTAAGTAGTATCTAAGAATCTCATACTCAATCCGATTTCCGATATATATGGACTATGTTTGATGAAGTTTAGGACATCCTGATCATGGTAGCCAGGATAAGTTTCTTGTGACGAGTACCAAAACTTGTAGAACTCAATAGAACGGTTGTTTGATTTGACATAATTAAAACCACCATTTGGTTTATTGTGTACGGTAAATGAGTCACCTGAGAAATGATCACAAGCCACCTGAAAATCAGCATCAGGAAAGAAGTGTGGAAATGGATCCCTGAACCACATGACATCAGCATCCTGGAGAATATGGAGAACATGTTGACAGAATAATCAGTTTGAAGACAATACAAAGCAATATGGAATTTGAGTGCTGAAAGAAGTTGCAAAAGCTGACTAAAAAGCAAATCATAGTTCCAACATGGATTCTTCAGCAAATGTGTTGCAGAAGTACAACAAAAACAGCTAGTTCTATCTGAAATCTTTAGATAGCTCATACTTACTGACCAAAATTTAGAATATCATTCTCTTGGTAGGTAGCCTATGTTGCTCGAGCTCTTCACTTTACCTAAAGTACATATGAAACCCTTGACACTAGAACATGGATAGGACGCTTGGACAATCAACTTCGGTTCAAACTATAGGCTTAGGCAAGTTGAGCACTCGGATATGTATACAAGTTAGAAAAGCATCTGCGGTAGTTCAAAGGATAATAATCATACTTCTACAATTGACAATTTAGTGGGGATTAGGGAGGTTGTTGCACTAGCAACCTTTTGAAAATGAGCATAATGATCAATTCTCTTTGAGGATACATTTTGATGTCTAGGTCTCAAACAGTCAAAGCAAGGTGAGGATGCATCCACAATCTTGAATATGTATCTTTTAAAGCGTTTCTAAACCATAGTTTAAGGTGAAAAATGGGAAAGAACCTGAAGATATAAAAGCATAACCAGCTTACTGTATCACTGTGTTAGTAGGCCAGTCATAGCATGAAATGAACTAGCAATTAATATACTCCCCCGAGAACATTCTTTTTTCAGTTGAAGCATATACCATTTTCCCCTGGTAAAGGTCTTGGATTCAATTCTCGCTGCCTTCTTCCCCTTCCCCAGCCCTCGCCTTCTCTCAACCTATCTTGTTCTCAAAACAGTTTTTGCGTACTCCCTCCATCTTTTTCAGTTTTCCACATTTTTTATATATTGGGTTATTTTGCTTCATCTTCTTATTTGAAATATATTCTCATCACATTTTTAATCTCATTTGCATATTTTCACTCTATTTTAAAGCCATTAACATTCACTCTATTTCTTCATTTAATTCCGCAAAAAATAACTCCCCATACTCCCTTTAAAAACAACCTCAAATGAGGCTAACTCACTAGAACAAAGGAGTAATATTGTAACAAAAGTCTCATGAAATGAAAACTAACAACATAGCATACAAAATTAATATCATTATCACCCCATTGATATTGCCAACCAAAAGCAGCAATTAAAGTTATAATTAAGTTTTTAAGTATAGAATGCCTCAGATTATAGCCTATATAGAACTAGTTTGGTAGATTCACTAAAGTCATAGAGTTCATCATCAGTAAGTGCTCATGTGATCAAAGACAAACATGAATCAAAGGGTGGAAATTCACAACCCAAACCTTGATAAAGCTCACAATCGACCAACTGGGTAAATTTAGAGTTTTATACAACAGTGCAGAAGAAACGATGATTTTTCAGCTCACCTTACTGAATAAGGTAGAATACTGAGATAAACAAAATAAGTGGCATGTGCATATGTAGTGTTTAAAGAAGCCCACAATCACATAGGAGCACAAGCAGGACCCTTGAACCAACAACTATCTCATTTGCCTCATTGCGACTAGGCAAAAATAAATCAAAGGGGAAACTTCTACTAAAAAATTTGAAACACTACATGCCAGTTCCTAATGTCAAGTGGTTCTCACACGTAGGTGAGGCTTGGGGGTCCGATGTACAAAGCCCTACCCTTGCAGTAACTAAGAGGTTGATTTCGATTGACCCATGATAGCAAAATCACGTGTAACTACACATAGATAAGAAACAAAAAGTCACAAATGATTTCTTGAGCTATTATATCATGTCCATTATAATCGAAAACCAAAGTGTAGATCTTGGCTCCAACGATAATGGACACATACACTAAAAAATAAGGACATAAAAAAGTGAGAATTACCAAAAGTTGATTCTGAAAAAAAAGGTTAAGACACCAAGAAAGTCGATGGATTCCATTGCACGGAAATGAGTTGATAGATTTAAGATGATTGCTTAACATTTTACACAAACAATATATGCTAGGCACATTGAAAAAAGTTATGACACGTAAACATAGCCAGACATCTACATAAATGTATTTAGTTACTTTTTGAGCTCGTTATGAGAACAAGAGCCAAAGAAAACAGGTATATGAACTGTGTAGAGTGAGCCATACCCCCAAAGCAATGCTTTAATAAAATAAAAATGGACAAGAGGTGATAATGTAGGTTCTAAGAATACAAATGAATGTGGCTCAAAAGTTCACCCCTGGAATTGTATGCCATCCTTGAGGGTACATTTGATGAGTGGAACACGAAGAACAAATGCAATAGAGAGCTAAAAACTATTAATGTTAAGCTTAGTTTAAAAAAGCTCGCCCGAGGCTAGCGCCTCAGTACTCGCCACATATGTTTTCACTTCTCTTCATTTTTAGTCTTCGATTCTCTTACGTTCTTCTATTTCTTTATTTCTTCTCTTCTTGTAGGTTTAAATTATTTCTATCTGGATTTTGAAGCACCTCCCATCGAAAAGCTTTGAGGACCCTTAGAAGCAGATGACTTTTTGCTATATCTTGACAACAAAACTGACTAGAATTCCATCACATTTGAAGGGAATAAAAAATAATCTGAGCTCAACAATACCTTTGTAGCGCAATAAAGGAACCCTAATCACACAAATCGGATATTGAAGAGCTGAGATTGAGTAATTCTAAAAGCTTAAAATTAAGGTAGAACCTTGAATGAGAAAGGGAATCTAGGCTCTCTACTTTTTCAGACTTGACATTTTCAATCTCGTATTAAGGGTCCCCTTAAACTCCAACATGCAAAATTCTAGTTCTGATAAAACGTTACTAAAGCTTGTAATTTCAAAAGGAATGGTTTCAACATTTTTTAGTAGTTACATAATATTGCAAAAGAAAATCCCAATTACCAAAGGTCAAAATCAAACATTTACTAAAGCTACAATAAAATTCGAGAAGCTCAATCTTAGTGAGCCAAAAGCTAGCCATAACAAGGCAAAAGCAATACAAGGCACTGAACCATGTATTTGTATCATAATGCAAATGTAAATGAAAAAATAAAGCAATAGATAGAACACAGAACAAAAATGACAGATGTTTAGACAAGCAAAAAAAAAGCTTACAGTAAAAACAAAATTGTATCCCATCTCAAGTACACTTCGCAAGAAATCGATCCTTCTCCACATCATTTTGAGGTAATCAGGTGTCATAAAGTATGCCTCTTTGGAAAAATCAGTGCCTTCAGTCAAAAGAGCATAGCAATGATGATGTAAACTTTGGCACCGTCTAAATGCTTTGTCATCCAATGCAACAATCACTAGATGGTTTAGAAGTCTTCGGGTGTGATGTCCAATCCTAAAGCTCTGAAGGAAGAGATCAATAATAGAATCCGGCATTGCCCACGCTTCATTCAAAGTTGTTATAATAACGGTTTTGTCCTTATTAGCAGCATTGTTCAAGACTCTTTCAAGCTTGTACTCTTCACTTCCCTATTGTTATCATAGAATATACATTTAGCTAATAAATCAGAACTGGACCTTATCAAAACATATATTAGCAATTTGAAACATCACTTGGGCAAGCAGCAGTGCAGTTAATCTTTATGCACACATCATAACTAAGTCCACTAAAGCAGTAAAGGCATATGATGTTTACCTTCACCTAGAAGGTCAAGTTAGATTTCACACAATCATGATTAAAACAATTCAGTGACCTTGATTTGCGATGACAGATAAATATCACACAAATTTTAGACAACTGCTATAGAGATTTATTTTCTTCACTAACATAAAAAAACACTATATGATTAATACTACTTTATCGGAAGTTTATCAGTCACATAATGTAACATTGGCATGAAGAAAGAAAAACATACCTAAATAAGTACAATCAAACTAAGCTATCATGAAATAAGCATTTGGAACATAAAATTGCGAAGATCCAATAGTCACAACAATAACTAATAAAATAAAAAAAGATCCTGTAAACAGAACACAACATCAACTGCTATAGATACATTGCACACAATATCTTATAGCTCAAACAAATACCAATTAAATATCATTTAATCATTGACGTAAGTCATTTATTCACTAGAAACTTAATCTCAAAAAAAAGACTGATATTCCGAATTCACATTGCATGTAATCAACAAATATAACCTAATTAAAAACACTGATTTTACAGAGAATGCTGATGTTTCAGAAACACGTACCGATTCCACTTTAATTGGGAATATAATAGATAGATGACAAGATACACAATTAAATCTTACTCGTTCAACTAACTTTTAATACTCGTCCAAACACCAAATAGATGAATTTTTTGTTTGTTGCAGCCCTACTGCAAAATCTTAAGAGATGCAGTCATAGACCACTTTCGTGGTGAATGTGTTTTGTGTTAGTTGTGGTCGATGTTTTGCACTATTTTCTACAATTCTAGTTCTTTAAAAGTAAAAAAATAAAATAAAAAAACAAACAAACAAACAAACAAACAAACTATGACATTAACATCACAGCACCACAGACTAATCTGGAGTAAAAGAAAATCAAACTTAATGAAAACATTCAATTTCTCTCCAAATGCAGCATTAAAATCAAAGTTAAATGAATAAATACATATAATCCTGCAATGAAAGGATTACAGGCTCTCTAGGATGAACAAGATGAAAAACAATAGAAAAACAGAACATACACTAAGGAATAATAAAAACAAAAGCATGAACACAAAGATTAATAGGGTATCTTGGATTCCTCCCCCTCTAAGAAGATTGAATTTCATTAATTAATGAACATTACATTAATCAAACAAACCTCAAAAGCCTTGAGAACTGCCTCTCAAGCACATCTCACCTTTGATGGAGATCACACACAATCAATAATCAATGCAATTTAAGTTTTCCAAAGCCCTTTTCCATTGTATTAGCCTCCACACATTATTTTCAATGTTGATTTAGTCCCTTATATAGGCCTCCAAATCAGCAAATAACCCTATTTAGGACGAATAGACAACTTGCCTCCCAAGTATCGACCAAAACAGAAAATTTGGGTTTGGCCCTACACATGGGTGCTCGGACGAGAATATATACGCTCAAAAAGTGCCTAGTTACCTCGTTCAAGGCATGAACCAAGGCTATTATAGTGCACCTCCTTGCCTTGTTCAAGACACTCTATATGCACCTCCTTGATCGCCTCATGAAATGATCCAATCTTTAACTCCTCATACTTCCTTGTTCACCCAACTTCATCTTCCAATTTGCAAGCCATAGAGTGGGCTATAAGATGATCAAAATCATCTTCTAAGCTAGGAAAATTGACACTCACACTAACAATCTCCCCCTCTTGTCCACCTCTCTCATCATCATCAAATGTCACCTTTTCGGGTGACCCATAAACACTCTCATCAACCTTGTGAGAACCTAGGCAACCACCACTAGCTTGTAGCATGTAAAAATTTCTTTCACGATGCTATGCCTTTCACTAAGGAGAAGCAGCCCAAGCCCAACATATTAACATACCAGAGAAGAGGAAAGAAGAGCAATACTCAAGATGAGGTGGCATCAAAGAAGAATATTTCTGTTATGGAGTAATGATATCATAACCGTTTTTGTTAGTGGGAAAATGGAATGTATGGGTATGTATGTAATGAGCTAGCAGCTAATCTTACTATTATAAATAATTCAATACTCATATAATGTAAGTATGCAAAAACAGTAATACAAAGCTTAAGGCTATTTGGGAGTAGCTGATTACTCGAAATTCAGCATTCTTCTTTTTCTTTTCTGTCTTCTTTTTCTTTTCTTGTTACTGTAATTGTCAAGCTATTGTTAGTTCATACCAAACCTGGTATCAGAGCAATGGTAAACAACACCCAGCGAATCGATCGTCTAGAGGGCGAAATCCAAGCCATACCCCGGTTGCTCAACTCTGAAATGGATCGACTCCGTTCAGAGTTCAACCTAACCACCCAAAACCTCGGCACACAAATAACCACCTTAAGCCAAGCCATTCAAGTCCTAAGTGACAAACTATCAAACCCCGAAAACCAAAATCCCAGACTCCAAAACCCACAAAACATCCCAACCCAAAACACAACCCTCCAAAATCAAACCACACCCATTCAAAATAACCAATCTCAAACTACAATCCACCCAGAATTTTCGGCATTTGAGGAGGAGACCGGAGGAACGCCCAACCACGATGACGAAGGTCGGGGAAATTGGAGGAATAGGAAGCTTGACTTACCGGTATTTTTTGGAGAAGATCCGGATGGATGGGTAATTCAGGCGGAGAGATATTTTTCGTTCTATAATTTGGGCGAAAAGGAGAAACTAGAGTCCACGGTGGTGAGTCTGGAAGGCGCCGCCCTACACTGGTTCCACTGGGAACATCAACGCCGGCCTATCAAACGATGGGAGGAGTTGAAGGGCTTAGTGCTGAGACGGTTCAGATTTGAAGAGGAAGGTACTTTACATGAACAATGGGCAAGAGTGGAACAAACAAACTCTGTGGCTGAGTACAACTTAGAATTTATAGAGAAGGCAAATCCATTGGGGGTCATCCCTGATAATTTCTTAATGGGGGTGTACTTCAAAGGATTGGAAGAAGGAGTAAGAAAGGAGTTGAGATTGTTTGAGCCAGTAAGCATTGACCATGCAATGTCCCTAGCCCATAAAATAGATCTTAAAAATAGACCCACAAATTACCAGAATACCCACCCAAATTTTACCCACAAAAATCATGCCCCACCCCAGCGACACGTGTCAAATTTCAGGCAGCCCACTAAACACTTGCCCATTCCCACCCACATTAAAAACCCACCACATCATCCACAAAATCCCAAAAACCAATATCATTCCATTCAACCCAGAAACTTTCAGTACCCAAACTCCAATTACCCACACACCCAAAATTCACCCATGAATACCGAAAACAACAAAGGGCGAGTAAGATTAACACACCGAGAAATGATGGAGAAACGGGCCAAGGGCTTGTGTTTCACATGTGACGAAAAGTGGACTCAAAACCACATCTGCAAGAACCGGCGGGAGTTTAATGTTATTTTGGGGCCAGGAGACGTAAACATTGGGGAGGAAGAGGAACCCGAAGTGGTGGAAACGGAGGAACCGGTGGAAATGGCGGAAATCTCTTTAAGCTCTGTAATGGGTATTTCTCACCCAAAAACTATGCGTATGAAAGGTAGCATCCACGGACACGAGGTGGTCATCATGATCGATTCCGGCGCTACTAACAATTTTATTTCGTTAGCTGTTGTGGAGAGGCTACAGTTGAAAATTACAGAGGGAGACCGTTATGGGGTCACATTGGGCGATGGAGGAAAAATATTCAGTAAGGGAAAATGTCATAATCTGAGTCTTTGGGTGCAAGGAGTGAAAATTGTGGAGGATTACTTGATACTTGGTTTGGGAAATTCTGATCTTATTTTAGGAATGCAATGGTTAGAGAAGTTGGGGGAAGTGGTAATTAATTGGAAGAGTCAGCTGATGAAATTCTTTTGGGAAGGAGAAGAACGTGTGATAAGGGGTGATCCATCCTTGGTGCGTCGGGAGACGACCTTAAAAACGATGAGAAAAACGTGGGCAAAGGAGGACAGAGGCGTGCTAGTAGAGATCAATGTAGTAGAAAAAGGTGGTCCTAAGGTGATGGAGATTCCAGAGAACTTAAAGGCAGTAATGGATGAGTACTCTGAGGTGTTCAGTGAGCCTAAGGGGTTACCTCCAAATCGGGAGAAAAACCATGCTATTATATTGAAGGAAGGTACAAGCCCGATAAGCGTTCGCCCCTATAGATATCCACAGATTCAAAAAGATGAAATTGAAAGAATGGTAAAGGATATGTTGGAGGCTAACATAATCCGACCTTCTTCAAGCCCCTTCTCTAGCCCGGTTCTATTGGTTAAAAAGAAAGATGGATCATGGCGGTTCTGTATCGACTATAGGGCTTTGAACAAAGCCACTGTGCCCGACAAATTTCCAATACCGATGATCGATGAATTGCTCGATGAGTTGTATGGAGCCCGAGTCTTTACCAAACTGGATTTGAAGTCCGGTTATCATCAAATCCGAATGGAGGAGCACGACATAGCCAAAACAGCCTTCCGCACCCATGAGGGACACTACGAGTTCATGGTGATGCCCTTTGGTCTCACCAACGCCCCTGCCACCTTCCAGTCTTTGATGAATCAGGTTTTTAGACCCTATTTGAGGCGATTCGTTTTAGTCTTTTTTGATGACATTTTAATATACAGTAAAAGTGAATTGGAGCATACTGAGCATTTGAGTTTGGTGTTAGCTGTCCTCAAAACGCACCAGCTGTATGTCAATAAGAAAAAGTGTGAAATCGGGGTGAAAACCGTGGCCTATTTAGGGCATATTATTTCTGGAGAGGGAGTCTCAATGGATGAAGAGAAAGTAGAAGCTGTGTTGAGATGGGAATTACCCAGAAACTTGAAGGCATTAAGGGGTTTCCTTGGGTTGACCGGTTATTACCGCAAATTCATCAAGGGTTATGCGTTGATAGCGAAGCCTTTGACTGAGCAACTTAAGAAAGATGCGTGGGGTTGGAATACTGAGGCTGCTGAGGCCTTTGAAGCATTGAAGAAAGCTGTTACTGAGGCACCGGTGCTAGCCTTACCGAATTTTTCGAAGATGTTTGTTGTAGAAACGGATGCCTCTAAGGGAGGAGTCGGGGCTGTTTTGACTCAAGAGACACATCCCATTGCCTACTTCAGTAAAACGTTGGGTAGTAGGGCGAGCCTCAAGCCAATTTACGAGAAGGAGCTAATGGCAATTGTCCTAGCCATTCTTAAATGGAGACACTATCTATTGGGGAGGAAATTCCTTGTCAAAACTGACCAAAGCAGTTTGAAATTCCTTTTGAGTCAGAGGGAAGTAGGAGTGGAGTATCAAAAGTGGTTGAGGAAAATCATGGGGTACGATTTCGACATCCTATATAATCCGGGGGCTTCAAATAGAGTGGCGGATGCCTTATCTAGACAGTCGGATGGTGAGGTTATTTTGAGTACAATGCTTACTGCTCAAGGCATTGATTGGGCAGCCTTAGACGAGTCAGTCAGGAAGGATGCCGTGCTTGGTCCAATCTGTGAGCGTCTCGCAGCTGGTGAAGAAGTTCTTAAAGGCTTCTCCCTTGAACACTCTCAATTGAGGTACAAAGGCAGGTACGTATTACCAAAAAATTCCCCACTTATTGCTGAATTGTTGCGTGAATATCATGACACACCGATGGGAGGGCATATGGGTGAACACAAGACCTATTTACGAATTGCATCCGAATGGTTTTGGGAGGGAATGAGGAAGCAGATTGTAGCGTATGTAAAGAGTTGTGGAATTTGTCAAACTCAAAAAACTTCACATCTTAGTCCAGCTGGTTTATTGCAACCCATCCCTATACCCAATCTTGTTTGGGAACACATTACAATGGACTTTGTGGAGGGGCTCCCAAAGTCTCAAGGAAAAGACACAGTGCTTGTGGTGGTCGATAGGCTTACTAAGTATGCTCACTTCATCAGTTTGAAACACCCATTCACTGCCAACATAGTAGCTGCCGCTTTCATCAAGGAAGTAGTCAAGCTTCATGGGTTCCCAACCTCAATTATTTCGGACCGAGACAAGATCTTTTTGAGCTCGTTTTGGAAGGAACTTTTTCGTCTACAAGGTACTTGGCTCAAAAGAAGTACCGCGTACCATCCTCAAACCGATGGTCAATCCGAGGTGGTAAACAAAACGATGGAAACATATTTGAGATGTTTTATCAATGGGAAGCCCAAGCAATGGATGCAATGGTTACATTGGGCTGAGTATAGTTATAATACCGCCCCGCACTCCGCTACTAAGCTCACTCCCTTTCAAGCTCTTTATGGGCGAACTCCCCCTCACATCCTTCGAGTTAACTCCGGAGATACAGCAGTAGGCAGCCTTGAGGCAATGATGTTGGAGCGTGATGCTATAATGGATGAGTTAAAATTTCATCTTCTTAGATCACAGCAAATTATGAAAGCACAAGCAGACAAGAAGAGAAGGGATGCTTCTTTTGACATTGGGGCAAGTGTCTATGTGAAAATTCAGCCTTATAGACAGCAATCTTTAGTGCGGAGGAACAATGAGAAACTCGCACCAAGGTACTATGGGCCTTATCAGGTGATTCGTCGTATTGGTCCATCAGCCTATGAGCTTCAATTACCTAGCCACAGCCGAATTCACCCGGTTTTTCATGTCTCCCAACTCAAACCAGCTTGTGGCCAACATGAACCACTCGACATACCCCAACAGTTGACGGAGGAATTGGAGATGAAAGTGACACCACAAGCACTGCTGAAATGGAGGTACAACTCAGCTGGAGTTTTAGAAGTGCTGGTCTCTTGGGAAAAGCTACCTGAATCAGAAGCTACGTGGGAGGAAGCCGTGCTCATGGATGCTCTATACCCAACCTTCCACCTTGAGGACAAGGTGTTGCTTCTGACGGGGGGTATTGCTATGCCTTTCACTAAGGAGAAGCAGCCCAAGCCCAACATATTAACATACCAGAGAAGAGGAAAGAAGAGCAATACTCAAGATGAGGTGGCATCAAAGAAGAATATTTCTGTTATGGAGTAATGATATCATAACCGTTTTGTTAGTGGGAAAATGGAATGTATGGGTATGTATGTAATGAGCTGGCAGCTAATCTTACTATTATAAATAATTCAATACTCATATAATGTAAGTATGCAAAAACAGTAATACAAAGCTTAAGGCTATTTGGGAGTAGCTGATTACTCGAAATTCAGCATTCTTCTTTTTCTTTTCTGTCTTCTTTTTCTTTTCTTGTTACTGTAATTGTCAAGCTATTGTTAGTTCATACCACACGACTTCCTTTCATGAGCCTTATTCTCCTTCTAAAGATTTTCAAAGTCTCATTACTAGCCTTGAAAGAACACCCCTTAGCTTCTAATCAACCCCATGAGATGAGGTTTCTTTCAAATTTAGGAGCATACCCAACCTCACTAAGGCTTCTCTTGACACCATCATGTGTCACCACAATAATCTCACCAATAGCTTCCACCTTCACTCTCTCATCATTTGGCAAAGTGACAAAACCTCTATCACCCAAATCAAGCTTAGTAAATTTTTCTCTCTCACAACAAATCTGGAATGAGTAACACTTCAAGCTCTTCAATAAACCGTTGAACGACCTCTCTGCTCGACTCAATGTCTTTCCTACCTTCATTCAAGCTCCTCGTACTCTTGAGATCTTCCTTCATCTCTTTGCATATCATTTCAATGTGTCATTTCTTCTTACAATAATAACACTCCTTGTTACTATAGTGTTACAAGACACTCCTTCCTTTAGACTACCCTTCCTTGGAAACCCTTCACCTTAGTTGTTCCTCTACTAGAATTCTCACCAAACAAGCCTTCTCCACCACTGTTCTTCTCTTGCCCTCACATCTCACCATGAACCTAACAATCTCTCTCAATGCCACAAATGCTTGATCAATAGACTCTCAGAATGAGTAATGTTTCATCTATATTTCTATAGGTCTTAAGAGATGCCAAAAGAAATAAAGCTTGCTCTTTATCCAACAGCTTCTCATCCGCATTCAACCATTGGCACACAAGATGGTTAAATGTATCAATGTGATCTTTTTCCTCCTTCATGAGTTGATACAACTCCCACCTCAAGAAAAGTTTGTTGGTAAGAGACTTTGAAGCATACACCACACCCGTCTCCTTCATGGATAGTGTTTGGCTTCTTCTTCATGGATATTGTTAGTGTAATTGGTGACTTGAGTGCACCAAATCAATTCTATGCATTAAATGAGTGCATAGAGATTGGAATCCCATTGGTGGATCAATGTGTGTGAAAGTGTGTGCATTGAGTATGCACATTAAGAGGGAAGTTTATGGTGGTGTTTAAGAGTGTGTTCAATGCATTAAGTTATAAGTGTAGCACATCCACAAAAATCCCTAAGCTTAAACACAAGCCTAATCTCTTCCCTATTGTAATCCTCCATTTGAGAGTTCTTTGAACTCCTTTTGTGATAATATAAGTCAAATACTACACACACGAGGATGTAGCCTTAATTGGGTGAACCTCGTTAAATCTTTGAGTCATTTTATTGCATTATTTTCTCTTACAAACATCGTTTTCATTGAAAGTGTAATTTCTTCATCACAAGACTTCATACACTCAATCTTGGCGATATTAGAGTTGGAAACACGTCGTTTGAACTCTAATATAGCATCGTTTAAAGATACCCACTTCTCAAACTCCAAAGATGAAGACTTTGTTTTCTCTAAAGAATCGTCATTACCTTGTTAAACAAACAAGTCTTCAACAAAACTTTTCCACACCAAAAAGTTCATCTTTTCATCAAACAACAAAATATGAAACCTTGTTTTTTCACCAAAACACTTACTTTCACTCACCAAAATACCCAAGAAACTAATCAAGCTCTAATATCAATTTGAAGACTCACTCCTTATTTGCTAAAATTGGTTTATATTATTTTGTGTGTTGAAAGACAATGATTAAGTCTATTTGTTGTACTAATAATATTTGTGTTTGTAAGTATTAATGTTATTACTATTATACTGCTACTAAGCTTATAATTATATTTGAACTAACATTGTTTTATGTAGCATGGTTATCTTAGTTCAATTAATTGCATTGTTATTAAAATCACGATTCTATGACTTTACGATCCAAAAACAAGTGAGCGATGCAAATTGTAGGTTGAATTGTAAGTTGGTAGAATCTTACGTTTCTAATTAAAATAAAATTTGTATAGGCACAATCATAACACGATTCTTCGATTTTACGATTTTACGATTCGATTCTACAAATTTATTCTTCATTTTTAAAAATTTTTCTTATGTAACATCTTTCATTAATTTTTTTTATCATTTAACGATCCATTATCATAATTTTTAAAAAATAAATTTCTTCATTGGTTTGAAGATTTGAACTAATTATTAAGTATTTTTTCTATTCTAAAAAATGAAAAGAACGAAAATTTATTAATAAATTTAAATTTTTGAGATAAATAATTATGACTAGATGACAAACTCATGTTTATTGTAGAATCTTACGATTCTACGCTTTGATTCTACATGTCTGAACATATCTAAGTACAATCCCGATTTTAACAACTTTGCTTGATTGGACTACTCTTAGATTATTCAAAGTAATCTACAATCTTACACGTACCTATGAGCTAGATTGAAGAGCATGGTATAAGAAGATTTTCATATCTACTAAATGACTATATGAGTCAATTCGAGTAAGTTACTTATTATGGCATTACTCGAAGAATAAGGGATATAAAGTCTCTTATTCAAATTGTGATCTTTTAATATGTGGCAAGATCTTTTAAATTGATTTTATTCTTACATACTTGCCATATATAAAATACTAGTGTAATACAATCTTTGTCTAGTCTTTTACATATATTATTCTAAGAAAAGGTTATATTTTTAACGAAAGTCCTCTATATTATCCTAACACTATATTATGGATTATTCTAACCATGTTTTTTAGGAAACTTTTCCTTGTTGTGAAAAGATTCGTGCTACTTATTTCAAGGGTTCGACTGGTCCAATTATGCCAAGTAGCTGTTGGGATTCTCACTTCACCAAGTATTTTTTTCGAAATTGAAGCTTGAAGAATGTACACCAATTCACAACATTTGATATACTCCCTCCAATTCACTTGTGTTGTCCCATTTGGTTGGGCACGGTTTTTGAGAGTGGAATGGTGGGGTATTTTAATTGATTAAATTAATTGTAAAGGTGGTAGTTGGGTATTGGGAATTGAAAAAGTGGGGTTTTAATTTAATTAAATTAATTGTAAAGGTGGTAATGGAGTATTGGGAATTGGAAAAGTGGGGGTATTTAGGTAAAAAAAAGATAGATAAAAAAGAAAATGGGACAATTGATATGAATTTGCCAAATAAGGAAATGGAACAACACAAGTGAATCGGAGGGAGTAATACATTCTTTCAAGCCTTCAAAAGAATCCTCATACAAATTACTCCATGTCCTCACATTCAAGAAGAAATTTCATACTAGTGATTGTTTAGGTTTCCTTGTAATCTTTTTTAAGAGCAATTTTATTTTAAAGTTGTATAACTTCCTTTGGGAATATTTGTTTGAATTATACACAAAGTCTAGATCAAAGCTATTAATAAAGTTCTCACATGAAATGTTTACGGAAATTAAGAAAAGTAGAATTTTTTAGATAATAGATGTATTATTTTATTGAATAATTTTGATAAAGGAAAAGAGGAGAGCATAAACATTAAAAAAAATTTAAAAGAAAGTTATAGGAAAAATTTTGAGAACCACAACTAATTAAAAAATACTTTTACAAAGTTAATGGGAAATATGTGGGGACCATAAGGAATATAAAGATGTTAAAATGAAGTTAGTGGAAGATACGTGGAGACCATAAGCATTTTTAGAACATTGAAAAAAAGCATAAACAAGGCTATTTTTGTCCAAATTTGTGATACAAATGGAAAGATTCTTTATGGGAACAACAAATGGTATACTCCAAAATGGCAAATGGAAAATGGAAAATGGAAAATGCTTTAAGGAACAGAGAGAGTATTATTTTCATTGTAAGAAAAGATGAAGTTTGGAGGAAAGGAAGTATCTTTAGTTCACTAGAAATTGTGTGTCTACTTTGGTACCATTATGGCTATGGGAGTTGTTACTTGTTAGAAGATAAGTGTGACCTTTTGTCTAAGATTTGTAATCTAGAATTCTACGTGAAAGTGAATAAAGAAACTTTGCCCAAAGCCTAAGAGCAAAAGAAAGCTCAAGGGTAGAGATTAAGTCCTATTAGAAGACTGAACTTTGTAATCATTGTGAACTTTAATGTTTTCACTATCTTGCTTTTGTTACTGCTATAATTCTGTTTATCAACCAATCATAGTAGCACTTTTCGCTTAAACTTTATTCTGCAAAATAGTTTTATGTTTCAAAGTTTTAAGGCCCTAACAACCTTGTCAAGACCCTGACTTATTATTTAAAGGTAAGTTTGTAATACTTAATTCAACCCCTCTTTCTAGAGTATAATTCATCTTAAACACCATACGTAAAAAGCTAACACAGTTAAAATGAAAGGCTTAAGGGCTCACTATGAAAAAGAATAAAATGAAAAACAATACAAAAACGGAGCATACACTAAGAAATAACAAAAACAAGAGCAAGAACACAAAAAGATTAAGAAGGTATCTTGGATACCTCCACCTCAAACAAGATTGTATTCATTAATTAATTAACTTCATCAATAAAACAAACTCTCACAAGCTATGAGAACAACCTCTCAAGCACAAAAATCTCACCTTTTACGGAGATCAAACACACTCACTAATACAAAGCACTTTAGGTTTCCCAAACTCCTTTTCCCTTGTATTTGCATCCACACATTATTTCCAATGCAAACTTTTTCCTTTATACAGGCTTACAAATTAATGTAATAAACCCTAGGACGAATTGACAGCTTGCCCCCCCTAAGTATCGACAAAACAAAATAGTAGGGTTTGGCCCTTCACCAGGGTGCTCGAACAAGCACTATATGTACTCGAACGAGCACCATGCCTTCGGCATTTATTGACTTGTTCTGTTGACAGCCTTGTTCAAGACACCTTCCAACCCATCCTTGTCCAGTTCAAGGCACGAACCAAGGTTCTTGCTGTGCACCTTTTTGCCTTGTTCAAGACTCTGTCAATATGCCCCTCCTTGATCACCTTGATCCAAACCTTAACCGCTCGTACTTCCTTGAACACCCAACTTCATCTTTCAAAGTCCAAGCAATAGAATGAGCTATAAAATGATCAAAATCATGTCCTAAGCTAGGAGAATTACACTTGCACTGACAACACAAAACCATTTAACTATAGTATTTAGATCAAACAGCATTCTCAATTCAACTAAAACATATCTCTAGCTCAATTTCACTCAAATTCAGATTTATTGACAATAGACGAATACATGAAATCAATCCTCGATTGCAGGTAAAAGATCACAATCTGCTAATTGATTATAGTGCAATCACACTAGTATATAAAAACATCACACATTAAACACGAGTTCATATAATGCGAAAAAACATTAAATTAACTTCAGCGTAAATGCTTGTCAGCTCATAACAGTCAGAAAAAACACGTATTACTGGCAGAAATACAAATAAATAGTATAAACATCATACATATGAAGAAAATCGAAAAAACATTGAAATCAAAAGATCACATTCAAATCGATCTCAGCGTAAAGAACAAGCAACTGAAAAAACTATTACCTGAGAAGGAACATCATCGAAAAAAGGAAAAAGACTGGCAGAGGAGAACGTAGCAGAAGAAGTGTCGGCAAGGAGATGAAAGGAGTGAGCGAAGTTATAAATAACAAAAACAACGGCAAAGAAGACGAAAGCGCCGAGAGATCGTCGGAGAAATACGATAGTTTCCGACGCCATTTTGCTGTCTTCGTTGTAAACGTTGGCGGAGAAATCGTTGATACAATTACCGCAGGAGGAAGGGAAGAGAGAACGAAGCATATCGCCGTAAGAGAAGAGAGAGAGTCGTCGGTAAAGGCGAAGAAAACTGGAAGGAAGGACGTTTGATTGTTATGGAGGAGAGAGAATGAAGGATATTAATGGCGGAAGAGAGAGAGTGATCAGTGACATTCATCGTTGGAAAATGGAGACACAGGGAAAAGAAGAGTTATGGGAGTTACGGTTAATTAAGCAACTTTTTTGAATTTGACCACCAAAATTGGGTTTTTGTTTGGAGTAATTTGTTGGAATGTTATTAATTAATGGCGGACGAGACCAGAGAGAGAGTGATGAGTGACTGTGACATTCATCGAGCTAAAACCTCGTTACAAAAACTAAACTTCTAGTATAAAGCTAAATCTAGGTTACATACAACTAAACTCAGATTTACATCCTACTAGTATTAAAAATTGTGCAATGAACAATTTTATTAGTATGACATATATGACAAAATAATTTCAAACAATAATATCAATTTGTATACTTCCTCCATTCCATTTTACTTGCAACACTTACTATATTTGGAAGTTTCATATTACTTGCAACATTAATATATTTTGCAAAAATAATCTACTTATTTTATCCTCACTTTATTCCTACCACATATCACCGTCAATCATACACCATCCCATTAATTATTTAATATACCCACAAGTCACAACCATTATCTATTTATTATTTTTTTTTATTTCTATCCCACATATCTCCATCAATCATACATCATCCCTACTTTTACCATACTGATTTGACAGCCCTTAAATATTGTGCCAAAATCCAATGGTGCAACTAAAATGGAACGGAGGAAGTATATATTAACGTGGTAATCCTGAGGTTTTGAGTTTTCTACGTGGTAACTAAAACTTTTAAAAAATTCACGCGGTAACCATGAGGTTTACGAAATATAGGTTTACTAAATCTATATTTAGAGTTGTAACAATATATATTTAGAATTGGACTGGGCTTTTGAGAGACGTCTTTACAATAAACGGTCTGAAGTAAGAATTTGTGGATATGTTTAAGTACTACTTTACGTTGAAATTGATATCTTAAGGTCAAAATTGATACTTTAAGGTCCAAATTGAAAAATGCCCAGAAAATGAAAAAACCAAGAAAAATGAAATTTAGAGCGTGTGTAGATACGCCTAAAATTGGGCCGGCCCAATTATAATCTTATTTTAGGACAGTCTTACACAAGTTTTTGCGTATGTGATTTGTGTGCTTGTACGGGCCTCTTTGCATCCCCCCTTTCCTATCATTATTTTTTGGGCCTGGGCTTGATGTGTTGCATCATCTTTAATCATGTTTGTGGCGTGTATGTTTTTACTAGGGCTTTTTTTCTTAAAAAATCGAACCTAATTAGTTTAACACAAATCTTTACTTGAGATCGTCTTTTGTAAAGACGGCTTTTAAAAGTTTAATTCAATTCTAATATATGTATTGTTACAACTCTAAATATAGATTTGGGTTGGATGTTTTAGAGTCATCTTTACAAAAGACGGTCTCTCAACAGAACATCTGTTAGTTTTATTTGGAAAAAAATTCTAAAAATAATATTTGAAAAAATTTATTTCTACAAACAAGCATCTAGTTGTCTACAACTGAGATTTGGTATTTGTTCGCTATTAATAATATTGAACAATTGTGTTGGTCAAAGAAAAAGTAAAAAAAAAAGTCGGCAAGTGTATACGTTGTTAATAACAACGAACAAAGAAACTCTGGTCAAATAAGGTCAAACCCCTGTTTGCTGTTACTAACAAAGAACAGATGTTCGACCTTGTTTGACTAGGATCCTTTGTTCGTTGTTAAACCTTATGACTTTTCTGTTGACTTTTTTTGTTATGTTTAAAATTAGTTATTATAACTTTTCAAATTAGTCGTTAGTTGGTTCGCTATTAGTAACAGCGAATAAGTATTTTATAAATACACACCAAATTAGCTTATTTCATTCCATCCAAATTCAACTAAAGAAGCAACTAGACTATTTTGAAGTGAAGTTAAGGTATAATCCTATAAATAATATTGATTATTTAATGTACTTAATGATAGTAGTATTACTTAGTTTACTAAATAAATTTAATTAATGTTAATATGTTATTACATTAGTATTTGTTAAAGAAGTTTGACATTTTTTATTATTTATATGTTCGCAATTTTTAACAGCGAGAAAAAGTGTCTGCATGTTCTATACTAAATCTTTGTTCGCTGTTATTTCAAACACCTTATCTCAGGTTTAGAGTAGAAAACACTTATTTTGGAAAATAAGTTTTCCTTAAGCTTAGTTTGGAAAATTTTTAGGGAAAATTACATTAAAAACTCCCAACTATTTGCTGTTTAAATATAAAACTCCCAACAATTGATTATTATTTAAAACTCCCAACTTTAGGCCTATTTTATATTTAAAGTCCAAGATGAGTTATAACCGGATAAATTTGTTTTAGTTGAGAAGTAGTGGGACTCAATTGTCTTTATCAATCACCTCACCCCTTTGACCTTACAAGACCCTTCACGTACCCTCTCATTCTAACAAAATGATAACCGGTTAAACAAGTTATAAAATTGAATCGATGCTTTAAATTTGAAATAGGCCTAAAGTTGGGAGTTTTGAATAATAATCAATAATTGGGAGTTTTATATTTAAACCACGAATAGTTAGGAGTTTTAAAAGTAATTTTCCCAAAATTTTATCAAAAAACTTATTTTGTTATCACTTTGTTTTCATTTATGAGAAATATCTGAATTAGTTTCTATATCACATATAAAGTTGTTTATTTTAATTTGTGATTAGACAATAAGACAAAATTAAGTGAATAAAATTATGTGAATATTAGATTAAAAGTTTGAATATGAGGTCATGACTAAAATTAAAATAATTTAAAATCAAAGGAAATCTGACAAACTCACGATGATGAAGAAAATTTTTAATTGAGTTGGAATTACTCTTAATTTAGAATTGAGGTAAAATATCACAAATTAAACTATCAAGTTTGTTTTGAACACTCTACAACTAGATATTCTTTCAGTCCGTTTGGTTAGTACTACTAAATAGCAGTAATGGAAATATGTTATAATGTAAAATTTCAGCAAAAGTTTTGTCTCATTCCCATGGTAATGAGACTTTGACAACAAAAAAAAGTTTTTTTTGTGTACAAATTTCCATTACCACGCCTAATACCACCCCTCATAATGGTAATGCATTGGAATGAATTTTTTGAAAAAAAATGAGATAACTGAACTTAGACAAGCATGACCATCAAGATAGCCAAGAGATTTTACAACTAAAATCACACTAGTTTTTCAATTTCATTACCACCATTTATTACCACCTACCAAACAGGACGTTTAGGTATAACGAAAGGGACAAAGCAAACCGTCCCACCTACATAAATTCTATTAGAAGTTCATTTTATGAGATTATTTTTGCTAGTTGATATGAGCTTGATATAATTTATGAATGCCAAAACATTTTACATAAGCTTCCAATTGAGAGAAGAAAACATAATGATGAAGAACTCATTTTATAAGTTCCAATTAAGACCTTTTGATTTCTGATAAATCCTCTTTTGATGATATGTATCATAAAGTATATATAATCATCTATGCCAAAGAATCTAATGCTTAAAAGTTGTACAATAAAGGACTACTTTTGAACTGATTAAAGCCTTGGAGGTTTATACATGTCACAAAACATAGGTCCCCATGTGAATATCATCACTTCATGAGTACTACTCATGACTAGTCATGAACAAGGAACACATGACTAGTCATTACAAAATTATTTGTTCATCTCATCTTTAGTCTTGTAAAACTTCATACATGAATTACATTGTCGGTTCACGACTGACAATTGATTGCTGGTTGGTTTAGTTGATTTGGTTGGTTTAGTCATTATAAAATTATTTGTTCATCTCATCTTTAGTCTTGTAAACTTATACATGAATTACATTGTCGGTTCACGACTGACAATTGATTGCTGGTTGGTTTAGTTGATTTAGTTGGTTTAGTCATTATAAAATAATTTGTTCATCTCATCTTTAGTCTTGTAAAACTTGATACATGAATTACGTTGTCGGTTCACGACTGACAATTGATTGCTGGTTGGTTTAGTTGATTTGTTTGACTACTGGATTGCAGAATTTTTTTTTGGGTTGTTAGGTAATTGGTATATGTTGAGTGTTACGGTGATGCTTGGTAAATTTCGTTGGTAGATGTTTGATGTTTATTAGTGAGCCAAATAGCCTAAAATTAATGAAAAAGTTAGTTATGGTACCTTTTGATTCATTTACCAACTATGTTTTAGAATGTTTGTCCAACAAAAAATACAAAAGCCAAAGCCAACCAAAAAGTCATATGGGGAACACACCATTATCAACTTCATCATCATACCCAATATGTCCACTACATACAAAAGAGTTATGATCAGGGTCTGTTGAGGTGTAAAAATGGTAGATCATACCCTTGTTAATGGAGATTAAAAGGTTATGGCTAGTGAGACTTTTGGACCAAAAAAGACCTGCAATAGATAACAAAAGACACAGAATCACTACACGTAAGGCAAAATGCAAGACAAGACAAGAATAAAGACCAATAACGAAACGAAAGAAATATTAATAACACTCACTAAATCACAAACAAAATCCATGAAATAAAAAAAGCGACACAAATTTGGCATCTTAAACTAACTTTATCCTTAATTAACTCTCCAGAGAGGTGACACTCATTTATGACAATCCTAACTTTCTCCTCCTACGCTTTCTTAGGCTTACTATATTTTATCTTTCCATTAACCTCAAAGTTTTCCACCCTTCTCACATCTACGTCCCATTGCTAGAGGTATAAAACTTATTAGTAATAAATGGATATTTAAAACAAAAAAAAGATTTAAATGACAATGTGGAGAGATTTAAATCTCGTCCAGTAGTGCATGATTTTACAAAAAAGTAAGGCATTAATTATAAAAAGACATTCTTTTCGATTTCTTCGAAAGAGTCTTTTTAGGATTATGATGGCATTGGTATCTCATTTGAATCTTAAGTTAGATCAAATGGATGTAAAGACAACGTTTCTCATTGGTAATATTGATGAGACAATTTATATGAAACAACCTGAAAACTTTACAGCGGGTCACCCAATGAACATAGTTTGTAAACTCAAGAAATCCATCTATGCACTCAAGCAAGCGTCTCGTCAATGCCATTTGAAATTTCATAAAGCGATTCTCTCATTTGGTTTCGAGATGAATTTAAATGATGAATGCATTTACCACAAGGTTAGTGGAAGGAAATACATTTATCTGGTTTTGTATATTGATGACATATTGCTTGGCAGCAATAAGATAAGCTTCTTTGAGTGAAACTAAAAATTTTTTATTAAAGAATTTTGAGATGAAAGATCTTAGTGACACCTATTTTGCATTAAGTATTAAAATACATTGAGATTATTCTCGAAGTATTCTTGGATTATCACAAGAGAGTTATATTGAAAATGTATTAAAAAGGTTTGGCATGCAAAATTGCAATCCAGGAGATTTCCCTGTGGCTAAAGGAGACAAATTTAGTTTTGATCAGTGCCCCAAGAATGAATTTCAGAAAAAAGAAAATGGAAAGTTTTCCTTATGCTTTGGCAGTAGGGAGTTGAATGCATATGCTCAAGTTTGCACTCGTCCAGAAATTGCATACATAATATGGATGTTGGAATGTTGGATGAGGACGTTATTTAAGCAATTCAGGATTAGAATATTAGAGAATATTCAAAAGGGTCTTACAGTATTTATAGAGAACAAAGGAATACATGCTCACATATAGAAGAAGTTCAATTTTAGTGGTAGTTTGTAAATAAAATTTATTAAACATGTGTGGATATTTTGGTTATAAAGTTTTTTGTAGAAATAAAGTTATGATAAAGTTTTATTTTATACCCTATTATGTAAAGTGAACCAGTTGGATAGGACATGTTAAAATCATATCGCATGTTGTTTTCAGGCTACACATCTACTTCATGATCTATGTCATTCTTTTGTGTTGGTATTATGACCATTGACGTCTAGCTACGACAAATGTAACAAAGACTACTTTGGTCTATGCTGATATAATTGATATCATGGACAAGATTGGTTGATGATACATTACAGTTTTAATAGTATGGTTGAGCTCGAAATTGGTTTTATAATGATACAATTTTATATAATTTTTACATATATTCTAAGTGGGAGATTGTTGGACCAAAGTCCAACATTGGGCTTATATATAAAAATTTATATGTCTTTATAATTAATTAAAATTGTCTTCTTACTTAAAGTGATCTAATTAAAGTTAAACGATTTGAGCTTAAACGTATCAATAGGTTTGGATTCTAAATGTGTAGAGACTCATTTTATGACTTTATACTATGATTGCCTGAATACTATACCCAAGTTTTTATTATATATAGCAGTTATGGTCCCTAGGTTATACATATTCATTTTCTCCATATTATTCATTATCAGAGAGAATAAAAAAGTGAGAACATTAAGAGTCATTGCTTAAGGAAATACGTATTAATTAAAAGATATATAATGAATTAATTCAAACACAAATAGGTTTTGTTTTTTGATCTTGTCATTAAACTTCTCATGTACATGGTTGTTTGTGTTTGTTCCATCAAGTTGCTATTAAGAAAAGATCTCTATTTCAACTAAAAACTTATCAAAATGTTAATTGGATCGTCATTGCTCGTCATTATGATGCCTTATATCTGGTAGCTGGTAGGTGACTATTTCGCCGAAATAAACAAATTAATATTGAGCACGCCAATTGCAGCAAACTTGTTAAAAAACTAATCTATGTGTAACAAGTACTTGATTCAATAAGCTAAATTACTAAATATGCACTAAAATCAGATGCTATGATCACCAAACCATCTATTTTTGTCAAAATAAACTAAAAATAACCTAATAAGCAATTTTACCGAACAATAAGGACTAAACTAAAGTCCAACAAGCTAAGACATGCATAAAAATGAGACATACAATATTATACCAAACAAATAAACAAATAAAAGTTATATTCAAAGTACTTAATTTGGATTTGAGAGCAAAAATCTCTTGTGAACTAGAAGAAACTCTAGTGATCATCTTCTACTTACACTACTAAACTTTTGAATTTTTCATTCACATTACCATAAACATGCATGATTTATGTAACATATGAAGTCTAATCTATAAAACTAGAATTCTATCGATTCTACACGATTCGAAAATCGATTGCTCGGTCGATCAACCTTACTCTTAGCATCATGATCATACAGCCTCAACATCAACCTTTGGTAGTCTATCTACTCATCAAACTCTCATTTTCTGGTGGTCAGCAAACAAAACCATTGATCTACAAATTTTGAACTAGCTCTTTTACTTTGAGGCACAAATGTTTTCTTAAACAAAACCTAATTCCTGCATTACAAAATAAGAGATTAATTAAATAAGTGTACCTAATATAAATACGTCTCATTTTTACCTGTTAGAGTATATAACATATCATGGGGCCTCAACAACCAGCTTAAGCTTTTGGTTGAGTTGGTTCCTAATTGACATGGTATCAGAAGCCGTGTGACAAGAGGTCACAGGTTTAATCTCAACCACCCCTCGTTTAAAGTGGAATATTTAGCGCATATGCACATCCACATTTATATCCCAGTGGGCTCTCGTGTGAGGGGGCGTGTTAGAGTATAACCTATCATGGGGCCTCAACCACCAGCTTAAGCTTTTGGTTGAGTTGGTTTATTTCTTGACATTACCATGCTAGTGTTAGAGTGTATAATATATCTTGGGGCCACAATCAAATACATAAGCTTTTGGTTGAGTTGCTTTCTTTACATGATACAGAAGTGATCAACGTAAAAGAGGTCACGGGTTCAAATCTTAATTACCCCTCATTTAAAGAGGAATACACAGTGCATGTGTGCATGCACATTTTTAGCTCAATAGTCTCTCGTATAAGGGTGTGTTAGAATATAACATATCTTGAGGTGTCAATTATAAACTTAAACTTGTGATTGAGTTGGAGTCTTGAGAGGTTAGAGTATATAATATATTTTGGGACCTCAACTATGAGCAAATGCTTTTGATTGATGATGCAATTAAATATGTTATATACTTTAATAGATGGCTTATATATAAGTATATAACATGTATTCCCTATAACTAGAATAGAGGGAATTCAGGCCCCAACGTACCTAGGACATAATCAAAGGCATTTTTATTAATATTCTTAATTTAATGTGAAATTTTATTTGAGATAATTCCACCCGGTAGAATATGTGTTAGTTTTTTTGTTTTCTACTCCCTCCGTTCCAGTTTACTGGTCCCATTTCCTTTTTTTGGCAATTCCTCAATACTTGTTCAATTTCCTTTTTTGGCTATCCTTTTTTTTACTTAAGTACCCTCACTTTTCCAATTCACAATACTCCACAACCACCTTTACAATTAATTTAATCAATTAAAATATCCAACTACCACCTTTTCCAATGGACTCCACTACCACCTTAAAATCCGTGTTTGGTCAAATGGGACAAGTAAACTGGAACGGAGGGAGTATTGTTTTAGGAAAATTTATTGTCAAATAATACAAATATTATGCACTAATTTTCCCACTACAACATAATCGGTTTTTAGTGAGATATATTTAGCGACATTTAATTTAAATGTCGCTAGATCAAATTTCTTATAGTGTATATAGAGGATTTAGTGACATTTATTAGACCATTTAGTAGTATATTAAAAAATCACACTAAAGCTTTTAGCAACATAGGATCTAGTGACATTTTTCACAAATGTCATTATAGACTACAGTGACAATTGCATATGCCACTAAAAACCAAATAATTATTACACTAAAAATATGAATCAATGACATTGTTTAAATACCGCTAAATCCAATATCGCAAAAAGCTAAATTTGTTACAGTGCGAGTCTACGTAACTTTGTGAACTGATTAATTAAAGAGGACAATGAAAACTATATAGTAACAATAAAAAGAGGCGAACATTTTTATTGAAAAAAAATTGAAAACTGTTTGTCTATAATTGGTAAAATAATAATTAAAGAGGACAAAAAACTGTAATAGACAAGAAGATTGATATACAAATATATGATGCCTCATGCACACTGGCTAATAAACACTCCAATTATGAAAAGTGATGTTCAAATACTATTCACTGGGTCCATCAAGATGTTACATGTTCCCTTTAGTCTATAGATTAAAAGAGCATCTCTTTGCCCATTCATAATACTCCTTAAGTTAAATAAGAAAAATATATTAAGTATATACTCTCTCCGAATCATTTTAGATGTTTCATTTGGGTTTCACGGTTATTAAAGGTGGTGTGGGGTCTATTAAAAAGGTGGTAGTTGGGTATTGGAAATTAGAAAAGTAGGGGTATTTAGGTAAAAAAAGATAGATAAAAAAATGAAATGGGACAATTGATATGATTTTGCCAAATAAAGAAATGAGACATCTAAAATGATTCAGAGGCCGAGTATAATGAAATGAAGAAATTAAATTTATTTTATTTATACTAATTGTTATTCTCAATGTCTCATCAAGTTTATACTGTTAATAGTAGTGGCGGATCTAGGACTCATACTCAGTGATAGCACAATCATGACAAAAAATTCGATTAAAAATTTTAGAAAATCATAGATATATGTGTTAAGATGTTTTGAATTCAACCCTAAAAATAATAATTTATAATCTATTTCGACAAGTTTTCAAATCAAGACATTAATTTTTCAATTTACGAATTAATAAGAATAGTAATAAGCAAAAATTATATAGGAAATGTGTAGCTCAACTGGTCATTATTGTCCCATAAACGCTTCAATACATAAAGTATAGGTTCAAATCCTATAATCAACAAATTTTTTAACAAAATTTCAGTGTCCTCACGTGCGGACGTAGGATCTAGTTGGATCCGCCCTTTGAAAAAAAAAAACAGAAAGAGTATTATTCCTGTTGGTCTTTCATGAACATTGAAATTTGGTGTAACCAAAAAAGCTTAATATATGGAGTATTTTTTTTTGTATCATACAGAAGTCATATACATTCTTTTATCTAAACATTTTACCTTTTCCCTCAAAAACTACTTATTTTATTTATTAATATATATTTCTTTTATATCATGTAGAAGTCATATATATTCTTTTATCTAAATATTATTGTAGTACCTTTTCCCTTATAAAACTACTTTTATTCAATTTCTTTTAGTTTCAATACTTTTCAAAACACAAATAACAATGTATAGATTATCGGCTAATATCTCTAGTTGTATATTGGTAAATACTATAAAAGCTAGTTTATTAACTTATATATTAAAACGAATTTGGTACAATCTTCCGTGACTATGTTTTTTCTTAAAGAAATCAAAACATGTAAAGCTAATGACTTAGTAGTGTAAAGGTCAAAAAGTTACTGATAAAAAAAATTGACGAGGAATTATTGATTATTAATATATTTTTACAAACTATAAAGAAAGAGTATGTAATTAACAAAAATATTAGTTATTAAATAAAACTATTTAAAGGGGGGATAAATTATCATCAATAATATCTAATAATCTAATAATATATATCATGATGAATATTCTATATACAAGTAAGTTTAATGCAATAATTTTCACAAATTCAAGTAATAAAAATCGAATAGAAATGTTAATTCAAATATTTTTAAATATTAAAATAAAATATAATTTAGATTCGGATAATTTTAGGCTTTTATGTCTTTAATTATATGCATGTTAATTCAATTTAGTTTGATGGTGTTAATTTGGATCATACTAAAATTTATTAGGACAATTAATGAATTTCAAGTTATTAAGGCTAGTTCAAGCTAAGATCATATTCAAAGAAAAAAATAAATTCCTAACAATGAAGTAAAATAAATATCAGGTGCTCTTTTAAGAGACCGTCTTTTGTAAAAACGACTCTTAAAAGTATAGCCTAAGTCTATATTTAGAGTTGTAACAATATACGTTTAGAATGGAACTGGGCTTTTAAGAACCGTCTTTCTCAAGTAAGAATTTGTAAAATATATATCCATATACTCAATATTTTGAGTAAAGTTAAAAATGTTGTTATATGATGAATAATATTCCCATCACCCGTGACTCTTACCCCAAAAAAAAAGAAATTCACACCAGAAAATTTTAAAAAATAAAAAACAAAGAGAATAAAAATAAAGGAAATCAAACAAACCAACAAAACCAAGGGACAAAAAACAAGAGAAAAAACAAAGAAATCTTAGCCCACACCCTTCCTTCCTACCCCCCCAAAAAAGTAGTGACCACCCTTTGGACAGTCATGATCAGATAATTATTATTCATATTTCTTTCTTAATGGACATTGTATATACTATATACTCCAAAATATATATATTTTCACGCCCAAAAATATATTCTCATTTTTGCATTTAAAATTTTAAAATTTTTAGTATTTTTATAAATAATCCTATGACTATTATTGTTGTTAAGTTTAAATTTTTTATTTAAACTTTAATTATAGAAAGTAATTAACTCATATATTCTCGATCATATCTCTAGAGTTTGGATTTTATATATATATATATATATATATATATATATATATATATATATATATATATATATATATATATATATATCTATATATATATATATATATATATATATATATATATATATATATATATATATATATATATATATATATATATATATATATATATATATATATATATATAGCTTGGGGCATATACATTGCATGACTTTCGGTTTGCATATGTTAGCATAGGGTCATTTTATAGGTGGGGCCCAAATATCTATTTAATTTATATTTACTTAATTTATTGTTTTAATTATCGTAAGCACTTATATATTATTTTACACGAGAGTAACTAAGTAATGAAAAAAACAAATGTTATTATTGTTTTAAAATCTATAAATTTATAGGTAATGACTTCTACTATGCTATTACTTTTCAATATCTCACTTTCGTTTTAGTTTTGATTTTTTATTTAAATTAATGAGACGGCTCTTATATACGATACCCTCACAAAATTAACTTTTTTTTTGAACTTTTCAAACCCAATACAAAATACTACTATTTGAGTAGGATATTTTTGTTATTTTGTGTACTTATTTTTCCGCTTATCCAATTATTTTCCTATAGGTTAAAATTCTGCTTAGCTGCTTTTTACTACTTCCATCCTTCCAAAATTTCCCTTTTAATAATGCTTTTTCAAAGTGTAAGAGTTTTGTTTTAATATAAAGAGGATAAACAAAAATACAACTAATAAAAGTAAAATTTACATGAAAATTGTTGCTTCAGACAGACTTACTAAGATATGCGTTTTATATAATAGATGTTTATATAATAGATTAAGTAATTCATCTATTAAATATTATGAAAATATATTCTTTATTTGAGGTCTTTTCACAGAGAACAATCTCTTATAAGCAATGTCGTTCCTGACTATTTTTGGGCCTTAGGAGAAAAATAAAAAGGCCCTTAGCCATGCGCTTAACTGAAAAACATAATTAATGCTGCAAGTTCAATTCATGCTAAATACTACTTATATACAACTAATAAGTCAATTATAAGGATTAACACAATTTGGACTCCTTATAAGCTGGACCCTAGGCGATTACACTTCAAATCTACCCTCAGAAACAACCTGATAGCTAAATTTTTTAATAAAGCAATATTTGTTACTAGTTAACTAAATAAAAGTACCAAAATTTTTCTTGGATACACTTAAAGCTGAAGTAGAACAGGTACACAACATATAATAGAATTTAGTGAAAACTTAGTCCAAATAAATAATCCACATGCAAACTTTTAACCAATTAAAAACAGTAAAAATTAAAAAAGAATATTTTTACACATACCTGTACTTGTTTTTCTGCTGTAAAAAAAGCTTTTATCCCCTTGATTTTCCGACTGGTTAAAAATTATTCCCATTACCACCATAAGCTTGAGTACTTGACGGTACAGAATTATTGACATTAGTATTTGTATTAGCTGAATTATTATTATTATTATTATTTGGTGCACTATTATTCATACTTTGTGAATTTGCAGTAAATCCTCCACCACTCATACTCCTTACTATCTCTCCCACACCAAGAAAATCTCTTGTCAATCTATCCGATGACCCGACTCCAAGCCCGGTTTTATTCGGGTTAAACCCAGCTCCATAGTTACTATTATGGTGGTCCCCACTTCCTCCTGTTTGATGATGATCTCCTCCAAAGAATGAGGTGTTCATTATGTTATCCCTTATGAGTAATTCATGTAGGTTATTTTGTTCATTTTCTCCAAACAAACCTCCGTACCCTCCGCCTCCGATACTTGTCGGAGGCGGGGCCGGACCTGATTGTGCCTGGGCCGATGGTTTCGCCTCCAGCCCTTTCAGTAAGGCGGAGGCACTAGCATTGTTGTTGGAGGTTGTGGACCCCATCTGCGCTGCCTTCTGAAGGAGCGCAGTTGCAGACATGTGGGGACTACTGCCTTGTAAGGTGGGCCCAGAGGTGTAGAGCGATGAAAGGCTCCCACCTTGGGGCCCACCAAAAAGACTGTTACTTCCCGTTGGGGAAAACAAACCACCACCAGTGGTTCCACTGGTGGTGATTGTGTTGGTGTTTTGATCACTATTATTGGTATTATTAGAGAAAAACCCTAGATCGGGCAGCTGCCCGGGGAATAACTTGTTGGAGAAGATACCACCACTAGCATTTTGAGACTGAGAGTCTTGATCATTAGTATTAGTATTTGAACCATTATTATTACCAAAATGGTTGGGCCCACCAGATTGGTCAGACAAATAAAAGGTGCCCGGGTTTTGTTGATGCATATTGGATTGTTGCCTGAAAGGGGACCCACCAAGGAGATGGTCAAATTGGGCAGAGCCGACACCTCGACCACCACCGCCAAGGCGGAGGATGTCGGAAGTCATTTGATCGGAAAACGAAGGCGGAAGATGGTGGGGGAGTTGATGGGAAAGTCCAACACCTAAACCCATGTTATTGTTAGTAGAAGTAACACCAGCAATAGCAGAAGAAGGTCCAAATAAGTGGCTTCCTAATGTGCTTATGTTTGTTGGATGTCTTGCTGTCTCTTGAGCTAGTGCATCACAAAATGCTCTGTGAGTTATGAAGCTGTCCCTCCTATTACATCAAAAAAAATACAATTAATTACCATTATAATTGCAAAGTCTTAAATGAAACGGTCTGATAGTAAAACTAATCAAAGTGATTAATTTATAAATTATACTCCCTCCTATTCAGCTTAAATGTCCCATTTAGTTTTCTCACACTTGCCGAGGCAACATTTTAACCGTTAATATCTCAAAATATTCTTAAATAAAAATTATAAAAATTTGATATTAATAATCCTTGTATTGAGACGAATCAAACAAGATTCCACATGACTATGTTATAACTTATAGATTAAGAGTAAAATACAAATTAAGAGTCATGAGTGAATAGTACCAAAAAATCAAATGGGACATTTGAGCTGAATAGGAGGTAGTATTAATTAATGAGTAAAATTTTTAAAAAATGTTTGAAATTAATAACAATAATAATGTCATAGCCTTAATCTCAAAAAATATATAGAAAAAAAAAGAAGATGAATGAGTATATGATAGGAATGAAGACTGAAGACTGAAGACTGAAGACTGAAGAGAAATCGATTGTAAGATGTAAGTTGATGGATGAGATGCACAAAAAATATATCATTAAACGATAATTTTTTATAAGTAATTAAAATAAGTTATTGTGATATTTTTAATTAAATGTTAACAAAATTAATGTACTATAAATTAATCTAGTTGTACCCCTTAGGAGGTTAGGGTACTATAGTCTATATTTTCTAGAAGTAAAGTAGTGAGCATGGTAACTTACCATCACATGTGACTATACATAGTACTACTAATACATATGCATGTGGTCTCATAGAAGTGTCATCCTTTGTGATTGTGAGTGCCTACAATGAGGTTCTACCTTCTTTTCTAATACTAACCGCTACCTTATTTCAAGATTCCAAATTCTAGCTTCTAAAGAGACTAGTCAAAGTCTATTCAAATTTGTCTTAATCAAATTTGATAGTCGATATTAAATGATGTAAATGATAATGAAAAGTTAATGTAATTTCAGCAGGAATATCTCTTAACAAGTTTAATGTTTATGTTTGTTCGCCTTCAACAATTTCATTTTATCATTTGAAAATGTGATATCAGATGATAATGAAAATTTGTGAAAAAAAAAGTTTTTTTATGATCAAAGTTTTATCACCACTGCATGTTTCTAGAAATTAATTAAGACTGAACAAATCATAATAATTAATTTAATAGGGGTTTTTAGTGTTTAATTTTTTTAAATAATAATTTGTAATAAAGAATTAAAGGTTAATTTAGTGGTTAAGGGTTTTTTCCTTTAATCTTTATGACTAGAGTTTAATTTTCACCACTTATTAAAATTGATTAATTTCTTCACTCCCCTTAATTATAGGAATTCTCTAGTTTACTATCGAATTTAATTTTTCATAATCATATAAATATCCAATGGTTTTGTTGCCAGCTTAAATAACTAAATCCATTTTAAGCAAGCCACTAAATTTTATGATTTTCCATAAATTTATTTTGTACTATATTTTTATGTCAATTGTTTTACTTAAATTTATTTATTTATTGATCTTAATTCCAAAAAATTATAAAAATTCCTTGCACTATAAATGGAGAGGTATTAATTGTAGGCATTAGTGTACATATTTTCTTATCAATCCTAAATGTTAATTTAATTATGACAACGATTTTAATAATGTTGTTCACAAGAAAAACACAAGTAAGTTGATTAATTTACACAAGGAGTAATCAATGAAAGAAACGTTAATATTATGGCAACCAATTAATTAAGACGTGGTTCACAAGAAACACAAGTAAGCTGATTAATTTAAAGGTATTAAATAAATGGTAATGATATTTATAGCCTTTAGGATTGTACGTAAAAATTAACAAATTCTCTTTATTATCAATAATTTTAAATGTTCAAGAGAATCTAATCTATAAATTGAAAAACAATTAATATTTTACATAATTTTAACTTTTCAGGAAAGAATAAATGGTAAAATAATAAAGTATAATTAAATGCTTATATTTTAAACCAAAAAGAATATTAAATTAATAAATTATACAGCCTTAAGGGTTGTACATATCATTTTCGATTAGTTAATCAATTAGGTATAACTATTAATAATTAATAACCATAAAATTCAATGTAATTTTTTTTACCATTGTTTCTTTTAGGTTGGTAAATTTTTAGCGAACACATATTACATTCAATAGATGAGATTATTTGAAAATATTCGAGGGATGATTTATTATTACATGTATTGTGGTAAAGATTTTAATTATTACATGTATTGTGGTAAAATAAAAGTAAAGATTTGTTTTATTTTATTTTGTTGATTTAAAAAAAAAAAAAATTGCACAATGAAGGAACATAACATATGGGCTCACAACACAGTTAGATTCAGAGTACTTGAGATGAGGGTGATAAGAAAAGATCAGAACAATAAATTCAAGTAAGAAAACACCAGAAACAGAGTTTATAATAATAATAATAATAATAATATTAATAATAATGATAATAATAATGAATCAACAAAAGATTACCAATTTATGGCACTGACCCAATAATAAATGCAAGTAGAGAATATTTGCATAATGGTGAAAAGAAATCAATCAAAGAGTAGTCCTAGTTATATCACCATTCAGTTATTGAATACTCCTACTACACAGTTTTCAGTCCAACTTCCCTACATCTATAGCTACCTAACATTTACTCATTTCTAACATCTCGAACCAAAAGCTTAAGCTGATTGTTGAGGCTCCATGATATGTTATATACTCTAATACGTTTCCTTATACGAGAGTCTATTGGACTAGAAGTAGTAGATGCGCAAAGGCGCTGAATAATTCACTTTAATTGAAGGGTAGTTCAGATTCAAACTCAGTGACCTCTTGTTACGTTGACTTTTGATACCATGTCAAGGAAGCAACTGAACCAAAAGCTTAAGCTGATAGTTCAGACTCTCAATAATGTTGTAAATATAGTCTAACAATAACATAATACTTGCAATATCTAAATTTTGCAACAAATTAATATTTCACTTAAAATAATGTTAATGTTAATAAAATTTGTGGATCTGGTGATCAATTAAACTCTTTCATATAATGTTAATGTTAATAAAATTCATTGCATAAAATATATTGTCGAGTAAAATTATCTCAGAGAGGCGCTTAAAGATAGATAGGTTTTAAGATACGAGCAAAGTGAACAATTTGTCAAATCCCTCAATTCAAAAAAGCTCAACTACTTATAATTTTAGTCTATTTTTATTAATGGCGTCTAAAAATGAATTTACGTCTAAAGATGTTTAGAGTATTTTTTTAAAATATTCTAAGAAAACGCAACAATGCAAGAATATAAAATTACTCTTTATTTTTTGAAACTTATTTTTTATCTTTTGAAAAGTACCCAAATAAAAATTTACTTTAATTAATTTGTTGTTTGATAATTATAGAAACAAATAAAAGAAAAATGAAATGTATTGATAAAAACAAAGAGAAAGTAAAGTCATAACAAAATAAACAATTGTAAGAAATAAAAATGAAGAGAAAATACGTAACAAATTCAACGATACATAGGAAGTATGATAAGATGATGAGGATTATCAAAGTAAGGAGGGACTCGTGAACTGTCTATTTTAACCGTACCATAATAGGCGTCATTCTACCCTTTTACAAAGCCTACCTAAATACAGTAACTCTAAATTCCCCAAATTCAAACTTTCTCTCTGTTAGCCCACCATTAAACTTGTCATTTCTCACTACTTCCATCCATCAGCTGTTCATTCGGGTCATCGGGTTGATTTTGAAAAATATTTTTTTATTAATTTAATATCGGATTTTGTGTGTATTTTAATCTGTTTTTGATGTTGGTTTAATTACAAGATCGGATAAATATCAAATTATCGGATCTGTTAGAGATATGAGAGAAGTAGAGGTGTTCAATCGAGTTGATTTCGGGTCTGGTGTTTCGGATTGGTTCAAAATCGGGTTTTGTGTTCGCATTGGTTTTTACATATTATAGATACTATTTTTAAATTAAGTTCGGTTGTAAAGTCGGGTGTCTATCAGATTATCGGGTCTGTTTTGAACAAATGTAGAGAGAAGGAAGGGTGAAGATGGTAAGGTTATGATAGAAAAGGGTAATACCTGCAAAAAGAGGCAGAGCTGAATCTGAACACATCTAGCCAACCCATAACACAACAAATTTAGTAACCAACTTTCTCTATCTCTCTTTGCAACACGTGAATAGGGAGCCACATTTTAAACCCCATGGTCTTGCCCAATGCCGTGCTTTTCGATGCCCTCCAACAATATTACTATCCTCCGTCTTTTTACTGCCTTCTATTCGACCTAAATGTCTCATTTTCTTTTTTATCACTATTCACTCATCACTCTTAATTTGTATTTTACTTTTAATCAATATGTCGGATCTTGTTTGATACGTCTCAATACAAGGATTATTAATATCAAATTTTTATAATTTTTAATTAAGAATAATTTGAGATATTAAGGGTTAGAATGTTGTCTCGGCAAGTGCGAAAAAACTAAATGGGACGTTTAGGCTGAATAGGAGGGAGTATTTTTTACATTAATTTCTCAACAGTCATCATATGTTATTAGGTAATTTATGCTGGTCTGAGGCTATAATTCGGATTGTTTGATTAAAATAATATTATTAAATATTAAATTATTAATATTATATTATATAACACTAAAAAATAACAATCAGATTAATGTATATGTATTTTATGATTTTTTTTATTTGTTAACACGCAATACTTCTCAAAATACAAATTAAATGCATGGAAATTTAAATTCGTATCTATTTAAGTTTTGGGTCATATCATTTGCTAAAAACATTATTAGTATTAAATTTTATGATACTTATAACACAAAATAACACGTTTAGTCGTTATGCTATAATGGTATCGTTGATTTCAAATATTTTTAAATGTTTTACTCAGTTTTTTTTTTTCATTTTTAAAAAAATTTAGACAAACAAAATAAATTCAAAAAATCATTGTATTAAAATATAATTTATTTCGAACTTAAACAATATATTTAAACTGTTACTTAATTTGACGCGAGGAATCAGAATATTATTTAACAATAGAGTGAATTCAGAGATGTTTTTGTTCCTACACTTTGTTGTCATGATCAGTAAAGATTCATTCCTATTTATTTCTGTCTAAATTAATTAATTGTACATTAATACCTCTTTATTTTATTCAAATTTTATAAAAAAATAAAAGCACAATAAAATAATAATAAATTTATACTGACAATTAAAATTATTCGTGTATCAAGGATTGGACCGAACACTCATATCATACGTATGAAACAAATTTAATATTAACAAGATCGATAGAATCACGTACCATGCACAATTTCAAATAAGTTTTGTTATTTTTCATATTTCATAATTCTAATATCTCTTTAAATTTGTTGAACAAATGTATATTTGTGTTATTTAGTCAATGTTATTAATTTTTTATTGAATGACTTATTATATAGAAGTCAAACACGATAATTTTTCATTTATTATCATATCCGAACCAAAATCAAAAGATATAATTTCCGCGATTAAATTTGCATGATATTTATTATAGATAGGGCCTTCTCGTTCATTTATGGATCCATAAATGAAAGATAAATATGGCTTTTAAAAATTAAACTATTAATAAACAATATACGCTATAATACTTCTTTTAATTTTTATTGTTGATATTTTAACTAATTCATTAAAAACCACTAATAATTCTTACTCCTTTCTATTCACTATTATTGTTCTATTTAATTTTCTGATACTATTCATCAATTACTCTTAAATTGTATTTTATCTTTTACGTTAAGTTAAAACATAATTAAGTGAGATGTTGTTTGATTTGTCTCGATGTGATTTTTATTATATTAAAATCAACAATTTATATTTTTAATTAACAATTTGAGATATCTAAGGGATTGTTACTTAGAGAAAATGTAACTTAATCTTAATCAATACTGCTTCCGTTCTTTATTGTTCTTCCCATTTACTTTTTGCACAGTTTTTAAAGCAACTTTCGAGCCTAAATATCTTTAAATACGCATAATAAAAAATTATATAAAAAATATATGATAAAAAAGTATACATTAAGACAAATCTAAAGAGATTTCATATGGATATATTTTATCATCTATAAATGTCTTAAAAATCTTAATCAAATTTCTCTCTCCAAAATAGAGTATTCTAAACGGGAAGAACAAAAAAGAATGAAACTACGGAGGGAGTTCCATTCTTGTATTTAAAAAATATATATTTTTTGAACTCTAAATATTTTAAAGTCGTAGACGATAGTCCACTTTGCGATTGCGGATAGAATTTATGTTAAAAGTGGTAGTGCTGACTAGTATATATGTAATGGCAGTATCAAAAAAATGACTCGTGGATGGATTCACGTGGTGACGTTTTCTTCTCTCTTTATAATTTTGTTTCTGGTTGTTAGTACTGCTTATTTACTTTCAAACAGCCTGACCCAGAAATTCAGTGAGGAAAAAGTGGAGATAAAACAGAAAATAAAAAAGATTTATCAGCAGCCATTTTTATTTTCTCAAGAAAACTACTACAAATTCATCATATATATATTGTCAAATAAGTACCTGAATTTTTACTATAATTCTTTCTCCTTAGGACTTCTAATTATAACCCAAAAACAAAACAAACAACTTAAACACAGAATCCTATAACTCATACATATTCACATTATACCCTTGAAATCAGACAGCGTTTGCTAGAAGGATAAAATTTGAGCAAACGAAAAATATAATAAAACTGGGTCAATAGTGTACTTGTGGAGAAACGTTTTGATGAAATAAAAATTAATTTAAATTTTGTGGATTTTGAATCATGATCAAAAATAAAAATGTAGCAAAATTTATCAAGACAGATTGAAAAAATAACCAAAACCCATGGGAGGAATGGAGTAAATCAATAATGCGGATTCATTTACAAACTACATTTCACTTTAAGGTCAAATATTAGTCTATTTCAACCAATTAGAGTTAAAGAAAATAATCTACTATGTTTAAAATATTCCATGCACGGTTATAAAAAATTAAAATATGGTTTTTCAAAAATATATAAAAGTTAAAATATATCTATTGGAGATCTTGTTAGATTCGTTTAATATAGAATTTTAATATATATTTTTTAAAAATTATTTTTAATACATATTTATACAATTAATCCACATTTTGAGACGGAGAAAAGCAAGCAAAGTAAAACTATTTATAACGAAAATTAAGTTACAATTGGACAATGTAGATTCATTTGATCAATTAAAGTCAAGGAGGGTAATTTATTAATTTAAATAATATTTAGGTGGCATTTTATTTTGGGGTGATGGAGAAAATTATTTTAATTGATTAATAATAAAATTAACATTCTAAATAAACTAAAGTATAAATCAACAATGGCCATATATTTATAACCCACATTTTACTTCCAAGGTCAAACTTAGTCAATTTCAGTTAGTTGAAAAGTAGCCTAATAATATCCTAATGTTTTTAATACACAGATAATTCTTTAAGTGGAAATTCTTTTAATTCCATAAAAACAATAACTCAAATAAAAATCTAAATTGATATTTATAGTCTTATAATATATTATTAAATTGAAAAATTACTATTTTGATTAGTAATAATAAGAATAAATCTATAAACACCAAATTAAATATCAAATCAATTACTGTATGCATTCATTATAACCCACAATTCACTTTCGAGGTCAAACCTAGTCAATTTTGATCAATCAAAGTTGAAAAAGTAGCCTATTTTTAAACACACATAATCATTTAATTGGACAATTATTTTGATTAGACAAAATAATAACTTAATCATTAAAGCTAAATTAATAATTCAGTCTATGTTACATTCTATGCATTATTATTATTGCCTATTTGATTTTTGGTAATATTCATCCCTCTTAATTTGTACTTTATTTTTAATCTACAAATTATCTCATAATCAAGTAGACTCTTAGTTTAATTCGTTTCGATGTAAATTTTTTCAAAGTTAATATTTTATATTTTTTAATCCAGCACAATTTGATATATTTTACGATTAAATATTTGCATCGACAAATAAGTAAAAATCAAATAGAACAATAATAGTGAATAAAAGGGAGTATATATTTTATGAAATATTAATGATAATAATTAATAATAATAATAAAAATTAAAGATTAATGTTACCTAGAGAAAAGGGTGCCACAATCGCAACGATATTCGCGAGTACCACAAGTCTTAGAATGAGCTTTCCAATCCGATTGAACAGCGTAACGTTTGCTACATTTCTCGCACTTAAATTTCTTCTCTCCATGTTTACGCGAGTAATGTTTTTTGATTCCGGTCAGATCGCCCAGGGCTCTGGCCGGGTCATGATGGACACAAGTAGTTTCAGGGCATAAATAAACTTTCTTCTTAACTTGATCTTTGTTTGTTTTTTGTTTCAATTTCCATGGTAAATTATGACCTCTTCTATGAAGTTGTAGATTTTGCTCTCTTTGAAAACCTTTGTTGCATACTTCACAAATAAAACGATTTGTTGCCATTAATGTTTTTGGCGATAAAGCTATCACTTCTGCATCTGGATCTGTTTATCATTCAAATTTAATAATATTAATATTTAATCAAACCAATTCAAAACATCACAAATTCTTAAATGAAACAGTCTCATGATGAGACTATGATTGACTTTAAATCGATAAATTAAAAAAATTAATTGGCTGAATATATGAGTCTATCTCATGATGAAGCAGACAAGCAGTCTCATATTATACGAGCTGGACTATCAAAATCTTAGAAGATGATTGAAGCCTCGAGATATATTTGGTGTTATATATTTAGCTAGTAGAAAGAGTGAAAAAAAATCCAAAATTACAAATACATCATCTATATTAAAGAGTTTTCTCTTCATTGACAAGATATAGTAAGTAAAACAATATATATTTGTATGTATATATGTACATATAAATCCATTTAGTTTTGAGGAAAAGCCTTTGCAGAAATGAACAAAAGAGAGAAGAAAAATCCATGTCCAATTTTTTTTTTTTTTCTATCATCTTCTTTGTCATTAAGCTTCCACAAATTAGGGTTTTCTTTTCAATAAAATTCTTTAATCTATAAAAAATATAAAGAGAATAGACAAAAAAACCCACTTGAAGACATCTATAAATATATATAATAGTTTCATGAATAGATAGAAAGAACAAAAATATTTTTTTTTGAATAAAGAAAAACAAAAATTGGGGGTTTGAGGAGCTAACACTTGCTTGGAGTTCCAGGAAGACTTCTCTTCTTTTTGTTTTGAGGATTAGAAGGTGGTGCTGATGAAGACAAAGGCGGTGGCGGTGGCGGCACGCCGATGAATGTTGTTGTTGTTGTGGTGGTTGTGGTGGTTGTTGATGTGAGTATGGATTATAATTGATTTTCATTGCGTCGCCGCCTTCTTTGCCACCATAGAAGGGTGAAGAAGAAGATGAAGCTGCCATTAAAATTATCTTTATTTTTATTTTCACTTTTAGGAAGAGAAGGGATTAATTAAAATTAAAAAAAAATGAAAAAAAATTTAGGGGATATATTGTTTGGTTTTTCTCTATTGTAGTTTTTGTTGTGTAAGGACTTGTTTGAAGAGAATCTAATTTATAATCTTGGTGATGGGTGGGTGGTGAGAGTATAGGGTGAATTAAATCTATTAACCCCACATGCAAAATTTATATATTCACCCTTTTAATTTTATGGATTTGTATAGCAATCCAAATAACCCTTAAAATGAGGGATTTTGAGCTTTAATGGAGTTTGATTAATGGGGAAACCCTAAAACTTCAAATGGGGGGTAGGGAGATTTGAGAGTGATGAGAGAGAAATTGGGATGGATAGAGATTTTAGTGATAATAAAGAGAAGTAGAGAAAGGAGAATTTAGAGAGAGAAAGATGAGAGGAAGTTTTTTATTTAATGAGAAAAAAAGGTGTATAAGAATGGATACATAGAGAGGATAGAATCAACCCCATGAAACATATTTATTTTTTTCAAAAAAATTAAATAATTTTTTTTCATTTTAAGTTTGTCCGCTTTAAGTTTTTTCACTTTAGAACTAGAAAATTTAAATTTAATTTTTAAAGTATATATTGAAGACAAAGTATATTTATCTGGAATCTTATTTTTTTTCAATTTTAATATTTATTTTTTCAATTTTTTATGATGCATTTTAAGAGATATCGAATCTTCAAATTTGCTTTGAATGTGTGTAAAAAGTAAAGTGGACAAACAAAAAGAAAGAGAGTATAAATTTTTATAAAAATGCATTTTTTTTTATTGCTAGCTAATGAGCTAACTATTCCACTTGCTTTTAAAATGATGGAAATTTCCTCTAAAAATAAAAATATGGAAATTTTGGTTTGTGGGTTGGAAATAATAAAATGTCACTATTAATACTTATCTTCTTTTATAAGGATTATAACTTCAAATTTTTTGAGTTTTTGATAAATTTAGAATGATATATATGTAGCTATATAATATACTTCATATATGGATTTAATTTAAATTTGATGTGTTGAAAGTGACCAGCTATAATTTTAATGTGATTAATAAAAAAAATTAGTTAATTTTATATGAGTCCATCTCATTGTAAGATGATCTCATTAATTAAAAAACTAGAAAAATGTTAAATTAGTTATGAGCTTAAACAATTAATAATTATAATAGGTTGGAAAGAAATTATATGAATTATTGTTCACCCTTTGATACATTTCCATTTCTAAAAGAAAATGACACTTTTTTGATAGTATACCTATTTAGTACATAAATATAATTATTTTCCTTATTTGTCAATTAATTTTGTGATTTTGTTCACACATAGACATAGGTATCCTTATGGATAACTCCATACAAAGTTACACGTGCCACACTATGGTAATTTATAAAAGAAATAGTTTCCCCTCCAAAAATTGTAATTTGTCACTTAATTTAACAATGTATGTTTGTCCAATTTTAAAATAAAAAGTGTATATAAAAATTGTGTTTTGTTTCAATTAAAAAAAGAAAATACTTTTTCTTATCTCGGTCTTTTCTGTAATTACAAAAAAATAGTGTATACATCATATACAAGTATATTAATTGTATCAGTTAAAAAGATACAATTATAAAGATAAAAATGTGAACATCATCAAATGAAAAGTTATTTAAAATTAATTAATAGGAAAAATTTCCTAGAATAATCCAACCTATTCATGATTTTCTTACAATAATCCCACTTATTGATTAACCATGAATAATTCCAACTTTAAGGGCTATTTTCCTATAGCAAACCCGGTGACCGGATGACCTGTTATAGCAAGTTTTAATTAAAAAAATCAAAATACAATGTCGAAAAAAATGTTGAAATTTTTTTTTAAAAAAATTTGTTTTTAATATTCAGAATTTTTTATGTAATTTTTCAAAATTTTTCTCTAATTTTAATTCAATTTTCAATTTACTTTTTTTGGTAAATTACCTATTATAGCAGGTCATCAAGTACCCAAGTTTACTCTAAGCAAATAGCCCTTAAATTTGGGATTATTCATTGTTAATCAATAGGTAAGATTATTGTAGGAAAATCACGAATATATTGAATTATTAGAAACACTTTAATTATCATATCTTACACAAAAACGATCCTTAACTTAACTGAAAGTTAATAAAAATTTTAAATTCTTTTATAGACGCATGCATACCATGTGTTCTCTTAATTACATACAGTTACACTAGATCACAGACTACAATAATTACAAAGATTTATTTCCTAATATACAAGAACTACATGAGAAAACTATTAATGATGACTTTTGCATTGAATTTAGGAATATAATAAAGTTTTATTGAAAAATTTTAAATGTAAAGCGACCAACTCAACTAATAAATTTTCAGCTATTAGATTTTAGCTTTATTTGGAATCGAAGTGTGTATGCAGTATACACATTTTTTATACTTCACACTAAATATTCCACTATAAATAAGGGTAGATAGAATTTAAACTCGTGACATTTCATTATGTTGACTTCTGATAACATGTTAAGGAACGAACTCAAGCAAAAGCTAGAGGTAATATTTGTTGCCTAGTCTCGTTCCTAATAATTTATAAACCCTAGACAAAATGAAAGAATTGGTCATTTCTGTAAAGTGTTGATTTCGGTTTTTAATAGTTGTTTAAAAAACATAAAGTACAATTTTACTAGCGGTATTTTACGTCATACATGACAAAATTACTGAATTGAAGTATTAGGCTATATTCCAGCTCTGAGCATTAGACAAATGTCTACCTTACTTAGGATCATAAACAACCATGTTTGTTGCTTCATAACTTATACATTCTATCAAACCCCTTCACATGATAATTGATAACTGTCTTGAGGTAAAAGTATAAATACAAGATAAGTCCTTAATTTTGATACAAATTAATTACCAATATAAATAATGAAAGGATGATATTCAATCTACTAACATTTCGTCATATTGAACTAGTTCATATTTGGCAATATAGCTTATTAGGCAACTTTAACTTATTTTGATATAAATAGAGGGCTGAGTGGTCAAACTAGTCAATGCTAGTGTTTGGTAAATAAACATGTAATTGAAACAGTTTATTGTTGTGTACAAACTATTTTTGAACAAGCTACTTATAGCAACGAGTTTAGAATTACCTAGTCAAGCTAGTAAATAAAATCAGTTGGTCAAATCAACCACTATAATAAGTTATCAGCTACCAGCTATCATCCGTTTACGAAACACCTCTTTATCTAATGAAATCGTACAAAAATATGTTAAATACTCTATTAGACAACGATTGAAAAATGAATTAACGACCTGTTTGATAGGTGGCAATAAACGGTGGTGATAAGAACGAAAAACAAGTGTAATTTTGGTTGAAAATATCTTGGTTATCTGATGGTCATGCTTGTCCAACTTCATTCATCTCATTTTCTTCATAAAATTCGTTCCAATGCATTATCATTGAGAGAATTGTTATTGTGATCAAATTATGTTTCATTTCATAGGAATGATCGATATGGAGCTTTTGATGAAATTTTACACTATAAATCATTATCATTACCACGATTTAATACCACTAATTGAACGGGTCAAAAGTATAGGAGAGAGAAAGTAAGGATGAGATAAGGAGGGGTAGTGTTGTTGGATGCTCTCCTTGTTCACGCACCATACAGTGTCGTTACGCGGCTAAGGGGGCTGTGTGGGGTCCACTTGAGGGCAATTGCAGACCTCCCAAACACTTCCCGACAAACTCACCTTACATCAATCCTACTCTCCCTTCCTCCCATGCTAAATTACTAAATATACTTACTATCACTTATAGGTGTTCATTTGGGTTATCGGGTTGGTTTTGGTTCAGGTGTTTCGGGTTGGTTCAAAATCGAATTTTTGTGTTCAAATTGATTTTTACATAATTGTAGATCCATTTTTAAGTCGGGTCAAATCGAATTCGGTTATAAAGTCGGGTGTCTATCGAGTCTGTTTTGAACACCTCTTAAGTATCACTACTACTTCTTTCTTTACTCTTCACTTTTCATTATTTTTGAACTAATATTACAATTATTGTTAGCCTTTTTCTATCAAACTATTATTATTAATTAATATTTAATTTTAGTAGGAGTAATCACTACAACATAATTTGCTTTTAGTGACATATATATATTTAGCGACACTTAATTTAAATGTCGCTACTTCAAAATTCTAATAGTATATGTAGAGGATGTAGGGTATTTATTTGACCCTTTAGCAGGATAATATAAAATGACATTAAAAGCTTTTTGCGATATAAGATTTAGTGACAATTCTTATAAATGTCACTAACTCACTATAAACTATAGTGACAATTACATATGCCACTAAAGAATACAGTGTTGCTAAATCACTTATAGTGGAACTTAAAATAAAAACCAATAATTATTAGCCTAATAATATAATTTAGTGACATTTTTTTAATGCCACTAAATTTAATATCGCTAAAAGTTAAATTTGTTATAGTGAATATAAGGGGCTCGTTAGATTTAATTAACTTGGTATGATTATGGGTTCAAAATACTACTGTATTCGCAAAAAAATTTAATCCTAATTTTAAGATATTGGTTTCAATTTGTTGTGACCCAATAATTTTAGATTTTGGATTAGGTGCTCTTCTATTTTTTTTTTAAAAATTGAATGGTACAAAATATGGCGGGACATAAAATCAAATGGCTCTATAGAAGTATATTTTTTAGATTTTAGTGAATTCAAATAATTTTATAAATATTCTTGTTTTTTCTAGGAATTGATTCAATTAAGTTACCCCAAGCCTTTTGTTTGTGGAATGATAAATCTCAATAGAAATTTTATTGGTTGAGAGGTTATTTTGTTATCTTGCACTTCTTGCAATAAGACCGCATTAACGACATTAGCTGCACAAGTAACAAGGGTTATGACATTAGCTGTTTTTGAGGAGGAGAATGAGACATCTTGCTACTCCTTTGATGTACCTTAACTGTTCTTTTCGTCTTTTATAATATGTTGCTTTATTTCCAAAAAAAAAACAAGGGTTATGACTTGGAGGAACAATATTAGGGTTTGTTTAGGGCACGAGCAAGGTTATTAGGATCGTAATTCCACCTAGGATCGTCGAGGGAGGTAGGATCAAAATCAGAATAATAGGATCGTATGATCCTATACAAACATGTATTGATATGCTTTGGATTAATGATTATCAATTATGTTTGTTTTTTTAAGTTTGAAGGTGTATGTACAAAACTTATTTGCTTCATGGATTAAGTTTTGAAAAAAAAAAACACTTTTAATAATCATTTTAAATTGCAAATTAAGAAAAACTTGAATTTTATAGTGTTATTAATATAATTATTTTAAATATGTATACTTTTACATAAGTGAAATACAGATTATATGAAAATATTTTACGATGAAACTACCCTTGTAGAATTGGATGGTTAGATCGTAGCATCGTCGAATCATATTATGATCCTACTACCTAAATTGATCTTTGTTTAAACATCATATGTAGCATTACCTAATTTAATTTTATCCTAGGTTAGGCTTTAGAGGGCCGGGTGTACGTAAGCAATCTATATCTATAATCTATAAAAACTACTAATGAAGAAACGAGACTGACACGTGTCAGATTCTCAGCGAAAATTTTCCCGCTCATTTTAACGTGCATGAGAAGATTTTGTAAGCAATATTATTTCCAAAATATTTACATTGGTAAAAGAGAATAACTTCTTGATATAGCAAAATGAAACAAGACTAAATTTGTAAACTAGAATTATTTTTCAATATTATTTTCAATATTATTTCTAAAATAAAAGAGAATAATATCTTGATATAACAAAATTATTTTTTCAAGATTATTAACTAACCGTAGAATAAGTATATCTTCATAATTATATTGAGATGCAAATTTATGTCTACTTAATTACTTTATATTTCTATTTACTTTAAAATTAGTTTTATTTAATAAATGCGTAATTTCACTTACAAATAATTTTTTTAAAAATAATTATACAAACGGTAAATTTTTTTCAAGATCATTAAAATGAGATCAAATTTATGATATTTTTGACTCTTTATAAAAATATAAAAATGAGAGAAACTATGTTGCATGCATACTCTTCTATCCCAACAAACTTTCATATGAGGAATGAAGTAGCGCGATAGAGTATATAACATATCAAAGACTTTCATCCACTAGGTATAACTTTTAGTTAATTTTTTTTTTTTGAGTTAATTTATTGTAACATCTATACAATATACTATTTTAAAATGTCATTTAGTTAATTTAGTTCCTTAGCAATAAGTAACTTACTATTTTAAAATGTCATTTTATTGTAACATCTATACAATATACTAATGAAGAAACAATAAGGATATATGTCGACTTTACGATAAAATTCTTTTTCACTCTTTTCATGTTCTAACTAGGCAAATATATTTTTAGCATATCATGTAAAATTGTTTAGATTAAATTTGTTTAATTGATTAGATACAAATAGTTTTAAAACTATACCTTATTTACTAGTAATTTTTTACCACATACAATCAATTAAGATATATAATATCTTTTAATTACAATAGATAATTTTGAGATAACAAATTAATTGTTTATGTAAAAACTTTATTTTTAGTCAATTTTTTTGTAATAAAAAACAAAAGAAAATAATTTTAAAACACTTTTTCATAGATAATCCTATATGGGTGAATCCAATATATATGATTTAACCATGAGATCTTCTCATTTAAGAATTTGTGCAAATCAATCTATAGTTTCGATATGATTAAAGAAAGGGTCATATAATAACTCAATAACATATATGATTAGTTATTTTTTTTTAAATAATTCATAAATCGTGTTTGGCATGAAAATCTATCTAGTTAGTTATAATCGAAACTCCAAAGTGTAAAGAAAAATAAAGAAATATAATTTTTCCTCAATTAATTAATTAATTAAGAATGTACATACAAGTACATGAGGAGAGAATAAAAATGTCAAATATTAATTGAAGACAATTCTTTTGTTTCTATTACCCTTATATGAAAATAAATTAATTAATTTAGTATTTGGGAATAGAAATGACAGGGAATTTTTAGGTACAAGTTCACTTGGTAAAAGTATTATTGAAAAACCAAATCTGAAGTCTGTCAAACAATTGAATAAATTAATAATAATAATTGTAATTATATGATATGGTATATATACGGGGCCCAATGTATAACAACCCTACTCTCAAAAATAATAATTCTACTTCATATGCTCCTTGACCTCCAAAAATAATTAAATAAATTTGTGTACTAATGTGACAACAGCAAAAATACAAAAATTTATAGTATATAACTATACTAGAAATAAACTATGTGATCGAAACGGTAGAATGTTTAGGATATTCAATTTTGTATTCTATATTACTTCCTCTATTATATAATCTGACTTTTTATTCAATTTAATGTATTGTTTTAAAAAAATTATTTGGAAAAATTCAACATATTTATGATTTTTCTATATTAATTCCACCTATTGATTAACTATAAACAATCTCAAATTTAATGTGTATTTTCCTAGTAAACCCAGCAACCAGATGACTTAATATAACAAGTTTTATTTTTAAAAAAAAAGATTAATTAAAATCAAATGCTTACAATTAAAAGTATATAGCAGGTTATCAGATTGCCCAAAGATACTCTAGGCAAATACCCCTAAAGTTCGAATTATTCATGATGAATCAGTAGGTGAGATTATTGTAGGAAAATCATGAAAATGTTTGATTATTCTAGGTAATTTTTCCTTACTTTAATTATTAATATATTAATTATGTATTATTAAAAATAAAAAATAAATATTATAAAAGTATATAATTAGACAATTTAAAAAGTTACATATTTTATTTATGCTATGAATAAAATATATAAAATAAATTTAAATGATAAATATATACATAATTACATTTATGTATGTGCAATATCAAGTTGTAGGCTAGTCTATGCATGTTGAAGATTCATAGTTTTCTGGTGGGTCTTATAATAAAATATTACTCGATTGGAGAGTAAGGTATAACTCAGTTTGTTAATTAAGAATTCCAATTTCTTTTATATATTAGGTCAAGTGTGACCACATGCAAAGCTAAGAATTTTAATTTTATGAGTCTAAATAGGGAGTACATGTACAAGTGAAAATTATGTTGGGAAGATAAAATAGCGAAATAATATAATTGAATAATGAAAAAATTATACATAATCAGTTGATCAAGCAAAAATTTTAAAAAGTAATCAAATAGCCGATATACAAGAAAAAAATATAGTAAAAGTATAGTCAAATGTATGATATATTAGCAAAATTTCTTAATATACTATTTTTTTTTTAATTTTGAAATGGTACAAATCATAATGTTCTAAAACTAATTTTTGTATATATCTAAATACTTTTTTACTGATTAATGATATAATCTAAAGTATTATTTTAGTTTCATTAAACTTCTAAGATTTATTATTAGAGGTGTTCATTCGGGTGATTGGGTAGATTTCGGACGGGTGTCATTCGATTCGGTTATATTCGGATTGGTTATATTTCAGACAATCGGGTCGGGTCGGTTAGTCGCATTTCGGTTGAAGATCGATTATTCGAGCTATCGGGTTAACATCAGTTCGATGTCGATTGAAGTTCGTGTCAATTTCAATCGGTTTAGATTTGGTTCGGTTTTACCGAGTACAGATCGTGTTCGGGTATTTTTCAAGTAGAATTCGGCTACGAATTACTTATTACTATCGATCGAGTCAGTATCAGATTAAGTTGTTAGTCATTTTTTAATTGATGATAAGTTTCCCCTTATTTAAAGCAAAATAGTTAAAATGCAAAACAATTAGTGTTCATTATTACATTATTACTTTTACTTGTTTGACCGAAAATTAAAATTTTAAAGTTCTATCAATTTTCATGTAATTCGATTAAAAGTAGTTAAATAAACATTGACCATTGATTATTAAATCTGAATATATGAAATCATGTATTTATAAATTTATTTTATTAAAATATATTTATCACTTTATTAGAATGCCTGATAAGATGATTGAGTATGAATCGATCATACTTCTCTATTAAAAATTGGTTCAGGTTTACAGTAGTTCGATCTAAACTTCGTTCAGGTTAAGTTGATTTTAGCCGGATCAAGTTCGATTTCGCGCATGATTCCGGTGGGATATGACTCGAGTCGGTCATTATATGTTTTGGGTAATCTCGGTTAACGATTATGTGTCGGTTACAACTCGGGTTCAGTTTTCCCATTTTCGGTTGTCAATCGGTTCGGGTATAATTTTGGGCCAGGTAATATAGGTTCAATAAACCTAAAAAAGAACACATTGGTTGATTTACTTTCGGTTTCAGTTCAGGTTACTTTTTAACAACTCTATTTATTATCCTTCTCGGCTATCTCTCCTTTTTTCTTTCAAAAAAACCTTAGTCTCTATTCTGGGGCTACTATCAACTTTATTGTTGATGGTAAAGCCCCAATCTCTATTTATTTATCCATTTTTCGTTTTTGGTTACAAATAAAGTTCATCCTCTCTATATTGTAGAGTTATTCTATTCATTTATTGGATTTGATCTGCCTATATATTGGATTTTAAAGTCTCTAATTGTAAGAGTTTGAACTCTTGTTGTCAATTAGATGGTAAAAAGGTATATGACGTCACCACGAGTGCCAGTTTGGCTAATACAGTCAATAGTATTAAACTTATTTCTATTTCAAAGCCATACCATGCTTCATCTTCTTTATAATACTCGCGACTTTTTATATAGAATTTTGATTGATTAAAATTGTAATGTTTTGAGCGATTGTTTCTCTTTTGAGTTTTGTAGATGTGATATGACAATTTTATCAAGGTTTCTTAAAAAAACTTGTTAGGTATTTTTGTAAAAAAACTTCTAACAGTTATTAAATTGCTACTTAAACCTCATAGTAAAACCAATTTACTAGAAGTAAATCTACAAAAATAAAGCAATGAAAGAACAATTTATGACTTTTTTCCTTTTTTTTTAGCTTTTTGACTAGGCTAAGTTAGTGTATGTAACTATAAAGTTGGTCAAAACTAGAGCTAATGGATAAAAAGTTAACCTAACTACGAGATGCTTGAGAATCAAGCTAGTGAGTAACTCTAAGAATTACTAATAGCCATTATTTAATATATATTCTTAATTAAGTACAAAAGATATTTTCAGGATTGCAATTTTCAAGCTATTCTTATATTATTTATATATACGCTAATATCTGTATTAGGAAATCAACTCAATTAAAAATTTAAATATATTGATGTTAAATTTTCAAGATATACTTTCTGAACCTTTTGTTGACGTAAATAATAGCACAAGTAAAATCTAATTTTAACATTTAGTTTTAGTTATGGCTGTTATTATAAGATTTCAAATCTCAACCTTTCCTCAAATTTAAAAGAAATATTTCGCACCAGATATGAAGATAAGAATATGAGTTGCACTCATATTTTTATCCCAAATAGCTCCCGTGCAAGGGGATGTATTAGGATATATAACATATCATGCGTCTTCAACCACATACCCAAAATTTTTGATTTCTTTGACAATGACTTTCATAAATTTTGTATATTTTCTAATGGAGTGAATTTTAAAACTTTAATTGTGTGGTCCTGTGATTCAACTTTGAATATCCTATATGCCAAAGATTTAATTTAAATATGTGGTAATGTTTGACTCTTAGTTATATATTTAAGTATATACCTAAAAGATAAAGATTCTACTAGCGCTCAAAGGTAATACCTAATTTATCAACCAAGAACAAAAGTAATAATAAATATTAAAGAAGAGTTAAAAATTAGAATTGAAAATCAAGAATGAATTTTCTCTTAGTTAGAGTAAGTACAAGCCTAAAACTTGTGCAATGCACGATTTTTTTAGCATTGACATACACGATATGATGTTAAAAAAATAAATCCAGAGATAATATTCAAGTAGAAACACTCAATTTTGACAATAACATATATAAATTTACTTTGTAATTTTAAAATTTTTCGACGATATATATGTCGTATATTATATTCACTAAATTATAACTCAATTTAACTATAAATAAATGTTAGTAAAAACTTCTTTAATGGTAAGATATTGGTCAAAATTACAATGTCATTTTATTTTAGTCGATAAATGAGTTTCATTAGGCAAACTTTCCATAATTTTGACGCTTAGAATTTTCTAAGCTTTATGTATGGTTGCTTTTTCCCATGTAAAACTCGGGTTCGATTCTCACCTAGCTAGCGATCTTCTTCTCTTAGTCTACCATATTATATGTAATTAAAAAAACATGAAGAATTGATTTTGGCTAATTTAAATAGGATATACCTAAGGTAAAATTTTAAAATTATTGAAAAGTAAACGAGTTGGATAGGTTTGTCTCTCTATATATTTTTTTTTGTCAATATTAACTTGTTTATATTAATTGACATCCAAATCTTAAATTTTTAAAAAATTATTGTTGATATGATACTCTCCCATTTCAAAAAAATTCCATATTAACTTAAGAAAAAAAAATTTATTTATGCTAAACCATGGTAAGACTTGTTAGAGCGGGCCGTAATTCTGGCGGCATGCACCATGCCGGCCTATGTATTGTCTTGGGTCCGGTTGTGTCCTGCCTAGCTATCACCCTTAAACAATGGTCCATGCCATGGTATAGGCACACAAGTCATATAGGCAGTGCCGGCTTGTGTCTCGGGCAGGGGCGAACCAAGATTTAATGTTACGGGGGGCTGAATTGTCGATATACTAACAAGTTATATCAATTTCTCATAAAATGGTGATGGTGATGGTTGTCCACTGCGACAATTAAAGGGTTGCATGTGCCTAGTGGCGGATCCAGGGTCCAAAGTCTCAGGGGCACTAATTAATGAACGAGATTTTGGTAGAGTTTTATTTGCAAAATTAACAACTATTTTACTCTTATTTGCTAAAATTTTAAATACAACATACCACAAAAAGAAATATAACAAATTAAATCAACTGACCTAATTAAAAAAATGAGATAAAATAAATAAATAAGACAAAATCACTAAAATGAGGGAGTATTTATCATCAAAAGACTTCATATTAATTTTAAACTTTTACTCTTACCAATAGAAAAGTCTACGTTAAATATTTAAAAAAAAAAAACGCATAGGGGCACGTGACCCCGGGTGCTCCAACATAGCTCCGCCACTGCATGTGCCTGGTTGCGGGTCGTGCCTAGGGATTGCAGGTGGATATAATCTCACGGGTTTACATCACATATAACCTAATTGGGGTATGTGTGTGAGTATGAATTCGATAGATAGTGAATGAATTCGATTGATAATGAATAGGGGATGCATGGGCTGATGGGCATGAGGTCTTATCTTCTCCATACCCACTCACTCAATCAAAAATCCACCCGCCCCTCATCATAACCACCTGCCTGTTATCCATAACATAATATTTTGTAATATACGTTAATGATTTATAGAGAAAAATATTTTCTATAATGTAAAGTTAGAATTTTAAGTTAATAAATAATATGATAAATTATTCACCGTAATTTTGATTTTATCTTCTAGTCGTTCATGTTTTAGAAATATTAGAAGTACATATAAATTTATAAAAGAATGATTATGGTATGACACGCATATGATTGGATAAAATTTGGTTTGAACCGCAAACCAAATAAGACTGAAAAATGTTTTAAAGTAGAATATTATGAATCTGGTCTACAATCTAAATGATCTGATTTAATTTTATTTTTTTTGAAAATTATGGATCTGGTTTGGTCATGATGAATTTTATTTATTACACTAGACTAGACCGAATATTGCTTGCCCAACTTTTAATATAATCTTAATCTTAGATTTATTATTCATATAATATTATATATAACACTTGTATAAATAGTTCGATCACTAAGCTTAAACTGAGACCAAAAATATAAATTTAAATCATTGAAAATAAATGAAGATACATTTTAATCTTAAGTGCAACTTAAAATTATTTATTTGTGTTAGGTTTTACCTGATTTATGTTTGGAAAAATTGTCAAAAAGTACTTAATAAATTTTTTTAAATTGCAAAATCCATGCTTTTGTCCATTATAATTGATTACATTGCATAATTTGTGCTAACTTTCATGTAATTATGAATTATAATATTTTAGATGGTAATTCTGACTTAAGTAGATTCAATTGAAGGAGAAATATTTGCATAAACAAATATATTATCTTAGAAGAAAAGAGTTAAAAAGAAAAAAAATCATGGATCGAATCAGACCGTACCAGAATGCTCACAATGGTTTTTGCTAGTCCGGTCTGGTGTGTTAAGTGGTCTGTCCTGGTTTGAAAAAAATTCTAGAACGAAATTTTCTGGTTTAGTTTGTTATAGTGTCACTCAGACCAAACTAAATCGGACCATGTGCACCCCTACGGACGCATATACAATGAGTTACATATGTGCATGAGGCATGTGTAAGGTATGTATATATTATCGTGATGGGTATACCAGTTGGCCATAAAGGTTGGAGATGGGTTTGCATGTCCGTTCCATAAATTTGGTGGCCTATGGGCAAACTTAATATCAAAACTTAATTAAAATACAACATTTAATTATCCTTAATTCGCTAAGTATATCTTCCCATGTGATGGTTTCCTTGATAACAAATAAAATAAAGTGAAATATTATAACCTATGCACAAGTTTTACGATGAATGTTAAAAATATATCAAATTTTATTTGATTGCTATTACATAAAAATTTTATTATTCAAATAATAATGGTATTTTTAGATGCGAAATTCATCACAAAAACGTATACAAATTTTTATTGATTAAATTTGTTCTTTTTCATACGTAATATAATACAGTTGGTGACATATCCTTGTGACGTTGATTTAAAGTTCAAAATATATCAACGTTTAATTCTAGTTACTATTATCATTAATAATTGACGAATGACCTTAATTTTTTAAAATCATAAAGTAAATAGAGACTTATACGCCAGTGTCAGACCCGCCCGCCCGTCCATTTTGCCATTAGCATGTAAACTACATGTCTAAAACAACTCATTAGAAACAACAACTAACAAAGAACATGACCTTAATGTAGAAAAGTAATTCAGCTTTTGCATGCAAAATGAGCACTAGTCGTCATATTTTCTAGAGGTGTTCAAAATAGACCTGAACATCCAATAGACATCTGACTTTATAACCGAATCTGATTTGAACCGACTTAAAAGTAGATCTACAATTATGTAAAAACCAATGTAAACACAAAACTCGATTTTAAACGACCCGAAACACCTGACCCGAAATCAACCTGATGACCCGAATGAACAGCTCCGTCTAATCCTATTTCCTAGTTAGAAATTTGTACAAAGCCAAGGCAGTGTAAAGTTGTAAAGGTGCAATCTCATTCCATCAAATCAAGTCCCTTAAATTGGTCGGGTGTTAGAATAATTTATGTCACAATCACTGCCCTTAAAAAAATGTCCTTCTAATCACAAGAACAAAAAAGTGGAATCTCTGGGTCCCACCAAAGACCTAATCCAACCACTAGAGATAAACAAATCACTCTCTAATGTGTTGGAATAATTCTTCCAACTTTTTTTTTTGTGTTTAAGATTAAGACTTGTTTTCTTTTTCTTTTGAAAATCTTACACTCATAAATGGGAATTAACTATTGTGATTTCAAAAACCTATCTATAAAGATATCAACTTTGATTTTGACTACCTAGCAAATATGTTACAAAAAAGCATTTAATACATATACACTTGTCATAATTAATATTCAAATAAAAATTATATTTTTTAAAAAAAATTTGACAAAAGAATATAATTATTAAAATTTTTGTCGTAAATGAAACAAAAAAAATCAATAAAAACTGTAGGGATGAGATGAATAGAGAGAATGATTTAACATATGAGATTATTTAAAAAGATAATCTAAAATTATTGCCACCAAAATAGGAAATTTAGTAGTGTAAAAAAGGGGAATGTGAATATAAATTGTGTCTAATTCAAAGAGATTAATTAGAGGGTAACAAAAGTGAATATAATTTCTAAAAGTGTTTATCAATATATTAAACTATTTGTTTTCAGTTTTTTCGCAATTTGAGGTTGTTAATGTTGTAAATATCATCTTTCATTCAAATTATAATTTTTCCCCCAAATTCAAAGATGGTAGATTTATGGTTTATTTTGCGGGAAAAAGTTAAGACTGATGACACTTGAAATGGTGAGTTGTATAAATAGACATACAACAGCCTTAAAGCTTCAAAATTAACATTTGCAAACGTTTTATGTGCAAAAAGGTTACGATGAAACAATTTGGTAAACCTCATGGTTACCGCGTGGATTTTTTAATAGTTTTGATTACAACATGGAAACCCAAAACTTTAAGGTTACCACGTGGAGTTTTCCTAAAACTATCATTGAAACGAGCTCTTAATTAGGAGTTATTATCTTTGTCTTTTGAAAATCTAACAGTTTTATGACCTTTTCATGAATTATATTTTGTCAAAAAATATAGACATGTGAGATTTTACTGAAATTGTTATTATATATAGTTTTAAAAATTAAAATTAATTAATTTTATTTATTTATTAATAGACATTTTAGTGGTAAATTAAAAATGTACATTGACATGTGTTGCATGTTAAAAAAAAAAAAGCAAAAGCTTACTACTAATTAAATTTAAGATGATATATAATTGGTACAATAAGTAAAATGTTTAATACCGACCTAACAATAAATATATACTCCATGTTTTATTTTGTTGGTTATATTTGCATTATTTTGCACAATTTTCATAGCATAATTTTATTGTCAATATTTATAAGAAAAAATCACCTAGAATAATCGAATATTTTCATGATTTTCTTACAATAATTTCACCTATTGATTAATTATGAATAATCTTCACTTTAGATGATATTTTCCTAGAATATACCTGGTATCCCGATGACTTGTTATAACAAGTTTTTTTTAAAAAAAAATTAAAATAGAATGTCGAAGAAAATGTGAAAAAAATATTTAAAAAATTTCTGATTTTTTTAATTATTCAGAATTTTTTCTCTAATTTTACTTTATTTTCAATTTACTTTTTTTGGTAAATTACCTACTATAGCAGGTCATCGGGTTACCTAAACTTACTCTAGGCAAATACCCGCTAAAGTTAGTATTATTCATGATCAATCAGCAGTAGGATTATTGTAGGAAAATCATGATAATATTAGATTATTCTATGTAATTTAGGTAATATTTTCCTATTTATAAATATGTTTTATAAAATTATAAGAATTATTTTAAAATTTTGTACATCAAAATGAATTGTAGTACAAGATACCACATAGATATATCTTATAAAACTGTTATACTACCTCCGTTAATTGTTTTGTGCAACCGCAGTACAAATTGCGGTTGCCAATGCAATTTTTCTTAAAGCAAAATTAGAGAATGTGGGGTAATGTAATTAAAGGTAAGATAGGAGAGAGAAATAATGGAAGTAGGGATAGGTAAGTAAGAGAAAGAAAGAGAGAGGAAGTAGGGATAGGTAATTTAGGAAAAAGAAGGAGAGAGAAAATGATGGGATAGGTGATTAAAGGAGAGAGAAAATGATGGGATAGGTAATTAGATTGGTTATTTTTTACTAAAAAGAAAAGTTGCAAATAACCTTGAGCGGACAAAAATGGCAAAAGTTGCAGAAAACAATTAACAGAAGTAGCATATTGATAAAAAACCAATTTTAAATTTATCTCTCCTTTAATGGAATATTTAAAATATACTCCTAACAAATAAAATAAAGCAAAAGATGTATATAATGACAATTTTTTAATATTTTATAGATTTTTTTTTGATAAATAATATTTTATAGATTAAGACTACCTAAAAAACTACTCTACTACTTTCACTTCAAATTGGTGCAATATAGGATTTTATGCCCATTATTTTGGATTTTAGGATTGGCACAAGAAAGTTATGATTGAACAATTTAAATGTAATAATATATAAGTAAGTAAATTAAATTTATCAGCTTGTCTTATATGAGACTGTCGACCAAGAGTCTAAGAGGCAAATTTATATAGTTAATCTATTTTTCTAATTAATCACTTTTAAATTATAAGTGATCATTTTAATAAACTAAATATACATGGGTCAGTCTACTAGCTAGAGATATCACCATGAGAACGTCTTATTTACAAATTCATATAATAATTTTTTATAGAATTAAGTATAAGTAACTAATCCGAGAGAGGGTATTTTTAAGGTTTATTAAGATATAATTTTAAAAATAAAAAAAAAAACATTTCAAAAATTAGCAAATAACAGATCTAATAAGTAGCCAGATATCCTGGTCCCTTGCCTCCAGCAAAGCAAAGGCCACACTGAAATCAAGACAAACTTTTTCAATGAACTCAACTTACCATAATTATTAAGGCAGTTACTATTAATGGTGATGTAGATCACAACAAATTCTATGACTACCTATTTATCGCACAAATAAAATTAAAATAAACTATTAAAAATGACATTATAGTAATTTAATCTTTTACTCCTTTGTTGTCAGTAATTTCATCTTTAGATTATTTTCTAATAATCCAATGTTGGCCTTAATTACGCTTTGATTAATCAAAATTAATTTACTGACAATAAACCCTATTATTACCTATTACTAGATAGATTCTCGTGCTATGCACAGAGATTTTAAGAAAAATTTGACTTCATTTTATACTTGTATAATATTTATTTTAAAGATTATTTACTTTAAAGAGTATAAAGAAAATTATTTGTTGGTATTTTAAATATTGTACATATACATATATATATATATATATATATATATATATATATAGATATATATATATATATATATATATATATATATATATATATATATATATATATATATATATATATATATATATATATATATATATATATATATATATATATATATATATATATATATATATATATATATATATATATATATATATATATATATATATATATATATATATGATATATCCAAATTTAAGGAAATATAGCAATAGGTCACTCTTTGACCTTATTTAACTAAAATATAGTCAACTAGTATAGAAACTCGTACAATACACAAATTTATTATTAGGAAATATATATACATACATATATATATATATATATATATATATATATATATATATATATATATATATATATATATATATATATATATATATATATATATATATATATATATATATATATATATATTATTACGATGTATATAATTACAATACAAATTACAACTCGGGAATTTGTATAAACCCCTTTGTTTGATGACAAAAAATAAACTTACAAGATGATAACAATGCAACAAATAAATAGAAGATAATTGTGTAACGATGAACGTTACCCGGAAACTTGATACAAATCGAAGGCGTGTGATCACTATCCTTTTGTGATACTTCCCCCACAAAGGTACTTGGGTAATTGGGTTGTTGTTTGGAAATTCACAACGAGATACAATCGATTACAACACAACCTTAGTACTTAGGTTGTATTATGAAATAACAATGTGTTTGAGAAATTATAAGTTGTGGAAATGCACTAACAAAAGTTAATTACTCTTTTGTATGCAAAGAACAAATGAGGAAGACTTAGAAAAGAAGAATTCAGAGATTTGTTGTGAAAGGTGCAAGAAATCTCTAGGCCAAAGACCTCTATTTATACTCAAAGGAGTATAGGAGGATCCTTTGATCATAAACACCCAATTGATTATGATTCAATGCAATCATAATCATCCAATTCAATTTTGCTAATGAATTAGTATTATTCACCCTCATAATCTCAGAAATTATGAGAATTAAGAAAGGATCCTAGGCATTAAACACAAAGGAAAACGGGAAGAAAGCAACGGTCACTTCCAGGGACCCATCGCCGAGTCGGCGACGAGCCCAAAGAAGTGAGCGCCGACTCGGCGCCAACCTTCTGACCAAATACTCGTTTTCCAGTAAGCTAAAGCCGACTCGGCTTTAGCAAAACCAAGGGGACCGCCGAGTCGGCTTTAGCCTACTGACTTGGTGCCCCTTATTTTCCTTGTGTTATCTTATAATGCCTATTTTGGACCACGTAATTTAATACGCTTTGTCCCACTATTTCAAATAGATTTAGTCGATATATTACGGACTATAAATTGTCCCACTACCTTAGTAGTACTTGGTGTTTAAAATACTCAGGATTATTATTATTATACACTAAATGTCCAACAATCCTCCCCCATTTTGGGTATAATAAGCCTCTCATTTACCAAAACTCATAATACATTTCATGCATCAACACTAATATCCCTACGGATTGAATTAACGCCTAGTACAACATACTTAACAAGCGATCGAGCCAGAATTGATTTCCATAAGAAAAAGAATCAAATGACCCTTCCAACCACTTGAAGATGCAATACACACAAAACAAATAACACAAAGTTATTAACTTGACACATTATAAGGCCGTGTCCGTATCTTATTCATAAGTTTATCATAGTCATTATGTCAATCTTGACTACTTGAAGCGGCCACACTTCAAACTTATATAGGTAGGTTCTCATTACGTATAAGACATATCCCCGTGACGTGGATATAACACCAAGAGCTCTTCAACTCTTGATCTTGAGAACTTTCAAGACGACTACCTTATTCCATCACGGTACAAAGCAACGATGGGTCATAAACGAGTTGCTTTAACAAAAACCAAGAGGACTTTACCACATTGAATTCAGACACGATTTTACTCATGCGTGAATTGGGCTTTCCCAAATGATTTTACTGACATAAACCGATCTCAACTGAGGCTTTCTCAATTGAGTCTCTATTCATGGCTTTCGTAAACGAATCCGCCACATTGAACTTAGTGTTCACATAGTCAAAAGTTATGACCCCGTTAATGATAAGTCCTTGCACTAGGCTATGCCTAAGAGCAATATGACGAGACTTACCATTATATACTTGACTATAAGCTCTACCTAAAGCCGTCATGCAATCCGCATGGATTGCTACCGGTGAAATTGGCTTAGGTAACAAAGGTATCTCAAACATGAGATTCCTCAACCACTCTGCTTCACTAGCTGCTGAAGCTAAAGCGATAAACTCAGCTGACATCGTAGAGTCGGCTATACATGTCTGTTTCTTAGAAGACCAAGAAATGGCACCTCCCCCATAAACAAACACCCATCCACTAGTAGAAGAGTTATCCTCTTCATTAGTGATCCAACTAGCGTCAGAATAACCTTCTAGAATAGGAGGTTCTCTGCTATACGCAATACCATAATCCTTAGTACGCAACAAGTATCTTAATACTCTCCTTATCGCCATCCAATGATGGGGATCTGGGTTACTAGTAAATCTACTAAGTTTACCCACCGCATATGCTATGTCAGGCCTTGTACTAGTCATAGCATACATCAAAGATCCAATGACCTTTGAATACTCCAATTGTGAAATTGGTTGACCGGTATGTTTTGCAAACTTCATTCCCGGTTCCATGGGAGTAGAGACCGGCGCTTTATCAAGCATATTAAACCGCTTAAGTATCTTCTCAACATAGTGAGCCTGACTTAACTTAATACGGTTCCTTTGCCTTATGATCTTAATGCCTAAGATCATATCAGCCTCCCCCATATCCTTCATCTGAAAGGATCTAGACAAAAAGTCTTTTGTCTCTTGGACTTGTGTTTTAAAAGTTCCAAAGATAAGCATGTCATCAACGTATAGGCAAATGATAACGCCATTACCATGGCTATCAAACTTGCTATATACACACTTATCGGCTTGATTCAGTTTGAATCCAAAGGACAAAATAGTTTCATCAAATTTTTGATGCCACTGTTTAGGTGCTTGTTTAAGTCCATACAAAGACTTGACAAGTTTACACACCTTTTGTTCTTGTCCTTTCAAAACAAACCCTTCGGGTTGTTTCATATATACTTCCTCATCTAACTCCCCATATAGAAATGCGGTTTTAACATCCATTTGATGTATTTCTAGATGATAGACCGTAGCTAATGCTACCAATAACCGAATAGTGGTTATTCTTGCAACCGGTGCATATGTATCGAAATGATCGATACCGTGCTTTTGTCTAAAGCCTTGAGCCACTAAACGGGCTTTGAATTTATCAATAGTACCGTCGATTTTCATTTTCTTTCTGAAAATCCACTTGCAACCGATTGGTTTACAAGTCGGAGGAAGATCCACTAACACCCAAGTGTTATTTCCCATGATGGATTGCATCTCATCATCGATAGCTTCTTTCCAAAAAGCGCTATCATGTGATGCCATAGCATCGCTATAAGTCAATGGGTCACCTTCCACATTATACAAATATGGAACGCTAGAAGATACTTCACTTCTATCACCTTCAACCAAGTATACTTGGAAATCCGGTCCAAAGCTCTTCGCTTTCCGTTGTCTCTTACTCCGTTTAGGAATAGGATCAACTAAATCAAGTTCATCTATTTGTTGACTTTCATCAACATCTAGAAGTGAACTTTGTTGACTATCATCAACACTTTCATTGGTACAACTTTGTAGATTTCTTTGTCTACTCAATGACGAAAATCTATTTTCATCAAAAATGGCATCTCTTGACTCTATAATCGAATGAATCGATATATAGTCATTTTGTTCTATAACATAGAACCTATAGGTTTTTCTATGAATAGCATAGCCTATAAAGATGCACTCAAGCCCACGTTCACCGAGCTTCTTTTTCTTGTTGCCGGGCACTCTAACAATGGCCCTACAACCCCAAACCTTAAGATAACTTAAGTTTGGTTTCTTTTTGTACCAAAGTTCATAAGGAGTTTCCTTATTCGTTCTCATTGGAACTCGGTTAAGAATGTGACAAGCCGTCAACATTGCTTCACCCCAAAATCCATCACTCAAACCCGAGTAGAATAACATGGAATTGACCATCTCTTGTAGAGTACGGTTTTTCCTCTCCGCCACACCATTAGATTTTGGTGCATAACCGGCGGTGGTTTCATGAATAATACCCATTGAATTAAAGTAAAGCGGATCATAATATTCACCTCCTTTATCGGTTCTTAACCTTTTAAGTTTACTACCAATTTGTATTTCTACTTCTTGTTTGTAAATCTTAAAATGTTCAAGAGCCTCATCTTTTGTATGCAAAAGATAAACATAACAAAACTTTGAGAAATCATCAATAAAAGTTATGACATACTTTTTATTTCCCAAAGATGGTGTACTATGAAAATCACAAAGATCACTATGGATTAATTCCAAAATTTCGGTTTTTCTTTCAACACTTTTAAAAGGTGTTCTAGTGATCTTATTTAACATGCATGTTTTGCAATTTTTAGACATTTTATTGCACATTGGAATTAAATCATGTTTAGACATAAACGAAACTTTATCAAAATTAACGTGTCCTAGTCTAACATGCCACAAGTAGTGCAAATCATCACTTTCATTCATGGTAGAAACATTACAAATAGCATTTTTATTTAAATCTAATGAAAGCTTAAAAAGACTATTACATAAATAAGCACGCCCAATAAACAAATTATTTTTGGAGATAATACACCTATCGGCTTCAAACACTAGTTTGTAGCCCAATCGATTCAAAATAGGACCGAGACTAAATTTCTACCTATTTCGGGTGTGAAATACACATCTCTTAAAACTAAAAGATTCCCCGAAGTAAACAATAATTCAACTTGTCCTTTGCCTTGGACCTTGATAGGTGCATTGTTTTCCATGTAGAGATGCTCCCCATCAACAACCTTGTTAAAGGTTTTGAACCATTGCGTAGAATTACAAACATGTCTCGATGCCCCCGAATCGATCCACCAAGCCAAGGTATCATCCTGCAAAGCACTAATATTAGTATTCATAGTAGAAAAACTCATATTAGAATTTTCATCAAAAATTGCAAGATTACCTTGAGTGGATGGTCCCTTGCTAGTAGAAGCTTGACCATTCCCCTTGGCTTTCTTTTGCTTGTTCTTTAGAACGAAGCAATTCTTCCTTCGGTGTCCGGGCTTTCCACACTCCCAACATACCTTGTCGGTATTGGAAGTAGTAGCTTTCCCCTTTGAAGAGTCATTCCTCTTCCTTTTATCTCCGGGACGGGATTGTGGTTTCCCTTCCCCAACCATGTTAATTGTTGGTACATTAGGATTATCATCCTTCCGGTTCTCATGAACCCGAATGCTAGACTCGACAATTATGTGTTGTCCAAGATCGGAGAGTGTAATCTCCTCTCTTTTATGCTTAAGAGCATGTCTAACATCCCTCCATGAAGGAGGCAATTTGTCTATTATGCTAGATACCAAAAACACCTCATCAATTTCAATTTTATGCAATTTTAAGTTAGCATGCATTCTTTGTAGTTCATGAAATTGATCAATTATAGGGCGATCTTCTACCATTTTGTATGAATTAAAATTACTTACAAGAAACTTTCTGGAGCTAGCATCCTCCGCCATGTATTTATTCTCCAAAGCATCCCATAATTCCTTTGCGGACTCATGGTATTGGTAGATGTCGAACAATGCATCTTGCATGCCATTGAGAATATGTCCCCGGCAAATGAAGTCATCATTTTCCCACGACCTCTTTCGATTTTGTTCAAGAATTTCCGTTTCCGGTATCACCGTTTCCGGATCATCCGACTTAGCAACGTCCGGTTTGGGTGAGCTTATGACATAAGCCACATTGAGAGTAGTGAGCATGAACATCATCTTCTTTTGCCAACGTCTAAAATCGACGCCGACAAACTTTTCTAACTTGGCAAAGTTAGATGTGAAATCTTTCATTGATGCCATCGATGAAGAGAAGTTATCACAAAAGATTATTACGATGTATATAATTACAATACAAATTACAACTCGGGAATTTGTATAAACCCCTTTGTTTGATGACAAAAAATAAACTTACAAGATGATAACAATGCAACAAATAAATAGAAGATAATTGTGTAACGATGAACGTTACCCGGAAACTTGATACAAATCGAAGGCGTGTGATCACTATCCTTTTGTGATATTTCCCCCACAAAGGTACTTGGGTTGTTGTTTGGAAATTCACAACGAGATACAATCGATTACAACACAACCTTAGTACTTAGGTTGTATTATGAAATAACAATGTGTTTGAGAAATTATAAGTTGTGGAAATGCACTAACAAAAGTTAATTACTCTTTTGTATGCAAAGAACAAATGAGGAAGACTTAGAAAAGAAGAATTCAGAGATTTGTTGTGAAAGGTGCAAGAAATCTCTAGGCCAAAGACCTCTATTTATACTCAAAGGAGTATAGGAGGATCCTTTGATCATAAACACCCAATTGATTATGATTCAATGCAATCATAATCATCCAATTCAATTTTGCTAATGAATTAGTATTATTCACCCTCATAATCTCAGAAATTATGAGAATTAAGAAAGGATCCTAGGCATTAAACACAAAGGAAAACGGGAAGAAAGCAACGGTCACTTCCAGGGACCCATCGCCGAGTCGGCGACGAGCCCAAAGAAGTGAGCGCCGACTCGGCGCCAACCTTCTGACCAAATACTCGTTTTCCAGTAAGCTAAAGCCGACTCGGCTTTAGCAAAACCAAGGGGACCGCCGAGTCGGCTTTAGCCTACTGACTTGGTGCCCCTTATTTTTCTTGTGTTATCTTATAATGCCTATTTTGGACCACGTAAATTAATACGCTTTGTCCCACTATTTCAAATAGATTTAGTCGATATATTACGGACTATAAATTGTCCCACTACCTTAGTAGTACTTGGTGTTTAAAATACTCAGGATTATTATTATTAAAAACTAAATGTCCAACATATATATATATATATATATATATATATATATATATATATATATATATATATATATATATATATATATATATATATATATATATATATATATATATATTATATATATATATATATATATATATATATATATATATATATATATATATATATATATATATATATATATATATATATATATATATATATATAAGGATTTTAAAATGAGAAGGATGAGAAGGATTTTTGTTTGATTTTTTTGGTTACTATGTTTCCAAAAATGGATACTATGTTATAAAAAAAGAACATTTTAAAATTGATATCATAGTTAACTTTCTCTGTAACATAGTTACTTTTACAATTAAGTGTTTTTTGCTCAATCGTGACCAAAGATTTTTTATGTAAGTGAAATCAAGGGTTTAGAATCCTTCTTACCCTTCTCATTTTCAATGCCCTTCTCATTGGATCCCTCCCCATATATATATATATATATATATATATATATATATATATATATATATATATATATATATATATATATATATATATATATATATATATATATATATATATATATATATATATATATATATTTGGCAATTGATTTGTATTATATACCAAGAAACGAAACAAAAAGGGAGCCGCTCGGGAAGGAAATTAACTCCCCTCAAGCCACCAAAAGCGCTGCCGCTCACAAAAAACGAGCGCTAGCCCAAAAACAAAAAGCCCCAGCTAACTACTTAGATACAAGCATATCAATCATCCTACTATTAACCCTCCCGGCTAATCTAAAAACTATACAATCAGTAATCTCCTTTCTACTACGACTACGATTATCAAAAATCTTGGTGTTTCGTTGATGCCACAAGCTATAAATCATCTCTGTCCAAAGACCAACTATCATTTTAGCTCTGTCTGTCTTCTTCTTGTTGATCTTGTTCATGTAGATAATCTCCTCTTGGAAGTTGGAACCATCAATCGGCCGAGGGAGGAAATTGAACAAACTGGCTCTGATCTCGCAGGCAAAGGGGCAGTCGAAGAAAAGGTGGGGGCTGCGGACAATAGACAAAACCGCAGCCCTTGTTAATTTTTTTTTTACCACATTTTTTTTTACTCATATTGGCTGCGTCTGCCTAAAAACCGCAGCCAATAAGTAGCAGCCAATAGCTTTTTTTCCACTAGTGGGGGCTGTTTCCGTGGCTCCATTACACATGACGCACTGCTTATCAATTGAGGTAATCCATTTTCCAACTCTGTCTTTAGTGGCTAGTCTGTCTTGAATTGCAAGCCAAGTGATGAATTTCGCACTTGGGGTCGCTACATTTTTGATCATGATGTTCCTCCAGGTAACATTCGGCACTTCAGCAATCAAAAGATTATAAACCCTTCCAATGGAGTAACGATCCCCTTTAGTAATGTTTTCCCATCCTCCCAGTTTCTCGACTAACTCTCTTTGTTTGATGATTTTCTTGAAGCTCCAAGAGGCATGAATAGAAGGAGTAACATGTAGTATCTCGTGCGATTTCAAATAGTAGCTATGCACCCATTTGACCCACAGGTTCTCTTTTCGTTGAGCAAGGTTCCACAGGTGCTTGAGCATTGCAGCTTTGTTCCACAAGTACATATCCCGCAGGTTCAGACCCCCTTTAGCATAAGGAAGCACCATTTGATTCCAAGACACTGCAGCCTTTTTAGATAACCCCTCTTTACCGGTCCAGATGAACGATCTACACACACTTTCTACCATCTTGATAAGCTATATATATATATATATATATATATATATATATATATATATATATATATATATATATATATATATATATATATATATATATATATATATATATATATATATATATATATATATATATATATATATATATATATATATATATATATATATATATATATATATATATATATATATAAACAATTTCAAATAATAATGTAAGTACTGTATACTTTCGTTCTTAAATTTACCAAATTCGTGATTTTTAAAATCAAAATATAATCACCGATGTTTATTTTAATTATTTACCTTGATACATAATTTTTTTTTTTCATTCAATTGAGCATAATAAATTCTAAGTCAACAAAATACAATTGCTATAGTATATCATACAAATACTTTACCTAATTTAGTTTCAAACTTAAACAAAAATATTCTAAATTTGATAAATATTTTCATGCTTCTTTAAATAATGACGCTTGGAATTTTTCAAGACTTTTATAGTATTGTATAATTTAAATAATAACACTTGGAATTTTCCAAGACTTTTATAGTATTGTATGATTGAGATCTTATATTTAGTTTTTTTAATTACATTTTCATGAATAAATTTAATTTAAATTTTTATTAAATTCAAATGAATTATTTTTTTGATATATAGCTTAATATTTTTTTTGCATAATTGAATGATTTTTTGAATTTTTTTTAAAAAGAGTCAAAAATATTAATACAAATTTGGTCTTATTTTAAAAACCTTGAAAAAATATTACCATTCGTATAATTTTTTTATAAATATATACTTATAGTGGAAATTACCCATTTAATAGTAAAATTAATTTTTAAAAGCAAATAGGAATATGAAGTAGATAAGTAGCAATGACATGTATTTGTATGTCAGTATAATTATGAAGATATAATTATTTTACAGATATATCAAGATATTATTCTCTTTTATTTTGAAAATAATATTGATTTACAAATTTAGTATGCTTCTTTTTGCTTTATCAAGAAATTATTCTCTTTTACCAAGTTAAATAATTTGAAAATAATATTGCTTACCAAATTGAATCTTCTTCTGCACATTAAATTAAGCTATATTAGGAAATGATTTTTACTACAAATTCACCTACCATGTCAGCATAAAAATAGGCAGGAAAATTTTCGATGATAGTCCGACACGTGTCAGTCCTGTTTCTTCATTAGTAGTTTTTATAGATAGATTAGTAATTTGGTATATTGTGGGCAAATATATGACAAAGGCTATATTATTAGTAAATAATTAAAATGTGAGATTATTCACGGCAGATGGGTGAAATGTTGGATTATTAATGTCAATTTTTTCAATCAAATATAACATATTGGATTAATTAACAACTACAACCTTGCAATTTAGTCATTTTAGAATAAACAATTTTGAAGTTAGCCTTCAAATTACCAAACACGACATGATACAACCACTTCACTGAATAACCTGCTAAATGACTGTTAGCCTTCATCAATTTCTCAGTCACAAATCTTTTGTGGGATTTCATCTGTTGAAATTCGGTAAATTTCACTTAATTTTAGTTCAATTCTTACACTACAACAACTTTTGCGGGTGACACGTGTTGGAGTGGGGGAATGGTTGTGATTGGGGAGAGGTAGAAAATTAATTGGGAGGAAGAGTATAATTTGAGATAATTGGTTAATTAGGTTAGATTAATGACTTTAATTGAAAGTAAAAGGTCATTTATTTTGGTCAACGTTCATTTTACAAATCATCCGGTGAAGTGGTTGTATCGATGTCGTGTTTGAAAATTTGAAGGCTATTGTTTGTAAAAAAAAAAATTTTTTTTTAAAAATAACACTTCAAGGATGTTTATTCTAAAATAACTAAAGTTGTAGGTTGTAGTACTGGTAATTAATCCTAACATATTTATCAAACTAAATTTAAATTTATTTGAAAAGTAGAATCTAACCCTTATAAATCTACACTTTATCTCCTATTTTCATTCACATATTTAATTTTTTTACGACTCATTTACAGATTTTAATTTTTTTTATTGTATGCTCTATAAATTTTAATGTTTTCTAATGTTTTGCTAACGTTTTATGTGCAAAAAGGTCATGGTGGAACAATTTGGTAAACCTCAGGGTTACCATGTGGATTTTTTAAAAGTTTTGGTTACCACGTGGAAAACCCAAAACCTCAGGCTTACCACGTGGAATTTCCCAAAATTAAAATAGTATATTACTCCCTTTTATTCACTCAAGCTGTCCCATTTGTTTTTGGGCACTATTCATCTCAATATAAAGATTTTTAGTATCAATTTTTTTATAATTTGAATCAACAATAATTTGAGATATGAAGGATGTTGTCTCGTCAATTGTGAAAAACTAAATGGGACAACTTCAGTGAATAGAAGGGAGTAGTATTTAAGAGTTAGTTAAAATATAGTGACCCATTAAATTAGTTGCTAGAAATATGAGAGTTAATGGAATCATGATGATCCATTATTCAGAAATAATTTTTTAAATTAAGATTTTTTTGATGACTTTGTAAGCCTATAAATAGGCTATTTTTCTAATTAATCAATGTAGTAGTTTCAAGCAAAAATATAGTATTTATGTTTATCACTCTACCATACTTTTTCTAATTTTTCCTCAACAATCTTGTTGCATGAGACAAAATGTCAATCTGCTAAAAAGACAATTGAACATAAGATGAAAATATGAGAGATGTGCATGCTAAGGGATATAAATAGTTGGAGACGATTAATTCTAAACTTCTAATAATCTACCTTTTCTTTAGTTTTGTACTCATTTGTTCTTTATTTTATGTTATTTTATTTATTATATTTTTATTGCTTTATCTATTTTTGCTTTTTTAGGTGTTTTTTTTTTTTTTGTCAAATTGCTTTTTTAGGTGTATATATGCGTAAATTAAACTTGCCCCTCACACGTATTTATTCGAATGTGCCTAGACTGTGTTGGTTTTAGAAAATAAATTTTTCTATCACACACTTGGTATCACTTATCACTTTTTTTTTTGTTTTTTTGCATGGTTTTTCTCTTTTTTGGTTTTTTTTTTTTTTTTTTTTTTTTTTTTTTTTTTTTTTTTTTTTTTTACTATAATTCTTATGCCTTTTCTTTGAATTGGCTACAAATACTCCAAATTCTACTATTTTGCAGGATTTACTAGATATGTTGATATGATATAATATTCATATTTAGCCTTTAATTTTCCTCGAGACAATAATGCTAAATAACTTTTTTGCTTTGTAATTTGGAAGATTTTGATCCAAGTAATTTTAGTTTAATTGAGCTCCAATTTTTTAATTTTACGGAGAAAAAGGATTAGTGAGATTCGAACTCAAATTCTTATTAAAAAAGTAAAACATATTATTAAATTGAGATAAAATTCAATTCTCAAATCGAAACCATTCAAAATTAAGTCAAATAAAGGAAATTTTTATAAAATGAGTGAGGAATAGTACTTACTAATATCCACAATTCAGAGAAAAAATCAATTTACCTTTCAATTGTAATTGTAATGATGACAAAAAAAAAACGTCTCCTTCAAAAAATGACATGTTTTCTTTATTTCGTATTTGTCTTTGTAAATTTCAAAAATACACACATCGAGAATTTATTTTTATTAATATCTCGTGTGTGTATATATATATATATATATATATATATATATATATATATATATATATATATATATATATATATATATATATATATATATATATATATATATATATATATATATATAAAGTTAATGATAATCCATAATCAAGATCTCACGTGAATATGATTTTTATATAACTAAATGTTATAAATGAGAAAAACTAAATATAGCTGAAAGACTAAATAAATGTTTCTTTTCAATGTTTTTAAGTTGTAAGTATAAAATGTTAATTCAGAAGTGAGCAGAAAATTTGTCCTATGGTTCTTAAACTATGCAATGACAATTGACAACAAAGGTACACGAAATAAAAATAAGCTTATCAATTAAATAAGCATATATATTAATTATGAAAATGACTACTTAACAATAAAGACGATTCTTGTGACTAAATAATAATAATGATTTTTATTTTTTTATTTACTTTTTATTTTTTTAGAGGACGGGACTAATGAGTACCGATTAAACTAACTTTTATTATTTATCACCGGCCAATTAATCATCCTTGCAATAAGAATTAAGATTAGACTTAGACGTTAAATTTTAGCTACTTTGTCAATTATAAAAGGTCGGCTTTTAGATTTGTGAGGTCCAAAGTAAAAATTAATTATAAGCTTCGAACTATTAAATATATTATTATGAGAATCAATTTTCAAATATTTTTATATAGACAAGACATGGTGTTACTTTTTTCTATGTCTAGGGTTCTCTCATTCTGGGGTAAAATTGACCGCTTTCCTCTACTATTCCCTCTCAAGGTGGTACGGGTATGAATTGTCCGTCACATTCTCTCACTCAGACCCTGTTTTCGAGCGGGATATTGGGTTGATGAGGAGGATAAAGTAAGTTGAATTTTGCCAAAAATTAATGCACTGAAAGTACTTCTTCCATCCCTGTAACTTTATTCGATTTTATCTACTAATATAGACTTTTTTTGTGTGATTAAGCAAAACTCTCTTGCAATTTTATCGATTTTATCTGCATGAATAAAATTTAGTGAAGAATTTTATACTAAAATGAAAGGTCTTTGGGAAGATGAAGCTTGACATCAAATACCATTAAACTAGGAGCAACATGATAAATCATATAGCATTTTAATGCAAAAGATCAACAAAGGAAGCCATGAAAATGATCAAGAAAATTTTTTGGCATTTATAAAGGTCAATATTATGGGAACAGAGACCCTACCCAATTCTAAGGACAAGTTTCAATTTTTTTGGACTCTTAAAAGTCGGAGCTCAAATCTAATAGTAGAAATATGAGTCCTTGTCCAAAGCCTAGAAATTTAAGGTCTAACACAAATTTTATTTAAGACTGTCTTTGGTAAAGACGACTCTTAAAAACTCAATCCAATTCTAAATATATATTGCTACAATTCTAAATATAGATTTGGGCTAAACTTTTGAAAAGTGGTCTTTATAAAAGACGATCTCTCAAGATACCACCTGAAGGTTTAAAGGTTCTAATTAGATTAGAATCTAAAATTTAGATACTTAATGCTACTATCACATAAGAAATATTCCCTCCTATTAGAATCCAAAATTTAGAATCTAAAATTTAGATACTTAATACTAATGAAACTGATTAATCAATCACTCTTAAATTGTATTTTATTATTAATCTATTAGTTAAAACATAGTCACGAGAGATATTATTTGATTTGTTTTAATGTAAAATTTATTCATATTAATTTTTTAAATATTTAATTATACATAATTAGATATTTCAAGAATTGAATATATATAAGTACATTGGACAAAGTACATAAATTAAATGTGACACTTAAGATGAATAAAAGGGAGTATCTTTTAAGAATCTAAATCTAAGTCCGATTTTTGAGATTAGAGTTCGAATCTAAATCCAAACCTACCATTCAAGATAAAATAGTGATAAAATAGTGTTGTGACATATACAACACGCAAAAGGCTATGTATACACAATTATTGTTTTATATTTCCATTTTTAGCTCTCTATAAATAGCACGAATCATTGTCCATACAAATATACTTGACATATATTAATATATAATTCACAACAGAGGGTACTTCCACTCAGCATGAAAAATATTTGAACTTTCAAAAGCAGTAAATATTGTTAATGAATTATAGTGTCATGTTCATAATTATGTATTCGTACACCCTCTACTTTCGGCAAACACCCCCTATTTCCACCCAAAATACCTTCTCGGGAAGCCTTTTGGCTTTTACACAGCATAAATGAGCTTCATTTGGTTAAGCCTATTTATACAACAAGAGTACATTTATACATCAAGGAAAATACGAATAAGAATTTTAACTATCGATTCTAATACCACCCATTATTTTTGTTTTTAAAGAGGTTAAATATTTTCCTGCAAAATTGCGAACAATATCTCGCCCATCGTCTTTTCAGGCATCTCACCATTATCCACCACCACTGTATCAGATTCTAAAACAGCAGCATCTAAAACTAACTTCCGTTTTGCAATCTGGTAAACATTTTCATCTACGGTATCTTTTGTCACCAATCTGGGGAGACAGCAAAAGAATCTAATTTAGCTTCTCAACAAGACAGTTAATGAACTTAGACGATTTAACCAATCAGAAACTATTTTAACCTGTAAATGGTAACCGGCTTTGTCTGGCCGATACGATGACAGCGATCTTCAGCTTGTCGGTCAATTTGTGGGTTAAAATCCATATCATGAATGATGACAGTATCTGCTCCAGTGAGGTTCAAACCTTGACCTCCAGCTCGGGTGGACAGCAAGCAAGCAAATATTGAAGTATCGTTGTTGAACGTGTCAACTATGGTTTGTCTTTCAGTCACCTGTGTGCTGCAATAACAAAATTTACTTTTAGCACAGAAATCATCGGTGAGCAGCTGTTTCATGACTTACCAGAATTTAAATGGAACACCAGTTCACGCAAATGGAGCAGGGAGAGACTTTTTACCTTCCATCAAGACGTGTGTATGTGACTCCAATCACATCTAATGCCCACTCCAAGATATCAAGCATTGATGTCCACTGGCTAAAAATAAGAACACGATGGCCATCTCTTTTCAAGGAAGGGAGAAGTCTAGTCAATTCCTGTATCACATTTGTTACCAGCAATTAGCATAAGACGAGCATTGACCTAATCTAAATAGTGTTAAGGAGATTTTTATTAGCTAAAAAAGTAATAGTATAGAGCATTTTGATTAAATGAAGTCCAGGTTCACTCTGTAGTAGTGTCTAATCGAGTCATGCTTCCATAATTCATCTTCCATAACTAAAATGCCAAATTGCCTTTAAAGTGTACGGATTGGTTTGTACGGGATATAGAGTACAAAGGAAAACAAATATAAATATATTAAGATTCACCATAAATCTTTTTTTTTTGGGCGGGGGGGGGGGTTCGAGATTTACCTGGCATTTTGCGGACATTACAACCTGTTTATCCGGAAGGACTCCCTTGATACCATAGTTATACAGGAGCTGCAACACAAAAGTTAGATAAACTTCAATGACATGAACAGCAAAATATAGCAGGTTTAGAATCTGAAGCATAAGGCATCAAGCAAATAATAAAACATAGTTGAATTCAAGTAGTAATAAATACTAGCAATGTAATGGCTACACCAAATGCTGTTCCAGCTATCCAATATTGCCAAAAGACAAATAGAAATGAGAATTACCCTATGAATAGAAAAGTCACTGTAACCCTTCATTTCATCTATTACTCTGTCCAGTGTACATTCATGACCAAACACACCCATTGGGTACAACTTCTTGGCGAAACGAACAATATCCGCATCTTTGTAAATACGCCTCACCAGTAAAGGATGATTTGCAATCTGTAAACAACATGACGGAAACACGAACTCCTGTTATAACTAACAACTCGAACTTTAAAAGAAATCATCTTGTCAGAGTTTAAAAAAAGTAGGAAGAAGTTTTTGGGATTGCAAACGAAATTTGTTGACGGAAATAGAAGGAATGTGATTAAAATATGTAATAGATAAATTGCTCTATTTTAGAAGAAAATTATTTCCCAGTCTGACTCCTACATGCCACATGTAGGGAATACAATTGGATCAGGAAATAAAAGGAATGCAATTAAAATACGTAACTACTAAGTCTCTCTTTGTAGGGATCTCTCTTTCTAGGTGCTCTCTATTTGGGGGTTTATTTGACTTCGCGCATTCCTTTTTGCCACCTCTTTGGAGGGGAACGGGTATAATTTGTCCACTATCTACTCCTCTCTAACCCTAACTTTGTGCAGGATAATGGGTTGATAACAATGACTATGAGTTAGAAGGAAATTATTTTTCACTCCTAGTCTCCTACATGCTTAAACCTAAAATCAGCTCCAATCTCAAACTCAAATACCAGAATCAAAAGCCCTTTCCCATGAATCAAACATGGGCTTTTAGGAACTAGCCATCATTTTCATATCCATTTTTGCGTCCCCATGTATAAATAGGCCATGAAAAGTATTATCGCAAACAAAACCTATGCAGCATGCGGTAACAATTGTAGTAATAAAGGGGTGACTAGCCACAAAAAGCACCTTGCGAAATTGTACAAAATAATTTGAAAGCTGACGGCGAGGAAGAACTTGCATAACAGTCTTGGAATCGAGGCCATTGCTTTTAGGCGCACGAGCAAGTGACACCGCACGATACTCTTCAATGGCTTCTTTATAAGCATCATCATGTTCTTTTCCCATGCAAACAATCTGAACCTGCATCACCATCATTCAAAATTTAAAAAAATGACAAATGAGCTGTATTAGAAAATACAACAATGCCAAAACTGAACGAAGAATAAATCCCTCTATTTTCATCTTAAAAATTTCATCTATATTGAACATAAACAATTATTTTACTCAAAAAAAAAACATAAACCATTAATCTATCATGATCTGGACAATAAAAAAATTACATAGCTGCTGTTATTTGGGTAAGATGAAACATCTCAGAGCTACCGTCTATCAGTGTGACCTCGAGAGCCAGGCCGATAGAGGCACTAGGACAGAAGGGGTAAAGGTAAAGAGAAATTCTATTTACAAGCCTCCCTCACTTGGTAGGTAGGACTCAAGCCTCAGAACTTTTGATCATAGGTGGAATACCCACAAAGTGAACCTAGCATAACAGACTGTACTGTTAGATTCATATAGTTAAGTGAACAAGCTCAAAACATACCCGCTGCTCTTTTTGTACAAGCTGCTGCATTACATCAGATTTCAAGCGCCTTAAAATAAATGGACCTAAAATAGACTTCATACGAGCAATTAATTCGTAATCATCAGAACTCAACAGCTTTTTCAAATCTACATCCTCTGTAGCAAACAGGTCAGGTAGCATGAACTCCAACATTGACCACAACTCCTGCAGCCGCACAACACCACAGAGGCATTACGGTACCAATAAGGATAATTATATAAGAATTAGAAATAAAGAAATATCAAAAGAATCTATCTAAAGCAGCATGCACCAATCATAGTTGAGGAATACTGGTAAAATCGAAAGCAGAAAATCATAAAATGGTAGAGATGGTTCAATTGTTCCATGAAAATAGGTGTGTTATGCATAAGATTCACTTGTTTGTAAGTTTTAGACTTAAGAAAATCTGATTTCTTCGTAGAGCTCTTTTTAGCGTTCATTTTCTCTTGCTTTTCTCTTGCCGGCTTTTTTCTCGTTTCTATTTACTATCAACATTATTGTTTTTAAACTTTAAAATTGCTTTTACTTAATTTATCTATATGCGTTTTATTTGTCTCTCACGACAGGAATGTCTCTTCATCTTTCTCGGGTCGGGGGACTCCTTTTGGCCGTGCTCTCCTTCATGGGTATGAGTTGTTGTCCTTCCCTCCCCAGACCCGATCCATATTTTCTATGAGCGGGATATACTGTGTAGGATGATGATGATGATGAATAATTTATGGAGATACTTGTAATATAACAAGATGTGGCTACCCCAAAACACTAAGATGTTCCCCAACATTTGATTTCTACAACAATGACAAAGCCTTAATCTCAAAAGATTAGGGTTGACTACAATATTAGATTTCAAGCATCACAAAAAAGTTCCCAGAAGACATTCACTACACATTAACCTAGTATGACCTTACACCAATTACTCTATCAATCCTCCTAGTCAAGTGTTTTAAAAAGTGTGTATGAAGTGCACCTAGGCACAAGGCGTTAAGAGGCAATCAGTCAGGAGGCTCTTCAAAGGTGTGCCTTTTTGGCACCTCGCACGCCTTTTGCACCACTTGAAATAACCCTTGATTAGTAGTTTATTGCAAGGAAAACAAAAATATGCCCCCCTTTCTTGTCCTAAAGCGATCGAGGAGTGAGAAACAAAAGAGTAAAGGTAGTTGCTTTACCTTGAAGTACCTCCATATCCTCCTTACCACCTAGGTGATGTTTTCTCCCTTCTTTCTTTCATTCTCTCTCTTGTTGGTTTCTTCTTCCTTGCTTTCTCTCTCATTTGGTCTCTCCTCGATGTTTCTCTCTCCACTTTATTTCGATTCATTTTGTAAAAGAGTAAAGGTTACTATTGCTTTTTCTTTTATTATTTTAATGGATGATGATGATGATGATAATTATGAAAAAGAAAAGGATAAAAGTGATGATGAAAATTATACAAGAGATGATGAAGAAGCTTATGTGGACAATAATTTTAATTAGGATTTTTAGTGTTTGTTTAAGAGTGCCACAAAATATTTCAAGTATCAAGAACCATTGTTTGCTTTTTTTACCTTCGTCTTTTTAGTTTTTAATTTTATTTCTTAACTCAAGACTCATGTTATCGACTTATTTGTATAATTCTATGTGCTAAAATAGTGTTTATTTTACTTATATGTTATTATAATATGAAATTCATGTTATTTAAAGTACTAAATATGTTTTAAAATTGATTTTGGAGCTTTTAGCAAAATTATGCGCCTCACATACAAAGAGTTTGCAAGGTCAAGAAGAAATCAATTTGGGTAGTGCTCCCTTTCTACAAGTTACCAAACTAAATACACACATTTTATACAAAATTAAGTGAACTAGTTAAGTTGAGTAAAATTATCAAGAGTAAATTGCATCTATTTCCAGACAAATATCTTCAATAAATCAAGATCATTATGAAAGCCGAACAGAGTTAGCAAGAGTGAATTGCACAGCAACTGTTGAATATACTAGCAAACCCAAATCCAGATAGAGCTAATTGACCCTATTGCCAGCAAAATGATGTTTGAAAAATAAAATAAATGAAAATAGGCAATAGCCATCACCAATAACATACATGTAAATCATTCTGTAGTGGAGTTCCAGTGAGCATCAAACGCTGCTTCGCATTTTTCGCTACTGTCATCAAATTTTTCCATCTATAGCTGTTTTTATCTTTAAGCGCATGGGCCTCGTCCATCAGCACACAGCTCCATCTCCATCTTTTCAGAATTTTACGGTCATCTTTCTGTTGTGCGCTAATGCAATGATAAGAATCATAATTAGAATATGTCCATACAGTAAAAAGCTGAAACCTTATAGAGAGATTATTAACACCTGTGCCGTTCAAAAAGCGAGTAGCAGACAAGTAGAACATTAAATGGAGGTGGCAATCCAGATTTAGCCAAAGAGCTCAACTCTTTAGCATAAGCAGCTCTACCAGCTCCATGGAATTGCAACACAGAAAATGACGGACACCACTTTGCAAGTTCTCTTTCCCAATTCTCTAAGACAGAAGCCGGACATACAATTAAATGTGGGCCAGGATCATTTTGCAAGTGGTTCAACAACATCAAATATGTTATGGCCTGAAAGGTAGGGAACACAGTTAAATATAAATCAAGAATAGTTCAGCATACAATTTTATATAAAACAAACAGCAATACCTGAACCGTCTTTCCCAAACCCATCTCATCAGCCAATATAGCTGCATGTCAGAACAAGCAATTAAAAATAAGTAGTTTGGACAAAGAAAACAAACTAAGGTTTTTGCGCTATACTAATTAATACCTAAAGTATTCTATTTTACAGACTATTTCAAATGGCAGATCATATACACACTAGCAACTCATCAAAGAACTTGTGTTTGCATAATTTGGTAGAATGGATCTAAACCCTCAGTCGTAATCCTGAAATAGAGTATCATTCTTTGTCCAACGCAAAGCCTAAAAAATTGGAAGGCGTATCATATTACCAAATACCCAAGTCTAGAAGTTAAAATGGAGATACAAGAAGACAGCATTAGCAACCAGAAATAGAGAGACATGAAAGGAAAAAAAAAAAAAAAAAAAAAAAAGAAAGAAAGAAAGCGGTCGCCAATGCGTTTGCAGAAACAGTCGATGTGTCGCGGAAAATGGCTATAACGGAGAAATAACGTCAATTGCGGCTAATATGATTTGCTGAAAAAAAATCGCATAAGGGGAATTTTGAACTTATAATTGCACTTTTATTGTTGAAGCACTATTATTATTATACAATAATATGCAACTAGCTATCATAATTGGAATATTTGAGATTCCTAGTGTATAATAAATTACCTTATTAGTTAATTATTTTGTATATCAACTATATTATAAGTAACAACAATTTGAGTGATCATAATAATTAAAGTTAATGACTATTAATGAAATGTACAAAGAGTATTTCCCTTCATGATATGTTTCAACAAACTGATATGTCGAGTCATTCATGAAGCAAATCTTAATTGTGAAACTAGTGAAACCTAGTTTAACACCTCAACAATATTTTACTTAATCATAATTAATATCACCACACTAACCCATCACAAAAATCCACGTACTAGCTAATATTTAATATTCAGCATAAATCATTTTATAATAAATGAAGAAAAAACTTATCAAAAACCACCCAAAATCATAGTGCAAAGAGTGGTTTTAATCGCAGTGTAGATAACGATTTGAAGTAGCCATTGTAGTCAATATGGATGGTTTCACATGTTGTAGCCTATATTTTGGTGGCAATAAGCTCAAAAAACGTCATAACACGGTCACAACTTGCGATATAGTGATGTGGGTGATATTTTCCACTGTGCCAAAAACTAAACACTAGAACATTCGAATGATTAATGCTGACATGTATTAGCTACATAAGATCTCAAGTAAACTTAAAGAACTGAAATGAATTTTTCGCTTATAACTGAACAATAAGCCTTACATGTAATATCATTTGGCTACATGAAACATTCTTCTATTCCAGTGAGAATTTACATCAAAAAGAAATACAGTCAATGCAGTGACTTGGATTACATCATGAATTTTCAGGAGCTTAGCCATTGATAAACACTCCAAAGTGACTCTCATTCAGTTAACTTCGATTGTTAAATCAACCCCTAAATAGAGTCTAAACATCGCAACAATAACACTAAGTCTAAAATCATAAACGATTTTTAAAAAAAAAAATTTACTACCAATTGTCAAGAATACAATAACTAAAATAAGTGAAACAAAGACATAGACTTTCCGAGACTTTCACAATATGACATCTTCTTAACACCTAAAAAGTCTTAACTCGTACACGCCACACGGTCTCCAAGCTAATGAGAGTGACTTCAAATAAATTTTCCGAAAAAAAGGAAGCAAAGTAATAAGAAAAATATGAATGAGAGTAAAAATCCTATGCAAAGCATTATGAATGTGGAAACTTGCACAAAAAGAAAGAGAACAATATCAAAAGAAAGCATTGTGCTCATTGGCTTAAAACTAAAAGCTTAAGTAACAACATAAATATTAAAACACAATCACATACTCACATTGTCCCATGGCTTTTTCTACAAATACAACTCTTGTACGAATCAATTGGAGAAAAGGGGGTAAAAAAAGGAGTGATTTGTCGAAAATTGGAAGAACTGTGTAGATGGAATGAAATAATAAGTTAATATGTGGATGAGCATTAATAAAGGACTATGGGTCATGGTCAAAAATAAAAATTAAACCTGACCCCAAACCACCCATAAATTGGGGTACTAGAATGTTGTGAATGTTGTGAATGTTGTGAATGTTGTGGTACTCCTTTTCCATGACACATAACAATATAATGCACACACATCCACGAACACACTCATGTAAACACAAGCACAAACGCTAAGAAGACGTTCCAACAAGGCAACAGCAATCAAATGAAATAGGCTTTGACATTCAATAAAATGCTTGGAAAGACTTCTTAGTAGAGTCAAGAGAGATATGAATTATCTTTACTCCACATGCTCTATTAAATGAATATACAAATTGCAAGCCATGGATTTTATAAAAAGAACCTAAGTCTTGTATACACAAAGTAACTAAAAAATGTAAAAACATATAGGTAAATGCTTCTCACCTCCACCTATCTTCTTGCGATTCAACAACAAAAGAAAGTTAACCCCAACAAGCTGGTAGGGCTTGAGAAGTGGCTGGAAATCTGAATTATCTGCTCCACATGCTGCATTGATATCATCCTAATGTACAAGCAACATGAAAAATGAAATAAAGGCAAAACAGAAAAACTTAATATACATCAAAAGAGTGATTTTCCAACGACAAGTTAAATGCAAAAAAAAAAAAAAAAAAAAAAAAAAAAAAAAAAAAAACACCATATATAAGTTGACAAATCAATAATATGCTTCCTAAATGCCATTGCAAGATAAAGGTCCATTGCCTACATTACAAATGAATTTCCAAATACTACTCACAACACCCACAAATCAAAAAAAATTCTACTTACACTTTCTGGAAATTTAACACTAGAAAATACAAGCCATCCTTCTTATTCACAAAACAATGCAATGGCGAAACACCAGTTGTAACACTGAACTGGAATTTTTTGCTATATCTTAAGTGATTGCATGTTGAAAGCAACTTGGTGTCAAAGACGTCTTCTATCTGGTCTCATTAATTGACACCAAAGGTGTAAGCCATAAGATGAGTTAATTTTCATATTTGATCTCTAAATTAATTTGAAGAGAAAGTACTCATAGGTATTTCCCTCATTGAAATAGAAGACTAGTAAGTAAATTTTCTTGACTAAACTTATATAATTCCCATAACTAATGTTAGAATATTCAAATGTAGAAAAGGTCCAAGGTAAAATACCGCTGACCAAGTCGACTTACATTCTACTTTAAATTTCCTCTTTCATGAATGTTTATATCTTAATCAGATGACTAAATACTTTCATGTTCCATGTTCATCAAAAAAACTATGTGATTCAAGTGTTGTAACCTCAATTCTAGTCCCTTTTCATCCTATTTGTGAATTTCATTTATATTTGGCTCGTCATCATGATGTTAAAACTAATTCAGCACCGACACTTGAGAATTGGATATTATCTCAGCTAGATAGCAAGTACTACTATTAAGAGAGGATCTTAGGTTCAATTCTCACCAAGTCCTCCCCTTCCATTAACATCAACACCTTCACTTATCAATTTATAAACATCTCTCTATTTCACTTGTCATCTTACAGAATCATCAATTTATAAACTCTCAAGGCTACTAACCTATTGGGAATTCATAAGGCTTAACGGGATTTAGTTTCAATCGTGTACTACACTACTTACAATATATACACTAAAGAAAATCCCTTTTATAAAAAGGAGGTCTTCTTACAAAGAAAATTCTCAAAAACATTAACTTTTCCCGAACAAACTCCAAGGAAAGCCACAAATATTTTGAAAGCCATACAACATATTAACATCGTACTTCATTGGAATATAAGATAACTTTCCACCAATTATCTCATCAATACGACTTTATAGTCACTCAAAAGAGATAGTTATGTCACCGGAAACTAGGCATAAGTGAACCTCACTAAAAAACAAATTAAGTGAAGTTTACTTAAATGATGAGTGAATTTTTGGCCCCAAACATTAATCTAATTAATTAAACCTAAGTGTGCTCAAGCATGCGCAAGAACAACAGTTTGCCGCGAAGTCCAATATACAAGTACCAATGCAATCATTCTAATTGTCTTATAACCAAAAGACAAAGTCCTATGCAACTCACTCACATAGAAGGCATTTGGTTTGGCGAAGACATGTTCTTTAGAAAACGATTCCCCTATAAACTATTTTCCCATGAAAAATGCATACATTAATAATTGATTTCCTTTAGTTACATTTGATAGAAAATTCTTACGGAAAATGGAAATGTTGGAGACGGAAGAACCTTCTAATTTTGGAGAAAAATGTTCCCAAAATGATGGAAAACACTTTTCCAAGCAAGTTTTCCATTTCCTTGTTAAATCAAACAATAGAACATGGGGACACTTGTTTGTATTCCCCAACCCATAGTCGCAATGAAACAAGCTTTTCATTATTAATGCCTCACATAAACTCGAACAGGAAGTCATACTCCAATACTCCAATGCAATCATTTACAATGTCATACATATACCTTGAACAAGAATTCAATCTTAAGCCCAAAAAACTCGACTAAAATCAACAAGAGTTACACTTCAACTCTTTATACAAACGCCATCAACTTTGAAACAGACCATTTTCAAAAACAAAAAATTTAAAATCAACCTAGAAACATACTTCATCTATTAATGAAAACACTTTGACTTTTGTTTAGTGACTTGTGTTTAATAAAGTTAATAGTCACGTCTCAATTTATAATTTCATTAAATTTGATTCTATAAAAGTAAAAAAAATATTTATGTATGACTAAAGATATTAGATGTCTAGAAATGTGCATTGGTGAAGTGCTTTCAGAAAATATACGCATTAAAAGAAACCAAGGGCAGTATTATTTAAAAAAACAAAATTCTCCATTAAAACCTTACCTGAGTAACAATTCTCACTGAAGAAGAATCAACCTCAGAATAACGATCAGTAGCCGTCATAGACAACTCCTTTCGAAGCTCAGCAGAAATTTTACCACACTTCTGCAATGCTTTCCCAACCACATCCTCCTCTTCCTTCTCCAAAAAATCTTCTTCATCTTCATCATCATCGTCATCAGTCAAATCAAACATCTCCATTTCTTCCTCTTCTTCAACATCTGATTTAACTTCAACAACTTCCTGCAACTCCTCGTATTCATCCTCCTCATCATCATCAACAATAAACCTTCGTCCGCGGCTAGAAGTACGGCTGGTAACCAAATCAACATCGTCGTCCTCCAAAACGTCGTCGTCATGGTCCTCCAAAGCGTCTTCCTCTTCCGAAGGAGGAACGTAATCTTCATCGCCATCATCAGTGAGATCGATTGGAGTTGATCGAGAATTCTTGAAAGAGAAGGATTCGATTGTAGGTTTAGTGGAAGAAGATGAAGAAGTAGAGTTGAGGACTTTTGAGGGTTTGAATTTGTGCTTCTCCCATTCTTCGTCGGAAATTTCGTCGAATGTTCGCTTCATTGAAGAAGAGGAAAAGGAAGAAGAATGAGAAAAAAGCGCCAAATATTGGGGAGGGATTTTGGGGGAAATGAAGAGACTATTAAAAGTGCAGTGAGCAGTGAGTGAGTTGTTTGGCGTTTCCGAAGGAGGAGAGAAATGTGAGAATGTGTAGAGTTTTGGGGTGGTTTCTCGTGCCCGATTGCCACTTTTCGGGCCGGGTGAGCTCGTGAAAATGCGAGAAATAATAAGAGCATAATCTCATGGTTATCAGAATCTCGATCCTGATCACCGATTCTACGATCTTACGATCCAAAATTAGGCGATCGATCCGGATCGTAGGTAGGATCTTAAATTGGTAGAATCGTACGATCCTACTTAGCTCCAGGATTTAAGTGGTAGGATCATAACACGATTCTACGATCCTACGATCTTACGATCCGATCCTACTAGGGTAGTTTCAATCGTATAAAAATTTCATATAATCTAGATTTTACTTATGTATATATATAAATATATCTAAACAATTATATCAATTTGACTGAAATTCACGTTTTTCTCGATTCGAATTTTAATAATGATTATTAAAGGTATTTTTTACAAAACTTAATAGTTGAAGTCAAATAAGTGTTAATTTAAACCTTAAAACATAAAAAAGAACAAATACAATTCAAAATTAGTTATCTAAAGCATATAAATGCATATTTGTAGGATCATACGATCCTACGATCCGATTCTACCGATTTCGATCCTACCCCCTCAACGATCCTATGTAGAATCCCGATCCTAACAACCTTGCATAATCTATGCTGTTTTCCCGTGTACTTAAATCAGGGGTCTTCAAAATAGACACGATGACCTGATAGACACCCGACTTTATAATCGAATTTGATTTGATCGAACTTAAAGTAAGGGATCTACATTTATGTAAAAATCAATGTGAATACAAAATCCGGTTTTGAATCGACCCGAAACACCTAACCCGAAATCAACCCAATGATCCGAATGAACACCTCTAACTTATTTGATGCATTTTAAAATCGGCAATGGGACATTTAATTATAAGAAATTTCTAAACAATCATCGTAATTTATAAATCATACTACTGTAAAAATATTGAAAATTACAAGGTTATCCCATAAGAAGGTATAACAAATGTAATTATATCATGCAATACTATAGAATACTATCCAAATGTTGGAAATTGCAAGTGTCATTTTTTAATGAAGTATGACAAATGTAATTATTTTAATGGATAATATAGTTGATTATATGACAATATTTACCCTAATTTATATTTTGGTTATTTTTCTAGTTAGAGTTAAATTAGGAATAGTATGGAGTATAATTTATCATAGGAATTCCATATAACTAACCTAAAATTTGATCTAATAATTGAATAAAAGATAAGCATTCAATAAATAATTTTAAATAAATCATTATTTAATTTTTGCTTTAAAAAAAATCATATATTTGATAAATTTAATCATGATAGTATATACTTACATTATTCTTTGAAGTTATATTTTTATATATTTAATATTCATAAATTCGTGCATTGCACGAGTTTCTATATTAGGGTGCATAATTTATAAAGCATCATATAAAATAAAAAAATAATAATAAAATAAGTCAAATAAGAAAAAGATAAAATAAATTATCGAAAATCCCCCTATAAGATTAGAGTGCGTAGTGTGATTTACTTCTCTCACATATAATCGTGATTTACCCAGACTGCATCGTTTGACTATTAATTGATAGTTCATAGCAAATTTAGTTAGATTTATGTTTCTTTTGTTCTATTATACTTTTACTTTCTCAATTTAGAATGGATATCTCATTTGTTTTTTTATGTTTGTCAATGCAATAATTCAATTCATAATTTTTTTAATTGTATCTAATAAAAATTTATAAAAAATTAATATTAATAATCTTCACATTAAGACAAATCAAAAAGGATTACAGTCAACTATATTTGAAATTATAGATTAAGAATTATATACAAATTAAGAGTGAGATGTAAATAGTGTTAATAAAGCAAATGGGGATATTAACTCTAAATTGAAGGGAGTATATTTTATTTATTTAACCATTTTAAATTACTTGCTACATACTCCTTCCGTTCCTTTATGTTCTTCCACCTTACTATAACGACTAGTTTCAAAAGTTCTTCCATTTTGGAATACTTTCTATTTTTGGAAAGTTTTCAACTCACTTTTTACCCCTTAAAACCACACTTTCCTTACTTCACACTACTATTTAATTATTTTTCTCTCATAATTCCTATACAATCAATGTTTTCCAATTTCCACTACTATATAATTAAAATAATACCCACAACTACCAAAGATTTCATTTTTGTTAATCTTTGTAAAAAACCCAAATAAGTAGATCAAATAGGAACGGAGGGAGTATTATTTATTTAATTATTTCAAACTATACTTGCTATATTATTATTTTTGATGAAAAAATTTACTATTTAAATGTCTATTTTTCATCTTCTTTTTTTCTTATTACTCATACGTATATCTTATTAATTTTTACACTTATCTTTTTAAGAAGTTATAGTGGTCTTTTAACACAAAAATATAAATTTTTTATTTTTGTTTTAATCTCTTTCATGTATACTCTTGAATCTAACAATACAAGTTTAACCTGTATCATAAATTAAAAATCAAATAAAAAATACATATATTTCTATCTAATACACAAATTTACTCTCTTTAATGTAGTTCATCTATATTATGTTTTTATTCTACTTATTATTGTCTTTTTCTTAGTACCCCTTACCAAACACCAAAAACTATACAAAATTGTTGTGAGAGACGATCTCTTTGAGAAATCATTTCTAATTAGTACGAAAGAAAATTTTAGAGTAAGTTACTCGATGGGTATTAAAGATATTAAAAGTAAGCATTCAAAATATTATAAGTATTCCACACTTACTCGCTGGGTATTATGGATATTGTAAGTAAGCATCAATGATACAGTAAGTAGGTATTCAAAGATAAGGTATGTAGTCATTAAAGATATTGTAAAGACATTTGAGGATACTGTAAGTAGGCATTAAAAATATAATAAGTATGCATTATGAATGATGTATGTAGACAGTAAAAATACATATGTAGGCATTCAAAATATAACATAAAGTAGGCATTAAAAAAGATGTAAATAGACATTAAAATTTTGATCAATTGGGTCTAAGAGACATCTCTCACAAAGACAATCTCTCAGAGTGAGAATCTCTTTGAAGACCGACTGTAAAAACAATTGATGGATTTGTAACTTTAAACTCCAAACAAGCTTAGGAAGTAGTATGATATTATTTTCATTTACTCTCTCTATCCTAATCAATTAGTTATACTCTATATTTTTATTTTAATTCAATCATTGTCCATCATATTCTTTAATTTTGTTCTCCATTAATATCACCTATATATATGTATTTTCCTAACAAATCAATTATCCCCTTAAAAACGAAAGATGATAGAAGTACATCAAAACCATAAAAAATTGAAATAAATTACACTAAACTATCTCGGAAGTTGAAAGCATAAAAAGAAATAATTCATTTAATATAGTATTAATTGATCACGCTCAAATTTTGAATCACAGAAAAAGTGACCTGATTTTCTGCAAAGTCTTATGGCATGTATCTGGGATTTAACACAACCAAAAGTCTACACACAACAATAATGCATAAGCCTTAATTCCAACATATGGAGTTGGCAATACGAGAAACTTCGAAGAGATTGCGACATCAGTAAGAAAAACTGAAGGACTATGAAGGACATCGGGATTAGAAATACTATCAAGACAAGGAGCTGTCTGCAGTTTCATAGATACTCCACATTCTATGATCTGTGGCGATTAAGTATATATACAAAGTGACTAACGAACATTCTGTTTTCCTTTTTCGGGAAAACGTGATAGCTAATTTTGGCCTATCATATTAGTTCTACAATCGAAATATGGCCAACAAAAGGGAGGAGCGAACAGCACGGAGACTGATTCTGGTTTAAAAATCTGTGAAGGCTCCCACGCATATACTTCAAAAATAAACAGAGTGACCTTTACTCCCAAGTAACTGATATCATGGAGTTTGAAAGTCCTGATTCTTCAAAGGTTAATGTGCTATCGTATTCCAAAGACTTTGCAGCTCCAGGGATTGCATGTGTCAAGCGGAATGGCTTTGACTCGGACTCTCCAAGCTGTGAGCTGCAGAATGACCACAACAGCTGCAGAACCGGAGGAGAAAGAAAATCGAGTCAAGATTACGGAAACAAGGGGAAAAAAAGAGGGGAGGGAAACACAACTTGAAGCAAGAACTTAACCTGTATAGGATCGGTACGCAGGAAACTCCGCTGGACTCTTTTACCGTCAGGGAGACGAAATCCGACACGGCAAATGAGGTTTCTGTCTCCTTTTGGTTCTTCGGGAAGAGGGGGATACACAGGTTTTTCGATAGAGCATTCATTTTCGTCCTTGTTTGCAGTGGTCATGTCTTTTTCTTCGGAAATCACTTGTTCTAGATGATTCATGTTCTCCATTGATACAGCAAGAGCTCGTTGCAGCTCCTCATCCTCTTCATTAGTTTCAACTGCAAGGTAATAAAAACAGATCAAAATGCTATTTTGAGGCAAACAACAAGTAGTAGCGGTAACGATTCCATTGTGAAGGCAAAAGGACATTTGACAAACTTGCATAAACATTCTCAGATTTTCCTTTCCCACCTAAAATAAGCAGGAGGTTATTGTCAAGTAGCACATCAACACCAAAGAATGCATTGCTATATTTCAAACTTGTATGTTATATATACCTTTCAAACAGATCTAGCATGGTAAAAGGATTTCACGTTAGGGATGTTTACATGTCAGATCACAATTCCTAGCTTGGTTTAACCATTGTGGATATAAAAAATCAGAGCTTTAGAAGTAATGTTGACCCACCAGATATAACCTAGCTTCAACCAAATATACGAAGCTTTTTATCTTTAGTGCATAGATATAACCTAGCCTCAACCAAATATACGAAGCCCAAATAGCAAGTTATAGTACACATCAACATTTATAGCCAAATCTAACAATTCATAACTACAAACGGTATCCAAGTCCAACAAAGACCATGCCAAATCCAATATCAGAGGCTGAACGTACCTTCAGCAAAAGGATTCTCATATTCCATTACAATGCTTTAAAATTCAAGACATCTTTTACCCAGAAATTTTGCATGCTTGTCACTTATAAGGTATGGATAAAAATGGTTCCTAGTTGCAACTTCCCCAGATCTGTTTGTTGGTTCCGGTGATTTTTAGGAGGTTGGGTTGAGTCCAAACTATCAAAAAAGTCAAGCATGATAAATGTCCAAACTATCAAGAAAGGCTTTGACAGTTGACAAGAACGAGGCTCAAACAACTAGACTTGATTTCAGCTTAGTGAATTAAAATGTCCCCTAACGACCCGGTTGTTGGTATTAATGTGTGGAAATGGTGAGGAAATTTTAATGTATATTAGCTAGAAAAACTACTTGACAATAGTTTATGATCATGCTTGTCTTACTCTTATCATTCTATTTCTTCACAAAGTTCATCCCCATTCATTACCACTTAAAAAAGTGATATTAGTTAGAAAAGGAAATCTATGAAGTAAAACACTTGTTTGAAGGTGACAACAAAATTTATGAAAATTGAAACTAAAGCTCATTCTCACTATCATTATTCAATACCAATAATCAACCGTCCCATAAGTGTCATAACACATAATATGTGATGGCCACACATAACCAAGCACTAAAAAAACAAATGTCAAACATTCAAGACGACGGATTTCCTAGAATGCCCTTGCAAAAGGCTATTTAAGAATAATACAAATTTACTGGTGAAGTAATTGATGGGACCGAGAATCAGTGGAAAGCACTACTGAAAGCATCACAAATGCAAGTAGGTAAGGCCAACTACTCTTTCAAACGACACCATGCAAGAGGAAAACGAAAGAGAGGATGCAGAAAATTCATGGTACCTTGGGCTTTTTGAGAAGACACATGAGAACTCTCTCTTGGTCGTTTATGAGAAACCAAGGAAAGATGTTTTGTTGGACCAGCCTCCATGAAGGGTAGCAGGTCCTGCATGTTGATGATATTAGACTCCACAGATTTAAAATGGAAATCATTTAACGTTCATCAAGTAATACCATGAGCTAATAATTTTATCGGTGGAATGGATTATATGATAATAGCCAAGTGCTAACCACATACCTCCAATAATCGGTCAGGATGTACCATGCCAGACCATAAACGCATTTTTTGCCCAGTTACGGGGTCAATGACAAGGACAACAGGAACAGATTCGATTTTGTAGTAAGTGCAAACCTTCTTACCCTCACTTGTATCGTCATATACCTGCAACATGATAAAACAGCAAATTTTAAAATACAGACACAACAAGATTCACCAGCTTACACTTTATATTGCAACTATGTCAAACACACAGCAAAAAGCCATGAATTAAAAAGTATGAGAAGAGAAAAGACACGAAATAAGATGACATAGTTACCTGCCAAAAGATAAAATTGGTCTTAATAGTTTGAGCCACAGTTTCATTTGCCCAGGTGTCTCTGTTAAGCTTTATGTTACAGTCAATCAGTTAGCACAAAAAGTTGTTCAATATAAGAATGACAACATCTATTTAAGTACAAGGAGAATAGAGTGGGTTAAAGACTCAAGCAAACTAATCACACAGATAAGGGATTAATAAGAGCTGTCAAAAGAACAAATAGCAAGTGTAAGTGGACAACAGATACAGAGAGGGCAATGGCACCAACCATGTGTGAGCTAAATTCTGTAGGAGACTGCAAATTCACCAGGAGCCACTTGTCTTCAGCAGCAGCAGCAATTTTTGCCTGTAATCATCATGATATTCGTTTTAACACAACATAAATGAAGGTGACCATTCCTTCAGATGGAAAAAAAATACTTGGTGAAGAATGATGCCATAGAGAATGCTTCTATTACGGAGAAAGCTAGAGAAAAAAAATAAACGTTCATTCCTCTGACCTCTGTTCCGTTATTTCTTCAACTTCCTTTTGTTCTGATCCAAATTTTCTTCTTAATCAATTTTTTGCTAAAAACAACTACTTACTCCTTATCCTTTTTTCTCTCTCTTCATTCCGACACTTACTCTTCAACTTTTTTCTCTTTCTAGTAGGCAAATACTCATAACATTTTCCTTGTAACATTTTTTAATGAGCCAATAAGTATGTAGCTTTCCAAGTTATCAAAGGCAATTATTTGTAACACTAATTATAAATTTTAGATGGAAATGACAAGGAAAACTCTCCCGTCAAAGGTTTAATTTTATTTCAAAAGTTGTAAAGCCAAAAAAAAAATAGGTAAAATGATTGAAGTCAACTAAATTGTCCCTTTTGATCAATTTTGCGTACGCAAAATATATACTAATTCAAAATCATATATATATATATATATATATATATATATATATATATATATATATATATATATATATATATATATATATATATATATATATATATAGGTTTAGGATCAAATAAGAAGGGGTGTGAAAATAGGAAGTATAGGAAGGAATTTCATCCATTAGATCTTAGATCAATGGTCCATGTTGCACGCGTTTAAGAACAGGAAGGATAGGGGTGTGATGCTTTCTTAATTATTATGTGATACTTTTTGTATAAACATGTGTCACTTTAAAGTGTGATGTTTTCTTAATTAATGTGTGATGCTTTCTTCATAAATATGTGTTACTAGATCTGCAGCTATGACAAATGTTTTTCGACCGTTAGATCTTAATCAATCAACGGTAGTTACTCCTTCCTATCCTTCCTATTTTCACACCACTTCTCATTGGATCCCTCCCCTATATATATATATATATATATATATATATATATATATATATATATATATATATATATATATATATATATATATATATATATATATATATATATAGGAAGAAGTTCTAGTGAGAACCATCCTTATATGAGAACCGTGAGCACCAACTTGCCTTACAAAAAAGTGTTACTTTTTACTAAAAAGGTGTTACTTTTAGGCAAAAAGGTGTTACTGTTTTTTGTTATACTATTAGGCAAAAAAGTGTTACTTTAAGAAAAAAATTCTGAAAAAAACTCATGAAAAGGTGTTACTTTTTACATAAAAATGTGCTACTTTTATGAAAAAACGTGTTACTTTGTAATATGTTTGTTTTTTTTGAAAAAATAATTCTTTTTTTTACTAAAAAGTAACAAATTTTTTTTAAAAACAAAAGTAACATTTTTTTGTCCAAAAGTAACACATATTCTGTAAAAAAGTAACACATTTTTATCGGGGAGAGTGGTTCTCACGGTTCTTATATAAGCTTGGTTCTCACTGGAACTTGAACCTATATATATACATATATATAAATATATATAATATATATAAATATAATATATATATATATATATATATATATATATGTATATATATATATATATATGTATATATATATATATATATGTATATATATATATATATATGTATATATATATATATATATGTATATATATATATATATATATATATATATATATATATATATATATATATATATATATATATATATATATGTATATATATATCCCATCAGAATCAACAGAAGGGAAAATATGGAAGTTCAAAAAGTAATGGACCAAAGAAAACCAACCTTTTCAAAAGGACCCTGGTGCATTAAAGCAAAAGGAGGTCGATATAAAGCAGCAAGATTATCTCGAGAACTCTCTGTTGAACTACCACCTTGATCAGATTCCCATACGGCCGAGTGTTTCCTTTCCTCTTCAAAGTTACGGAATGCGACTACAGAATTTGGTACATTTGATTGATACCCTATTCTTGAAGCTCTGAATCAAGTCATATGGCATATAGCATTAAGAACATTGATGCACGAAACAAAATTCGACATAATACGGAAAATGGAAATGAAAACGAGAAATGTTAATTTCTAAAGTTTTGAAAACGTAAAAACGAAATCAAAAAATTGAAACCTATCACTTATTAGTTTCAACTTTAAAATGGGTTAATACTTAGACAAGGCATCAGGTAGCAATTTGATATACTCGTTAAATCGACAATCATATCTAAACCCACCCCAAAACAACTTTACTCATTCAAGTTGATAAAACATATCATAATTTGAAAGGAATACAATGCTTAGAGATCTCCTAAAACAATCATAATAGTGCACTCAAATTTAAATTTCAACATATCAAAGCTTAATAATTAACATGCAATGCCACACATACTCTAAATTCTCCATATTCCAGTTGGCAAAATTTTAAGGCGGTAACATTCATGTCTCTTAGAAACTGAGCACTCAATGTGATGGGGATAGGGGTTTACACTACATAACACACTACCAACTATGTTAATCAAAGTGCTAAGGGACTCCACTAAAAGAATTAACAAGAAAAGTGGTTCAACCAAAACCAAACTTCTACTGCAACCAAGTTATCAAGTTATGTCACAAGTTTTCTCATGCCTAGTGTTTATTAACAGTTTCCACTTTGTTATAATTAAGCACACATTAGGCTCACCTATTAACAATACAATAATACAACTCGTCAAGAGCATACTTCATAAGTTTGCAGCTTTCATTAAAAATTCCAACTACTTTTGCACATGTATACAACCCATAGTCTACCTTACTTCATGAAACCTCTTTACTCAAATTTCACTTAAAAACCTAAAATTATGTTATCCTTGAGTTGCAACCACAATGATTGCAAGCCATCTAGACTTGAAGTCAAAATTTTACTAAAAAAAATTTAACATTCCACTTGAGATAATCAACATTCCACATCCTTTGTGACAAACCGAGTAATAAGTGCTAGCATCATGCGACAACCTATTACCATGGTAGTAATTCTTGCATGCAATCCCTTTCATCAAAACCTAAAATGGTCATGCTCACTAAATGTTTGGTAAACAAAATGAAAACTGAACTTTCTTCTACATAGATAGTGTTGGAATAAAGTGGGACGAAATATAGGCATATTTGTGCATTCCAACTTGAACAAAGAAAGTAACATGTATAAACTATTCAAATAAAAGAAACAAACTAACTGACTCACAAAGTGTCCTATGCTATAAACATAGGACATGACACCTACTAACTTAAAAAACATGACCCACTAAAATAACCACTACTTCCAATAACTAACGAATTCTAAAGCATAGCAACTAATTGACTTCATTCAACAGTACTGAAACATTCTTCTATTACTAGGAGTAACATGAAGAAGCATTTATTAATATAGTCGTGACATAACCCATATTGTTCTACTACTAAGCAGTTATTGAAAAAATACTCAACAATGTCAAAGCTTTGATACTAAAAGAATGGGATTGATAATCATTAAAGAGAAAATTATCTTCTCATCATCTACTTAACTCTCTTCCAAATCAATGCAGTTATGAAGCACTTCAAAAACAAGCGAGAACCACTGAGGTAAGAAAGCATTGTAAATACTCAAGACCATGCCATGCTTACTAGCTTTGGGTGGCATAATGAAACAAAGCACTAAAACTCTATCAAAAGAATTGAAAAGTTGAGTATGGATGCAAATGCCAAAGAACTCGATAAGGTTGACTACTTCACTGAATAAAGCATTCTATACATACATACGTAGTAATGACTAACACAATATGGGCGTATCATGTATGTCCCTTGTGTCTCTTAAGCATAAATAGTGTATATAAGGGAGAAATTGGAAGTTGTAGAAAAGTTGAACTAGAAAAACAAAGTAGTAAAGTACCCATATAACATAGAGTCATCATATAGAGCCTCTCTAATCACAGGCAAAGGTGGACGAACATCATCACCGCCACTCACATCGTTGATTTCCTTTGCTAAACCAGCATCAGATCCACTGTATCAAATCACACAAAAGTAGATATTTAAAACTCAAGGAATTCAAAGTAATTATAACATTTCAAAAATATATTGAACCTTCTAGGATATACCTAGGGCTCTTATCGATGTGAGAAGCTGCACTTTCTTCAGGGGCAAAAAATGATGAAGATGCCACAATGCCACTTTCATTACCCACATAAAATAGTTGAAGAGCTTCTTCCAGCTTCCAGCTGGTTGCCTAAGTCAACAAAATGATGATTCCACAACAAACAAAACAAAATAAAAACTTTTGAGGCAATTCACTCATTAGACATAATAAAGTATTGTAAGAGCAAATACAAACAGAAAATAGAAGGCACGTAAGTAAATACAACGAAAATTAGGTGCTAAGCTTAGCATTCATAAGTGGCTTTAAATTAAAACATCAAACAACTTAGAAATCAGAAACACTTTCAAATTCAAATTGAACGTGTAGGCGAATATAAGTAAAAGTAAAAATCAACAAAAGAATTGAGAATTCTTGTACATCAACAATTTATATGAGACAATGTATAATTCATGTATACTTTAAGCTTACAAGATGCCCCACATGGCCTTGGTTATCCTTCTGTACTAATCGAGGCTTCCACACAAAATACTTTACTCATCTCTATTTCCATGTCATGAACGGTAGCGCAACCAACAAAACTAATACCCTTCATCTCAAAAAATAAAGGAAGCTAATACCCTCAAGCTACAAATATCCATAAGTTTAAAAAAGTTTTTTCCATTACCCCAATGTCATTAACTAGCACCCACGTAGGCGCAATCAAGGGTGTTGAATGTACACAAACTTATTTTGTTAGTGATAACAAGTTTATTTCGATTGAATTTTGATAGCAAATATCATTAGCAACTTCACATAATATAATTCATAAGTTCATTATAATCTAAAACCAAAGAACTATAAATATTTAGCTCATTGACATTAAAATGAGGAAGTCCATTGTACAAAATTTCTTTTGCATGACGATGAACTAATACAAAGTATAACCTCAATTTAGCCAATAAAACCCAATAACAAACTAGCATACATGATATATCCATATTTATAGCTTAATTGACCAAGCATATGCAAGTGAATACTTCGATTTTTGTATATGCCTAATAAGAATTCTTCCAATTTCTTTGAACGTGAATCATTTTGCATATGATATACTCCATCTGTCTTCCTCATTTTGCAAAACTTTCCACTTTTGACTCTCCTATCAGCTTAACACTTCTTTCACGGACAATTTCTCTTTCTATTCTTTTCTATCTGCTTGTTTCATCCCACCATTTCTTCTTTTGCTTTATAAAGCAACGACCAATTGTAACCAATTTACCGAGTATGAAGGATAACTAGATTTATAATCTAGGTACTCAAGTCATCCCATCAACTTTCAGCGCATATGAAAACCACCAACATGATTTATTAACAGCAAAGTGAAAAAGCATGTCAAATTCTCTCTTTACCTTTTCCCTACATAAAACTTATTAGATCTACTCACTACTTCCAAGCTCCAACTTCCTGATGGAAATATAGTAAGAAAAAGTCGAACTTAATCACATACTCATCCACATTTTCCTAAAAATTCTAGAACTGTAGAATATTTTTTTGGGGAGGCTTATCGTATCTATGTTTTCTCAAAGAAAGGCTTATATAAACAGTCTCTCTCATTCTAAGTTGACTTGAATTTTAAAATTGCAAGGAGGTATATTTCAGACTGCATGTATTTCAAGGGGAAGGTCGTGTTGTTCTTCCTAACTTGAGTTTATCTCCTTTTGTGAGTGAAGCAAAAGGGTTAAATTCAGCAAGATTCCACTTAGATCTAAGGGAATAAACCTTAGATCAAGGGTAGGAGGGCAAGGGCTTGTTGGTGAGTGAAGCCAATTGAGTTATGTACATCTAACCATATCCAAGTTTAGTTTCGTTCTTGAAGGATACACGAATTTTCAGCATAACATCATTTGAGGATCCTTAATCCAAAGGCGGATTTAAATGGGCATTAGGGGCACGTACCCCTAGGCACTTTTTTTTAAAAAAAAACATTAATAAAAGAAAAAATAGCATGCGTTCTCTCCCTCCATCTTCTAAAACTCGCCATTACCCACCAATGAACAAAAACCCTAAAACCTAGTTACCCACGGCCACCCACAACCGGAAGAGTGACGACCCATACCACCCATCCCTCGTCGACATCTCTCAATAGCCACCGGTCAACAGCCGTCACCCCTCCCCTCATTGATGTCCACTGAGTGAACCCTAAAATCCCTAAAATTCAGTTCGCATTTGCACATTGCAAAGCCACAATTGGCTGCTACTGCTGCCGTGAACGGTGAATGTGAAGCCAAGGCCACTGACTCCGACGGCCCACCACCAGACCAACCCACCTTCAATTCAATTTGGGTATTATTTTGATTTTAGGAATTCTCAAAGTTAGGGTTTTGTTTTAATTTCAAGTTTCAAATCCTCTTTCTCTGTTCCTTGTCTCTTCGCCTCAATCGTGTAGCCGCTGCCAGCACCGACCAACCAATTTAGACGAACAGCCAAAGTAGCCTAACGACGCCTAAAGCCAGCCATGCTCTCCTAAGCAACTACACAATGCATTCATCCTTCACCATTATCTTCTTCTTCCTCCATATTAAGGTATACTCTCACCAATAATAAATTTCAGGTCTATTTATTCTAGATGTTAAATTCAAATGAGTTTTCAAATTGTTAATTCTTTTTATACTTTTGTGATGATTTTAAGAATTAGGTATGAAATTTTCAGTACTAATTTTGATGTTTTTATTAATTAATGCTTCAACTAATTTTAATACAAGAAAAACAAAATTAATAATAAAAGTAATAATCATGGAAAAGATCATAAATCATAAAACCATTAAAATTCAACAAAGTTTGTGTATTTTGTAAAAGGAGTTTGGTCTAGCAAGCATTCTAGCTACCAAGAAGCTGCAATTGAATTGGTAAATTCCATCACCAAATTTTTTTCATTCATTATTTTAATTATTAGAAATATTATATGATTATTCAAAATTTATGTTAAATTTGCGCAATGTAATAATAAAAGATTGCACCTTTTCATAGAGATTTTTTTTTCAATGTAGATGAAAATGACTAGTTTTATGGGTTTTTTTCATTAATGTTTTGTATTGTACTATGTTTGCTCAAAAATTTGTAAAAAAAAACAAAAAAAAAAAAAACAGCAAACTTGACATTTTAAAAATTTATTTCTGTTTTCTCTTTTAAGAGCAATTATACACTTATTATCTAAAAGTATGATAATTCTATGTATAGATGATGAACATGAATTGAAAATCAAAACTTTTCTGATTTACCCTATTTCTTTCTCCTTTTATAGATACAGAGTTAATTAAGTGAGAGAATAAATAAAAAAAGAATTCAAATTGAAAATAATAGAATAAAGATCAAATTTTCATTAAATTGCTTCCATATATTAATGCCCCTGGAGCGTTTGAAGTCTGGATCCGCCCCTGCCTCAATCCTTTTATAGTGCACTAACAAAACTGTTAGATATGGTGACTCAATAAAGTCCAATGCTTGTCTTGAATGGAGTTGTGTCTTGAATGTATGTAGTTGTATAAAGGTTGAAAGATAAATGAAGTTGATTTGTATTGACAAATTTAGTGATCTATTGTTCGCTCGACTGGGTGCTCGACCAGAGTAGGCATGCTCGACCAGTCAAGCAAGAAAACAGAGATTTGGCTACATTCTGATCTCCTGCTCGACCAGCCCGCTCAACCGGTCGAGCAGATTGTCGCGTGGATTCTGTTTCAGTCGACAGTTTTATATATTGTTCAAGAACTTCATTTAGTCTTTCTTGCTTGTTCCAAAGACTATATAAGGCTTGGCATTTGTAAATCCTTGTATAGATACACATTGTAAATCATTTGTAATTAGTCATCGGGATTAAGTGGAGAGCCACAAACATAATCTTAGAGTTTAGTGAGAGCAATTGGAGATTTTGATCAATTCACTCATTGTTGATCAACCTAAGAGGTTCTTGTATACAACTCATTTAATTGTTGTTAAGGGTGGAGTTTTATAGTCCAATATCACATTGATATTGGGATTTTCTCCACCTCCCAAATTTTGGTGTGCTTTCTTTTGTTTTGCAATTCTAACGAAAACCCTAAATTACGCCACCATCACTGACAACTAACTCTACTCTGATAGCATTGCAAATCAATATCAAACACATTACAGTCAATCACTAGAACCAAATTTCAACTTAAATTCGTTCATCGTTTATTTGAATAAAAGCAATACTTGACTAAAAACAAAAGTAACGGAGAATAATCGAGATCAAAAAGAGCGGAAACCTGCAAGAATTGGCGGGCGGTATCAGCGGTTTGACCAACGGCGATTTCAAGGAAAGAAGATACCAAGACTTGTTTATCGGCGGGAGAGAGAATGTCCTCCATTAATTCGAAGCTTGAGCTTGTTCGTTAATGGAGATTGATTATTTGATTGAAATTGGGAGGAAAGGAGAAATGGTATCTGAATTATATATAAATAAATAATAATGGTATCTGAAAAAAAATGAGACTAAAAGTGTGATGGGAATTTTAATTGCTAGGGCTTGCTGTTTACGAAACCTTTTTATTTTCGATTGCACATTGTTATTTTTTTAAATTATTTTTAGGAAAATTTGATTTTAAAGGTTTAAACTTTGCCTCATTTACTGGTTCAAACTTTCGTTTATCTTGAAAGGTTCGAACTTTGGGGGTCATCTTCATTTAAAGGTTTTTGTGGGTTTTTTGGGGTTGATTTTGGATTGATTATGGATTTTTATGGGTTTTTCTGGGTTGATTCTTGGTTGATTATGGGTTTTTAGTTTTTACCCATAAATATAAATAAATAATAATGGTATCTGAAAAAAATGAGACTAAAAGTGTGATGGGAATTTTAATTGCTAGGGCTTGCTGTTTACGAAACCTTTTTATTTTCGATTGCACATTGTTATTTTTTTAAATTATTTTTAGGAAAATTTGATTTTAAAGGTTTAAACTTTGCCTCATTTGCTGGTTCAAACTTTCGTTTATCTTGAAAGGTTCGAACTTTGGGGGTCATCTTCATTTAAAGGTTTTTGTGGGTTTTTTGGGGTTGATTTTGGATTGATTATGGGTTTTTATGGGTTTTTCTGGGTTGATTCTTGGTTGATTATGGGTTTTTAGTTTTTACCCATAAAAACCCATAATCAATCCAAAATCAACCTAAAAAAACCCATAAAAACCTTTAAATGAAGATGACCCCCAAAGTTCGAATCTTTCAATGATAAACGAAAGTTTGAACCTTTAGAAGCAAATGAGACAAAGTTCGAACCTTTAAAATCAAATTTTCCTTATTTTTATTAGGTTAAACTTGACTGGAATTTATCGAATACTAATGAAGTTTTCAAAAGATATGCTCATAAAAATTAAGAACAATTGAATATTTTAGATAGAGATATATTATTTAATTAAATAATAAAAGTAGGAACCATAAGAATTTAAAAAATTATTAAGAGAAAGTGTGGAAAAAATATGGAGACCACAACTAATAAAATATTACTTTTATAAAATTAGTAGAAAACATGTTGAGAACATAAAGATTATTAAAATGTTAACTTAAAGTTATAAGCATTATCAAAATATTAAAGTGAGTATAAATAAGGTTATTTTTGTCCAAAATGTATGACATAAATGGAAAGATTATCTATGGAAACAAATGTTTGTCCAAAAAATATTAAAAGATTCTTTTAATGTAAACCATTAATCTCGGTTTATGCACCCAATTCATGTAAACCTCTTTTAATGTTCAAAGTTCAAAGTTACTGGGTCTAATAATCAAAGTTCAAAGTTCAAAGGTTTCGTCTGAATTTCATTTTTCAGGGTATTTGGAGTTTATAGTTCAAAGCATTCTAAAAGGTATTTGGGTATTTGGATTTCCACTGTATCTTTAATCTTCAAAGTTACTGGGTATTTACATAAACCCAGAAAAATGAAACCCACTAACTTTGGATTTCCACTATAACTTTTAATCTTCAAAGTTATAGGTATTTGCATAAACCCAAAAAAATGAAACCCACTAACTTTGGATTTCCACTGTAACTTTTAATCTTCAAAGTTACTGGGTATTTTTCTGGATTTCATTAAAAGAGGTTTACATGAATTGAACCTAGATTATCCAGTTCATCCCTTCCAATTTGGTATTCTTTGATTAGGGTTCTTGAAAAGGGGAAAATAAATCTAAGGTTTGGACTTTAGAGAGAAATTGGGTCTTTGAAAATTAATGGTGACTTTGAAGATTAATGGAGGATGAAGAGGATGAAGATGATGAAGAAGAAGGAGGAAGAGAGAGAAAGATTATTGAAGATGAAGAAATTAAATTAAAAAAAGGAAAAATAAAAAAATTCAAAAAAAGGAAAAATCAGAAAAATGGAAAGTCAAAGGTAAATATGCTGGTTAACGGTGACAACTAGTCATTTGGCCGTAATTGTAGGAGTAGCGACTGTAGGAATGTTGCCTAGGGTCAGTCAATAGCTAGGGCATCTTCACCCACATCCACATCATCCTCAGAAGGGTCATCAACTATCTTATTACTCTCATTACCATCATCCCAAGGTGTCACCTCATTACTTTCTCCTAAGTTAACCATTGCATCAATTAAAATTTGACTTGGAGGGGGTGAGAAGGAGTACAAGAAGGGGAAGGAACAAAGAAATTTCTAAGTTTCTTGAGTTAACATAGACATAGGCGTAAGAGAAGGATTATAAAATACATTTAGAACTTGATTCCCTAAGGATACCTCTTCTATGTATAACTCCAAAGAGGGAAGTTTAGTAGACTTTGAATGCTCCCATATAGCATCTATAGCCTAATCATCCTTAACCGGAAAGGCCAATAATTGTCCACTCATGTCATATTTAAAGCTTATGTTTAAGGTACTTCTAGTGGAGTCAATTCTAATTTTAGAGCATATAAATAGTTTAAACTCATTTAAGTCCATATTCGAGTTGCTTGCAAACAGTTTACGTCTATCCCAAACATAATGAACATTGCTACTAAATTCTCAAATTGGACTATTCCAAAATAACATATTATAGTCACACAAAATGATGCCATTTTTACATGAATATAAATAAAATCAACATCATCATTAATTTCATACGAATACAAGTATGATACCCCAGATTTGGCTTTAAAAAGGATTGATAGACTACTCATATCAACAAGGTGCATATTTTTTTTCATGGGAGCCCATTTTCTAAGAACTCCACAGTTAAGCGTGCTAGGTAGGGATGAAAGTTTTCTTAGGTGCGCACGAGCGGAGCCAAAGTGCGTTGAAAAGACTTGCGTTGGTTTGTGGGCTCAGTCTACAATCTTCATGGGTAATCACCAGCGGCTCGAGAGGCAGGGGTGTTATAATGGATCAGAGCAACCTCGCGACAGTGGATGATCATGTGTTCAGTTCACCTAGCGGGGAAAAAGATTTTATAAAACTACGGTCCAACGAGGACGTTGTATTCCTAAGTGGGGCTGAGAGTGATAGCCCCAATTTGGCTTTAAAAAGAATTGATAGACAACTCTTATATCAACACTGTGCATCTTCTTTTCATCGGAGCCCATTTGTTAAAAACTTCCTAGTTAAGCGTGCTTGGTGGGGAACAATCTGAGGATGAGTGACCTCTTGGGAAATTACCAGTCTACAGTTTCCTAGTAAGGCCAATGTGCGTTGAAAAGACTTGTGTTGGTTTGTGGGGCTAGTCTACAGTTTCCAAGGGAAATTACCAGCGGTCTGAAAGGCGAGGATGTTACAACAAGTACATTATCATTATTTGATTATAAGCATATTCAATAAAGCAATAAGGTTTCTGATATATAAAGTAAATAAATGATCTATAGTAATTAAATCAAGTAATAGTTTTCTAATATATAAAGTAATAAGTTGTTTATTCAAAAAAATTGATAAATAATTTTTGTAACATTTAAAGTTACTAAATCAATTAATAAACAACAAGATTTCTAATATATAAAACAATTGGAAAATAACAACTACAATATGCTCATCAACAACCATACTTCAAGAAACAACACAGTATAAAGTAACTAGTTCAAATAAATAATCAGTTGTGGATGATCAAGAAGAGTATTGATTTGTGAATCTGTGACCTACATTTGAAAAAAATAAATTTGTCAAAACCCTAGATTTCAAAATAAAATGGAAAAAATGGAAAAAAAAAAGCTTACTTTTCAACAACCTAGCGTATCCTAGGAGAAATTTAAAGTGCCAAAATGGAAGAGGAATGTAAGAATTAAAGTATTGCAGGTACTTTAATGGAGAATTTTTGAGTGAACAATGTCGACTTTTTTTTGTAAGAGTTTTGAATTTGGGGAAATGAGGAAGAAGAAAATAACTGATGTATTTATGCACGATTTTGTATGTAGTTAGTAACTGCGAAGAAAGAATTTGGTAAAAAAAAGCCAAAGTCTTTTTTCACAGTTCCAAACAACAAACAACAACTATGACTTTCTTTTTACCAAAGCATTTATTCACAGCTAGTAACCGCTACTGCAAACCTCAGGTTTGGGATCCAGACGCTTATATTTGAAATTAAGTTTATTGAAACCTTGATAATTGATTTTTTTGATGAATTAGCTTATCTATTTCAAATTTTCTTTGAATTCACACAAACTTGCGAGAGATGTTCTCATTCATATGGGACGGTCCAAAAGCAAAAAATTGAAAAATAATAATTCTCTAAATTTTAGAGATTTAAGAATAAAAATTCAAATTTAACCTTAAAGATATCAATTTTGACCTTAAATGTATCTATTTCAACTTAAAGTAAACCTTAAATAGATCAATCAAATAAAAAAAAAAATAAATTTTGACCTAAAAGTGATCAACTTTGACATTAAACTAAACAATTTCCACTTACTAGTTTATAATCTTAAACTAATCAATAATTTTAAAGTCTTCAATTTTGATATTTGATCAATTTTAGACGTTAAAGTGATTAATTATATTTAAATTTTGTACCTTAAAATGTACCTTAACGGTCCGTTTGCTTAGTAGTACTAAATGGTGGTAATAGGAATGAATTATAGTGTAAAATTTCATCAAAACTTTCATGTCATTCCCATGGTAACGAAACTTTGATCACAAACAAATTTTTTGTTCACAAATTTCCATTACCACCTAATTTCACCTCTCCCAATGGTAATGCATTGGAATAAATTTTGTGAACAAAATGAGATGATTAAAGGTTGTCAAGCATGACCATCTAGGTAGTCATGAGATTTTTCAACCAAAATTACACTAGTATTTCATTCCCATTACCGCTATTTATTACCACTTACCAAACGGACCGTAAATATATAAAATTTTATACACCTTGTCTCATATGCCCAATCCACTCCAATTCAAAACACATAATGAATAATGTGATCTAAAATACGGTTGACTTCATCTCTATTATCATCACCAACACTTCAATTCACCTTCATGTACTTCATTGATTGAAAACTTCATCAATATTTACAACATCTTTCATCATCATCAACATCAATTGTCATCATCATTTATTTAGGTACAAATGTGTGTGCATGTATATTTGTTGGAAATACTTCATATGTATGTAACACCCCTGAATTTCCGACCCTTTCAAAGAAACTAAAACTGTAAAGGACGGGAGGAAATTCGGGTGTTACATAAAAGAAAAAGGAAAAGAATTTTGATAAACGTTAAAGATTAACTTTAAAGATGTGAGTGAAAATTTCGGCAGCATCTATCATAAAACTGTCCGTCTTTTATAGAAATCAAAAGTTATTTAAAATCTAATAAAGTTAAGGCATCACGGCCTAGCAAAACTATATCACGGCAGAACGATTCATGGCCGGCTTCTGAAATCAACATGTCAAGCATGGATCGTGGTTCCGGTGTCAGCGCTTGCGTTTGAACTAACTAGACTTTCTAAAACCATACAATTTATAAACTATGCAGCGGAGATGACATATACAAAAAAAAAGGAGGACATGCGCCTTAACCAAAAAACATATACAAATTCAATTCAAAAACACACGTAGCGTCAAAAATAGTCAGAACATGGCACGTATCAAGATTCTCACTCAATCCCCCCATATGCAATGCGAGGAAACTCCAAAACCTGCAAGATCTATCTAGGATACCCCTGCTGCTCAACGTAAAGTCATAGACCAACGTGTCATAGCAGGGCCATCAAAGACAAGCCATCAACAAGGAAACAAACAGTACACGTTAGTAACTAACGACAAGTTATATATGTAAAACAATCTATTCAACGAAACAGGGGAGAAAAGACACTCCAATGCAAAAGTATCTACTTCCATTATTTTCCACTTCTAAGTACTTCTCAATTCCTTCACAATTTTCTTTTCCTCTATTGATTTCATATATCCTCCTATGTGACTAGAGGCCACCATATTGGGGTTTGCAAGACCCACATGGCAACACCTCAGCCAAGGACGGTGACGACCATGCCGGCGCCCAATGGCAAAGTATGATCATACCCCCGTACAGCGACCATATATAGATGGTCCATGCCTCCGGGAACTAATCTAGCTGGGGTACTAATCTAGTGGAGTCATAGTAATCGAACAAATCTGTTATCTTATCATTAAAGAACTCCTTCCCATTACAACCAACAACTTTCTTCTCCATCACTAAGGGAGTCCTTCCCATTCATAAAACATAACTTAACCATATTAATAAAGGGATCCTTCCCTATTAAGCTACCATGAATCAATCTCAATAACAAGGGAGTCGTTCCCATTCTAAATCAATAATTTGATATTTCATTCGACGACATTTCATAGATAATGTACATTATACGTTGTAAAACAATTCAATATCGGTAAATATACAATGCAAGATGCATGCAAGAGTTAATCACTGCGTGTACGTACCTGTAAGCGTCACTGCACGACTAAAAGTCACAAAATCATCCAATTAAAGTTCTACCTTCCTCTTATGAGATGGGCACAATGGAAAAACTAACAAATGGTGAAGGTGTGGATGAAGTTTATGGTGGTGGTGCACACAACCCAAAACCGGCCGGAGGGAGGGGCCCAAAACAACCGCTGCTGGCGGCAAGGGCTGAAACGCAGCAGATGCTGCCTGCTCATGGGAGGAGAAGAGACGCAGCTCGCTGGTGGCCGCTCGGTGCTGCTGCCGGTTTGTGGGAGAGGGAGCAGCCGACTGTGAGGGAGGGTCTTCACAGGGAAATAAGAGGGATAAAGTGAAGGAAGAAGGAGTGACGGCTTCCCTTGGATACTTAGGGTTTCATGGGTTTTTATACTTATTATTATTATTATTATTATTATTATTATTATTATTATTATTATTATTATTATTATTATTATTATTATTATTATTATTATTAATTAATTAATTAATTAATTAATTAATTTATTTTCATCTAGATTCATTTTCTTGCGAGATCCAACTAAGAGACTCACCTTTGTGTGTTCACACATTTTAATAAAATAATCTTTTTGATTCGAACCTTTTTATTTTAGAAATCGTAATTATATTTTCAATATAAATATATGTTAACATTGAAATTCGTTTATAAAAGGAATTTATTAAAACTACTTCAAAATTAATTTAATATGATTATAAAATCCCCAAAAGTTATTAAAATATTATTTATTAACGTCAGAAAATCTCGGGGTGTTACAATGTAAGACAAGATTTAACATCGATAAAAATATTAGGTTGTGTACTTGTATATATGATGGGTGAGCTAATCCACCTACTAGGCTACTACCATATGGTTTTGGCAAACAATAAACCTCTCCAAATGTACTTGCTAGTCGACACCCTTAGAACGTGGGTTTCTGGGCCCAACCCCACAGGCGTCCTGAATCCACACAAATGAGCCACAGCAAGATTACGTGACAAATTGTCACGGCCTAACAGCATTTATATATCTATGTATGTATATATCCAAACCTAAAACCAGACAAAATGTATGGACAATTATAAAACAACTTAAGCAATTAAATAGATGTAATCCATATTTCAGCTTAAATAACGTCCACAATTCAAAACAAATATGTTTTCACGAACTTTAAAACACAATCTACAAGTGGAAAAGGAACGAACGCCATACACACAAGATGGTCTTACACTAAAATAACCTTATTTATTTTTTTGCGAATTGCAATCACAAAGTATCAATGTCTACAACGTTCAGAGTAAATCACAGACATTCAACCATTTAAGTGGTTGAAAATTTAGATTAAGCGATCAATATTAACTCTATAGACATTAATACTTTAATAATTTCAATACAAATATTTAAAAATTGTAATTGTAATTGTAATTTATATAAAAATGAACTCTAAAATGGTAATTCACAAATTATTCCAAATAAAATATAAACCATTAAAAAATGTTTAGAAAAAAAAAAGCCCAACACAACATAAACCTCAAATGTTGTTGATTGGCTTTTATTTAAAGAGAAAGTAAGAAGGTAAGAAGAAAAAGCCATTTCAGCTCGATCTCAACGAGCTTCCATACTTCTCTCTAATCTTAAACTTAACTTATTTCTCTCTATACTATCTTCCTCCCTTTATCTCTCAACAAATTCAAAATCCAATCAATTTATTTATGCAAAGATCCCAAATCAAACCCTGATTAATGCATTGTTAGGGTTTCCGTGCCGACATCCAATTTCTTGATCTGTAGAAAAACCTGTTTCCGGCGCCATTGAAGTTGAAGCTTCAAGTATAGCATAAAGTTCATGGCTGCTACTACTGCGATTACTAAGGAGCCGCTACAAGGCGGAGGTGGACCTTCTTCTTCGTCTTCTAATATGGCTGAAGATGAATCTTTGAAACGGAATACTGATTGTGTTTATTTTCTCGCTTCTCCCTTGACTTGCAAAAAGGTTTGAATTCTTGAGTTTTTTGACTTAAAAGTTTCGTTTTTAGATTGTTTTGAACTCAAATATATCTTTAATTTTGTGTAAATCTAAAAGATTTGAGTATAATAATGAGTTTGATCTTGGATGAGTTTAATTATGAGTTTTTGTGGTATTTTGCAGTTTGATTGTTGGGGATTCTGTTTATAACTTCGTAATTAGGATTCGTTACATAATGAATTGGATTGTGTTAGGTTTAGATCTTTGGTAGTATGTGACTGCTGAGTAGAATTTTGATCGTCCTGATTGTTTGTTGGCGAAAAATCTTCATTTTTGATATTATGGTTATTATTTAGCAAGTTATGTAATTGATGATGTTCTATAAACTATGGTTAGATTGTACAACTAAGAATGCAGTGGAAAGAAAGATTATTTGAAATTTGGTACTCCTTCGTTTCTTTGCAAATGTCTATTCATCAAACACTTTTAATTTGTACTTTATTCTTAATATATGCATTATTCTTAATATATGCATTATATCATGGTTAAATGAAATCTTGTTTAATTCTTCTTTTATATAACGTTTTTTAATATCTATTTTTTAATATTTTTAAGTATACACACTTATCAACGTGAAAAAAAGCAAATGGGACATTTGAAATGAATAGAGGGAGTAGTTTTTTATAATATGCTTTGTGGATGCGTTTGGAGATGTGGATAAAGGTGGTTGTTGTCTGTTTATTTTAATTGCGGATTTTTTGATCTGCTAACTGTAGTTTGTAATATTGGCATGCTCGTTTTCCATGTGTTTGCAGGGACATGAATGTGAGTATCGGCATAGTGAATATGCTCGGATTAATCCAAGAGATTGTTGGTATTGGCTGAATGGAAATTGTTTGAATCCTAAATGCTCATTTAGGCATCCTGTAAGTTCTTTCTTTTTCCGTGGTAAATGCTAAAGTTATTTTAATATTTAGTGCCCAAAAATATGCTCATTGCAATCCTCTTTGACAATACTAATCATATTATCCCTATGTATTCAGCCTTTGGATGGTTTGGTGTCTCCTAAAGCTGGTAACTTTGCTGGGCCTTCTGTTCTTGTACCACCTATCCCACCTGCTCCTGCTACGCCTCAGAATCCTTCTAAACAAGGAGTACCGTGCATTTTCTTTCAAAAGGGCTATTGCTTAAAAGCAGACAGATGCCCTTTCATGCACGGCCCAAACCATCCTAGTACTAAGACTCAACAGGTCCCAGCCAGCAACATTGCTCCTGATGCCCTGGTTTTCAAGAAAACTTTTGGTACAAATGAAAAGCGCACACAACCAAAAACAAATCTCCAAGTAGCTACAACTAAGGTCGTTGAAACCCCACCGCCGAAAACGACAATTCTGAAAGGTCAGTCTTCACGGACGGTGAATGGAGAGCCTGCTGGAAGAGCTTATATCCCTCCCAATGGTCTGATTGAAGAGGTTCCTAAGTATGAAAAATTTAAACCTGGTTCTGTTAACAATGGGATTTTGAGTAGTAGGACTGGGCGTGCACATGATGTTGGCTTGTATGATGACCAGAAATTTCAAAATGGTAGAGAGGCTGATGATTCGTTGAGGGATTCTTCTCCTGGATTTGATGTACTTGTGAATAACAAACTCAACGAAGATGAATATTATCCTGACGATCAATATGTGAGGATGCAAGGTCGTGATGGGAGAAATCTGAACGAGTTTGACATGGGTCATCAGGATGATTATAATTCTATTGGTGACTTTGACCCTGACTTTAATCACAGTGGACGTGTCTATGATTCATTTGATCGTTTGTCGGAGAATGCTTTGGATCATCACAGACCATCATCTGAGAGATCACTTGGTGAACCAGCTGACTATGACAGGCGAGGCTCATACAAGTCACAGAGTCCTGATTTCAATCAAAATTCTGATTTGCGTAATCGCTTATCAAAGCAACGGAGAGTAGATGGGTTGAAATCTGTTGTTAATTCTGATTATAGTATTGATCATTATGCTGAGAATCAAGGCTACAGGAGTACTCAGAGGAACTCACGTCGGTCACCCATACACGAAGCTTCTCGTGGCCACCGTCTTCAAGACAGAATAAAAATTCCAAGAAGATCTTCTCCAGTGAGAGGTAATATGTATTCAGAGAGGGAAAATGAAAGGGGGAGGAACTGGGGAAGATCATCTCCAAGCAGACCGCAAGTGTATGGTCAACAAGGTCATCTTCGAGATCGATTGAATGGACGAATCAAAGATGAAAGCCGTGGTCCACCGGTGAGAAAGGATACTGTTGCAGCTGTTGGTACTGATTTTCCTGCTCCAAAGCGGTTGTTGGAGCTCAAAGGCATCAAACAATCAGATATCAAGCTTCAGCAATCAAAGAGTATACAATCAGGTTATGGGCGTAACGTTAGAGATACTGTCTTAGCTAGCTCCAATGCTACTGAAGGTGATCTCTCATTTGAAGGCCCCAAACCACTAAGCGAGATTTTAAAGCGAAAAAGGAAAGCTCCTACCAGTACAAATTCAGTTAATAAAGAAGAGATCAAGCAGACTGAAAATGATGTAAACATAACAAGCAGTGCTTCGAATTCTGATGCAAACACAGGAAAACAGACCACTCTTTCCTCTGCATCTGACAAAAATAAGGCAGGTGAAATTGACAATAAGCCTCTGGCAGTCGAGGCAATCGACAAAGAGGGTGAAATTTCAAATAAAAAAATAAAATTGAATGGTGATAGTGAGGCTGAATCATCGTCACCTAAAATGGATGGTAAACACCCAAAAGTTGAAGAATCGACTGTTGCCGATAATGCAGATCAAGAATACGAAGACGAGTATGAACAAGATGATGGAACATATGAATATGAACAATTTGACGGAGAAGGTGGTGAAACCGGTGATAATGAGGTAGACTCCATGGACGAGGAGGACGGGGATGATTTTGCGAAACAGCTTGGTGTTTCCTTCTGAATAGCTGCCTAGAGTTTCTGCCTTGATCGTATCTATTTCTTCCCTTGTATTTTATTCTAACTGTATTATACCACTCCCAAAATGCAATTTTTTTCAGTTGTATTGAGGCCTGAAATAGTTCTACCCTTTTTCTATAGATCACTTTACTGTAATCTGTTACACTAGAGTTATGAGGGAAATTTTAGCAGCTTGATCTCTTGTAATAGTAGCTGGATTCTATAATAATACACGTTTTGTGCCCCTCTCTTTTTTTTTTTTTTTTTTGCTTGCTTCCATTCTTACTATTTCATGTCCGATTCGACATTAGAACATATCAGCATTAGCAATATAGCTCTTCGGTCTTCACATGACGATGGCGTTTTATGCTGAATTTAGAGGCGAAGCCAAAACGACATTAATTAGAGATTTTGGGGAAGGCAGATGAAGATTGCGAAAAGGTTGGGAAGTTATTTGAGCATTTCTGTTATGTTGACGATGAATATGTAACTTAACTAAATTTAAAATAATTTATAAATTTTTAATGATTTTTGAGGGGGACTGTTCTTTGTGCAATCATACTTCCATACAAAAAGATTGTTCAATACAAAAAGTGAAAGATGTAACTAAGAAGATCATGAAAACATGGGTGAGATTGAGTTTTGCAATAGTATATATGGCAATAGAGGAAATAAAAGTAAAATGGGAATATACTTCATTTTATACAAGCTTAGTTCTTTATTGCATTCCCTCAAATGTCACATTAATGTTTTTGGCATATTTTCGTCAAATGTCTTATTTTTTTATTTGGTAATCTTTTTTTCATTATTTATTTAGTTATGATGAGATTCAATTATCTATACAACAGCTATTAATTTATCACTATTCTCTTACTCACTCCTCTTATGTGGTCTCATATGATCTCAGCTTAATTCTTTTTTAAAAAAAAATTAGATAAGCTTTATTAAATTTACTGACATATCATTTAAGAAATTAAAATTTTAAGATAAATTTTACATTATAGTTGTATCTCATTTCGCTCTAAATAGTTATATATATATATATATATATGTATAGGTATATATATATATATATATATATAGTATATATATATATATATATATCTAGTATAGATATATATATATATATATATATATTATATATATATATATATATATATATATATATAATATATATATATATATATTATATATATATATATATATATATATATATAGGGGATGGATCCAATGAGAAGGGGGTTGAAAATGAGAAGGATGAGAAGGATTCTACACCCTTGATTTTCACTAAAATAAAAAAAAGCTACGGTCACGATTAGACCAAAAACTCATAATTGTAAAGTCACTATGTTACAAAGAAGAGTAACTATGACATAAAAATTGTAAAATGTTCTTAATTTACAACATAGTATCTTTTTTTGTATATATAGTAACCAAAAAAATAAAATAAAAACCCTTCTCATCCGTCTCATTTTATAATCCTTCTCATTTGATCCTAAATAGATATATATATATATATATATATATATATATATATATATATATATATATATATATTATATATATATATATATATATATATATATATATATATATATATATATATATATATATATATATATATATATATATATATATATATAGTTGTATCTCATTTCGCTCTGAATAGTTGTATATATTACATAAATAATTTGATTTGTACCATACTTTGCATTCTGCGTAGATGATTGTGAAAATTTAGTTATAGATTTAACATAAATATTTATGTAAAATTTTTAAAAAAAATTATTTGTCATAAAGTGACTTGCATAAGGGTAGTCACAACCTAAATCATATTAGACTTATGCATTGCATTAAGTAACCAATTTCATTAGTATAAATAAAAAGATCCTCATAAAAGTATATTATCTTTTAACCAACTTAAAATATCCAAAACACTTAAATAATACTCATTTAATAAATAAAATTAATAAGATTTTATAAATAAATTAAAAAATGAAACAAAATATATAGATTTCTAATATATTAAATGATGTGACCCAAAAAGTATAAAATCAACATGGATAACATTATAGTCATACTTAGAAAGTAATTAAGTCAAAAATATTAATTAGTGATGATGTCATCATTGAGTTTTGGAGGGAAATTTTTATTGAGCTTTTGACAAGTAAGCAATATTAATTAGTGATGATGTCAGCGTGTTTTGTTTTGGAGGGAAATTTTTATTGAGGTTTTGACAAGAAAGTAATTAAAATAGATTCTTATTATTATTTTTCCATGTCGATTGATTTTCTTTCATATATCTTGACCTATATTTGGGATTAAAAATTTATCATTATTTTGACAATATAGTTTCTTACTAGGAAAATGTTATGGTAATTTGTGTTGATCAGTCTATGGAGTACAAAATTTATTAACTACGAAAAATGTTTTGCAATAATGTTTTAAAATAACAAGCACACTAGGGCCTAAAGGTTCAAACTTTATCCCTAACAATTACCCAAGACCGATAATAAGGGTGTTCAATGCAAGTAAACAAACACTTCAATAACTAGCAATGAAGAAAGAAAGCAATAAACAAAGACACAAGATTTATGAGGTTCACCCCAATGTGGGCTACGTCCACGGTGGTGGTTAGCTTGCTTGTAATAAGTGAAGAAACAATGGAGTTCTCTAGAACTCTTACAACAGAGTATTACACTTGGTGAAGAAGAACAGAGAAAGAGAGGGTTTGTGTTTGGCTAGGGTTTAGAATACTTGTATTAGGTGAGTTACATTCACTATTTATACAATGGGAATGCATGGGCAAAAGTGCAACCCTAAAAAATAACCCGCAATAATGAAAGAGTTGATTGGAATTGATTGCATGTCTTTCATTACAATAATTGGGAATATATACAAAGCTAATCAAGAGTTTTTAGGAAACTAAATATTTACATAATAATGCCTAATATAATTACCAAAGATATGATGATTCAAAAAATATACAAGATACTCAAAATATATCTATTCTAGCACACCCCCGCAGTCGAATCGCGAGGTTTGCGAACACTAAGACTGGAGCGGAAATCATCAAAAAGAACTTGAGGGTGAGCTTTGGTAATAAATATCAGCAATCTGATGGCGGGATGGAACATGAAGAACTCGAACATTACCACGTTTGACTTGCTCGTGAACAAAATGAAATGTCCATCTCAATATGTTTGGTGCGTTGATGATGAACAGGATTGCCCAATAGATAAATTGCACTAACATTGTCACAATATACAAGAGTAGCTGTAGTAATAGGATAACGAAGCTCAAGAAGCAAATTTCGAATACAGCATGTTTCAGAAATGACATTAGCAACACCTCGATATTCTTCTTCGGCACTAGATTTGAAAAACGTAGGTTGGCGCTTAGCAGACCAAGAAACAAGATTATCACCCAGAAAAACACAATAACCGGAAGTGGAGCAACGAGTATGAGGACAACCATCCCAATCAGCGTCGGTATAGGAAATAAGAGAAGAGACGGATGGTTTATACAATTGTAATCCACGGTCAAGAATACCTTTGATGTACCGAAGGATGCGATGAAGAGCAGCCATATGTTCAACTCGAGGATCATTCATATAGAGACAAACCTTCTGGACTGCATAGGAAATATCCGGTCGAGTGAAAGTGAGATATTGCAAAGCGCCGGCTAGGCTACGATACAAAGTGGGATTATCAAGAGGAGAGCTAGCATTAGCATAAAGTTTGCTTGAAGGAGAAACAAGTGTTGAGGCTGGGTTGCATTGAGACATGCCGACTTTTTCCAAAATTCCAGCAGCATACTTTTGTTGGTACGGAAGGAAATTCGAGTGTTAAAATAACCCAGAGGACCTAGGTCCTTCATTAGCATAATCCGAATTAGTTTTCCGTTGATAGGCGTAAAGTTTAGACGCTCCATGGCTAGTGTAGCTGCACAAACAATATTCCAATTAAATTAAGTTGGACTTATTGTGAATGTCAGGATAATAACGAGAAACATGAGGTGCGTGCACTTTATAAGCCAAAGAGATATAAACTATCTCTAAACCATATGGCAATGGGAAGAAGGTCTCTAATAGTTTATAGAGTGCGCACACCATCTTTAATTTGTCGATGTGGGATAAATCATCCCAACATCCCCCACATGCGAACCGCCGTCAAGTTCGTATATGGGATAATCAATTAGGGTAGGAATGCCATTCTTATCGGACCTACCATTTTTTTGATTGAACTATTGGCTCGTATACCATGTTAAATTAGACTGAACTTATTGTGAATGTCAGCACAATGACTAAAAACACGAGGTGCGCGCACTTTATAAGCGAAAGAGATATAAACTATCCCAAAACCATATGGCAATGGGAAAAAGGTCTCTAATAGTTTATAGAGTGCGCACATCATCTTTAATTTGTCGATGTGGGATAAGTCATCTCAATATGCACAATTAAAAAAATATTCGAGAATAGGTTACAGAAAATCTACGAGTATAGAGAGAAAAAAAGATTTAATCAGATGGCACTACTAATAGTAATGTCAATTGTGACGTTTAAATATCATCATGACATTTATCAAATGTCACCAAAATATTTGGTGACACTTGTAGAAAATGTTATGAACTGAGATTAAAATTTATGATAATAAATTAAGAATGGTGACATTTTAATGAAGTGTCACAAATATTGCGTCACAATTGAACATTTTTGTTGTAGTGAAAGTGTAACACTTGCACAAAATCATATTTTTATAACAAAAATTAGATTTAAATAATTAATATTTTCAAAATAAAAAAACACTTACCTAAATTTTTATAGTATCATCAAATAAATAATATTCTATAAAATAAGATAATAAATAAATAAATAAATCAAATCAATTTAATTTAATTTATTACAAATAGTTAGATAATGTCATTGAATTATGATGATGTGTTGTAAATAGTGGTGACACGGCCCAAACACAAATGGCTCGGTCCGTGTCGACAATTTCATATTTATCTCGAGATTTCCGGCAAAAGAAGCATCAAGAAGGATCTAGAATGGTCTAGAGGCTTCTAGACTGTTCTAGTGTGTTCTGAAAGCATCTAGAACACTCATGAAGGTTCTAGAATGTGCTGGAGATATCTAGTACATTCATGAAAGTACTAGAGTGTGCTAGAAGATACTAGAACACTCAAGAAGGGTCTGGAAGGTGCTAGAAGGTTCTAGCCCTATCATGTAAATACTAGAACATACTAGAGTAGTATAGAATAGTGTGGTGTATTCTAGAGTGTTCTGGGCTTGTCCAGAACCTTATAGGTCTTTCTAGACTTGTGTATACACTAGGAGAGTAGTGTAGAGTATTCTAGATAACTTTAGGGTAGGAGTATTCTAGAATGGCCCCAAGGTAAGGGGGCTTGCCTATAAATAGGCATTTAGGCTCATTTTGTCATCCAAGTTCCAACAAGTTCCCAAAATCTCTTGTAAAGCATCTAACTCTTTTGTAAGAGCATTCTTATATTAATACAAAGCCTTTTCCCACACAAATACTCTCTTACTAAGTCTTTCTTTAGCAAGTCTACCCAAGCTCTTCGGCTTGCACATTTAAAGGATCGAGATTAAGGCTGAGCTAGTGCAATCGTTAGTCATTGACACCAGTGCCGCACGGTTTTCACTAGTAAATAAGTGAGCCCGTGACAGTGGGATGATATGATTAAATATTACATTATGAATAGATTAAAGAAACAATTAACGCAACAAACAAAACATAAATTGCAACAACATCAAATGCCACATAAAAATACAACATAAATATAAACACAAATACAAAATAATACTCCCTCCATTCCTTTTTATTTGTCCACTTTATGTCTTTACGTATTTCAATAATAAAAATTATAAAATTCTTCACAAATTGTTGTGAGAGACGGTATTTCCTAGAGACGCATTAGATATATGGGCTAAATAACCCAATTAATACAAATTAGAGAGAAAATAAAAACATGGGCCTTTTGTTTTGAAGTCTATTTGAAAGACGGTCTCTCACAAGAGTAGCTGAAAATTCTTTGCATCAAGACGAATGTAACAAGATCTCTCGTGAATATATTTTGTCTTGATTATATACTTCAAAAATCAAATTTAAATTTCTCTATCATAAAGTTGAAAAACTAGAAGTGAACAAATAAAAAGTAAAAGGTAATATTAAACCATAAATTTTTTTTTTTTTTTTTTTTTTTTAAAAAAGAGGAGATAAAAAACAAACCATCTTGAGGAGTAAAGAAATTGACATAGGCATATAAAAGGGAAGAATGTTGAATAACGTCCCTACAAAGTTTAATAGAGGCAATTGGAGCGACTTTGCTAAATACTTCATACAGTTGATTTTCATTGACATTGGGCTTCAAATCACCAACATATAGTGATAATTTTCTAATTAACCCATCATTAGTATTTGTTGTAGATGTCATATATTGTTGTGTAGCCTCCATTTTATAAATAAACAAGAAAAAAATTAATTATGGAATTTAAGTGAAAAAACTTAGAACAAATTAGAATAAAATGTGAGGGTTTGAAGCAAAAAGTAGATGTATATTAAGTGAGTATGTATGGTATTTTTAGGTATATGGATCCATTTAGTAGGATCTCAATTTTCATTTTTTGTGAACGGGAATTTTTTATGTTCTTTTTTATTAGATGATTGGCTGAGAAAAGGCGAGAAGTGTGTAAAAACTGAATCTATAAGTCTACTTGAGAAAGTGGTACACATGTTCTCTAACTAAATGAATCTCGATTTACCAAATAAGAAGAGGAAGTGAGAATTTGATGCTCTGTGTTCCTTTTGTTAGTCTAATTTAAGCCTTTTGTTTTAGAGTAAAGAAATTTAAATTGGATTTTTGAAATATATATAGAAGATAAAAATTTTGTTTGAGTCGTTTTGATGCAATTTTTTTAATATATTATATACAATTTTGTTTGATTATTATGTAATTGGAATATGGTTGATCATAACTTTAGAAATTAGAAGTAGTAGCATTAATTACACATTTACACTCCAATTTAAGGGTAAATACTACTTTTTCAGATAAGTTTTTAAATTCGAATATCACTTAATCTTCTTTTTCTCTTACTTATTCAATAATAAAAGAAGAAAGTATTAGGTCTAATATGATTGTTAATTACCACTTCCAAAGCATAAAAAAATATGTTTAGATAAAAAATCTACAAATGTTATAATTCATTAAATTTATTTCGCCACAAAAGATCAAAAGTATAACCAACAAAAATTCAATAAATATTTGTTTCTATTAATGTTAAACAATATAGTTTTCAAGAAATACATAAAGATATCATGTCATAAATATATATATATATATATATATATATATATATATATATATATATATATATATATATATATATATATATATATATATATATATATATATATATATATATATATATATATATATATATATATATATATATATATATATATATATATATATATATATATATATATATATATATATATATATATATATATATATATATATATATATATATATATATTATATATATATATATATATATATATATATATATATATATATATATATATATATATATATATATATATATATATATATATATATATATATATATAATATATATATATATATAATATATATATATAGATGTAGGATCAAATAAGAAGGATTTTAAAATGAGAAGGATGAGAAGGATTTTTGTTTGATTTTTTTGGTTACTATGTATCCAAAAAGGATACTATGTTACAAAAAAAGAACATTTTAAAATTTATGTCATAGTTACCTTTCTGTGTAACATAGTTACTTTTACAATTATGTGTTTTTGGTTCTATCGTGACCATAGATTTTTTTATGTAAGTGAAATCAAGGGTGTAGAATCCTTCTTACCCTTCTCATTTTCAATACCCTTCTCATTGGATCCCTCCCCTATATATATATATATATATATATATATATATATATATATATATATATATATATATATATATATATATATATATATATATATATATATATATATATATATAGGGGAGGGATCCAATGAGAAGGACATTGAAAATGAGAAGGGTAAGAAGGATTCTAAACCCTTGATTTCACTTACATAAAAAAATCTATGGTCACGATTGAGCAAAAAACACTTAATTGTAAAAGTAACTATGTTACACAGAAAGGTAACTATGACATCAATTTTAAAATGTTCTTTTTTTATAACATAATGTCCATTTTTAGAAACATAGTAACCAAAAAAATCAAACAAAAATCCTTCTCATCCTTCTCATTTTAAAATCCTTCTCATTTGATCCTATATATATATATATATATATATATATATATATATATATATATATATATATATATATATATATATATATATATATATATATATATATATATATATATATATATATATATATATATATATATATATATATATATATAGTTGTATCTCATTTCACTCTGAATAGTTGTATATATTACATAAATAATTTGATTTGTACCATACTTTGCATTCTGCGTAGATGATTGTGAAAATTTAGTTATAGATTTAACATAAATATTTATGTAAAATTTTTTAAAAAAATTATTTGTCATAAAGTGACTTGCATAAGGGTAGTCACAACCTAAATCATATTAGACTTATGCATTGCATTTAAGTAACCAATTTCATTAGTATAAATAAAAAGATCCTCATAAAAGTATATTATCTTTTAACCAACTTAAAATATCCAAAACACTTAAATAATACTCATTTAATAAATAAAATTAATAAGATTTTATAAATAATTGAAAAAATGAAACAAAATATATAGATTTCTAATATATTAAATGATGTGACCTAAAAAGTATAACATCAACATGGATAACATTATAGTCATACTTAGAAAGTAATTAAGTCAAAAATATTAATTAGTGATGATGTCATCATTGAGTTTTGGAGGGAAATTTTTATTGAGGTTTTGACAAGTAAGCAATATTAATTAGTGATGATGTCAGCGTGTTTTGTTTTGGAGGGAAATTTTTATTGAGGTTTTGACAAGAAAGTAATTAAAATAGATTCTTATTATTATTTTTCCATGTCGATTGATTTTCTTTCATATATCTTGACCTATATTTGGGATTAAAAATTTATCATTATTTTGACAATATAGTTTCTTACTAGGAAAATGTTATGGTAATTTGTGTTGATCAGTCTATGGAGTACAAAATTTATTAACTACGAAAAATGTTTTGCAATAATGTTTTAAAATAACAAGCACACTAGGGCCTAAAGGTTCAAACTTTATCCCTAACAATTACCCAAGACCGATAATAAGGGTGTTCAATGCAAGTAAACAAACACTTCAATAACTAGCAATGAAGAAAGAAAGCAATAAACAAAGACACAAGATTTATGAGGTTCACCCCAATGTGGGCTACGTCCACGGTGGTGGTTAGCTTGCTTGTAATAAGTGAAGAAACAATGGAGTTCTCTAGAACTCTTACAACAGAGTATTACACTTGGTGAAGAAGAACAGAGAAAGAGAGGGTTTGTGTTTGGCTAGGGTTTAGAATACTTGTATTAGGTGAGTTACATTCACTATTTATACAATGGGAATGCATGGGCAAAAGTGCAACCCTAAAAAATAACCCGCAATAATGAAAGAGTTGATTGGAATTGATTGCATGTCTTTCATTACAATAATTGGGAATATATACAAAGCTAATCAAGAGTTTTTAGGAAACTAAATATTTACATAATAATGCCTAATATAATTACCAAAGATATGATGATTCAAAAAATATACAAGATACTCAAAATATATCTATTCTAGCACACCCCGCAGTCGAATCGCGAGGTTTGCGAACACTAAGACTGGAGCGGAAATCATCAAAAAGAACTTGAGGGTGAGCTTTGGTAATAATATCAGCAATCTGATGGCGGGATGGAACATGAAGAACTCGAACATTACCACGTTTGACTTGCTCGTGAACAAAATGAAATGTCCATCTCAATATGTTTGGTGCGTTGATGATGAACAGGATTGCCCAATAGATAAATTGCACTAACATTGTCACAATATACAAGAGTAGCTGTAGTAATAGGATAACGAAGCTCAAGAAGCAAATTTCGAATACAGCATGTTTCAGAAATGACATTAGCAACACCTCGATATTCTTCTTCGGCACTAGATTTGAAAAACGTAGGTTGGCGCTTAGCAGACCAAGAAACAAGATTATCACCCAGAAAAACACAATAACCGGAAGTGGAGCAACGAGTATGAGGACAACCATCCCAATCAGCGTCGGTATAGGAAATAAGAGAAGAGACGGATGGTTTATACAATTGTAATCCACGGTCAAGAATACCTTTGATGTACCGAAGGATGCGATGAAGAGCAGCCATATGTTCAACTCGAGGATCATTCATATAGAGACAAACCTTCTGGACTGCATAGGAAATATCCGGTCGAGTGAAAGTGAGATATTGCAAAGCGCCGGCTAGGCTACGATACAAAGTGGGATTATCAAGAGGAGAGCTAGCATTAGCATAAAGTTTGCTTGAAGGAGAAACAAGTGTTGAGGCTGGGTTGCATTGAGACATGCCGACTTTTTCCAAAATTCCAGCAGCATACTTTTGTTGGTACGGAAGGAAATTCGAGTGTTAAAATAACCCAGAGGACCTAGGTCCTTCATGGCAAACTCAGAACTCTACTTAGCCATAATAGACTGACAGACTATCAGATGAAGCAGTAAGGATAATATCGTCCACATATAAAAGAAGATAACCAATCTTGGACCCATGACAATAAATGAACAAAGACTGATCAAATATGCTATTATGAAAACTAACAGAAGTAACAAAATCAGCAAAATGTTGATACTAGGCCCGAGGGGCTTGCTTTAGCCCATATAGAGATTTTCGGAGGACACGATAATTAGGGTCGCGGAAACCCACATGCTAATGCATATAAACAGTCTCATTCAAATGAACAAGAAGAAAAGCGTTTTTAACGTTTAACTAATGAATTGACCAAATTGTAGAAATAACAATACTCAAAACAATGCGAGTAGAAGTAGGTTTGACCATAGGGCTAATAGTCTCATCACAATCAATGCCCTCACGCTGAGTTTTACCATCACCAATAAGACGTGCTTTATAGCACTCAAAAGACCCATTTGACTTTGTTTTTAACCAGAAAATCCACAATCACCGAATGACATTAGCATTAGGGGGTCGAGGCACGGGTTCCCAAGTATTGTTTTCATTTAAAGCATCAAATTCCTCTTGCATGGCTTGTTTTCAGTGTGGGTCATGAAGTGCAAGTATGAGATTTTTGGGAATGGGAGAAAAAGAAACAATAAGAGCATGAGAAGAGTATTTAGGATTGCGTTTGAAGATGCCATGTTTACTACGGGTGGTCATCCCTAGTGGAGAGGATGAACGGTCTGGTGAAGAAGGTGAAGAAGGAGGATTGGAAATGGAATGTGCTTGGTCGCGTAAGGCAGACCCAGTAGAGGAGAGGGAGCTGCAGGCACACGGGTCGGGGGGGGGGGTGGTTGGCGGATTCTGGGCTAGGCCCAGTACGGAAAGAAGAGGAGGGTGGAACGCTGGGCTGGGGGATGCTGATTTTGGTTGCTGGGCTAAGCCTGGTGAGGAATGGAGTGGGTAATGGGATAGAATCTAGTGGGTTGGGTGGGGGATCTAAAATGGGCTAAGTGGGTGTTGGGCTGGGTTGAGGGTTCGTGGGCTGTAGAAGGGATATGGGAATTTGATTATCCAAAAAATCACACTCCTGAGAAGTATGTTTGGGACGTTGGGACAAAGGAAAAGAGGTCTCATTAAAAAGAACATGAAGAGATATAATAAGCGATATGATAGAACTTATAACCTTGATGCGTTGAAAGATAGCCCAAGAAGACACATGAAGAGGAGCGGGGTTGAAGTTTGTAGATTTTAGAAAAAGAAATTAATGAAAAACATAAACACCCAATAGTCCTAAGGTAATCATAGGAATGAGCTTTATGGAAAAGAAGATGAATAGGAGTGAGATAACCAAGTAATTTAAATGGGAGAATATTAAGAAGATATGTGGCCGTATTTAAGGCGTGAGGCCAAAAGTACGGAGGAAGAGATGCAAGGCATAAAAGAGTGCGAATAATATTATAAATCAATCGAATTTTTCGCTCGAATTTCCCTTTTTGAGAAGATGTTTGTGGATATGAAAAACGAAATATAATACCCCGATTTGCACAAAATAAGTGAAAAAGTTTGCTATCAAATTCACTCCCGTGATCACATTGAAAGGATTTAATATTAAGCTCAAATTGAGTGTGAACATAGGTACAAAAATTAACAAAAATATCATAGACTTGAGATTTGTGAAATAAAGGAAATGTCTATAGATAATTAGTGTAACTATCAAGAAACAATACATAAGATTGAATCTAACAAGAACACAAAAGATTGCACCTGAATATATTTTATCTTTTGTAGCTACATTTGGTTGGCTGATTGTAGGTTGGTCAAATGGGTGTTTTACTACAACAAATTTAACTTTTAACGACATTGGATTTAATGGCATTAAAAACAATGCGACTAATTTATATTTTTTTTGTAATAATTATTGGTTTTGATTTTAAGTTCCACTATAAAGAGATTTAGCGACACTTTATTTAAGCCTATAGTGGTATATGTAATTATTACTATGATCTATAGTGACATTTTTGACAAATGTCACTAGATCCTATGCTACAAAAAGATTTAGTGTGATTTTTTTATAATACTGCTAATGAGTCTAATAAATGCTACTAAATCTTCCATATATACTATTAGAAATTTGAAATAGCGACATTTAAATTGAATGTCGCAATTATATCTCAGAAAAAGCAAATTATATTGTAGAGTTTCATGTAGCGAGTTGCTCATTGGTACAAGACTATTCACCAATATTATTTAAACACAATAAACTGAGCTCCAATAGTAATATTGAAATTAGTGCTTTTCTTAAAAAACTACAAAAGTTTAGATCATCAGTAACGAGATCTATCAAAGCAATATATGAATTGATTTTTAAGGTTTTTCTATGCTCAACTTATACTTGAATTGGGTTGGGAATTGTTGATGAAATGGTAAAATTAATGAAACACAAATAAATCTTCAATCTTTTCAATACTCTAAACAAGGAGGGTAGGGTAGAGATCAAAGTGGGTAAGAGTTGTCATGGAAGGAAAGGTTGAAGGAGGAGAGAGAAAATGATGGAGGGGAAGAGAAGTTATGGTGAGGGTGGTAATTGTAGTGGTAAAGAGGAAAGTGAGAAGGCTGTGAAGTGGTGTGATTTGGGATGTGGGTTAGTTGTATGTGAATTGGATCAAGGTTAAAAGGTAAAATAAAAGGTCAAAGGATATTTTGGCCATAAGTCACTCGATTAGTTGTCTCAAAGTTGACTTTTGTAACTTTTTGCAAAAAAAAAAAAAAAAAAAAAAAACTTCAAAGCTGTATTGTGAAATTGATCATGTTTTAGTTTTATAATGTTTATCAAATGAAGTTCCACGTGATAAAGGCAAACCCTACCTCGCATTACTACAAGAAACTAAATCAAAAATCAAAGCCATAACCTTTCAGACAGACAACACCTAAATCAATATAGACAAAATTCTTATTTGTACTGTGAAACTGGAAATGTAATTATTAAGTATTAATCAAGTCAATTTTTTCCTACACAAGAACAAGGTTTCATTATTCCATCCAAATGCCAAGGTACCCACCAATCAACCTTGCAAATACTATAATAGTCAACCTAAAAATGATCCAATGTGCTAAAGGTGTAGGAATATATTTGTAGAGATTATTATAATTTGTAATTATTTCATAGAATATTGTGTTTCCTTGTTTAGTCCTATTAATTTTTGTATAAATAGGGGCTATTATTGCTTTGGTTAGTCTATACAAACAGTATTCAAAATCCTAAACTTTTGACTTAATCTTTATTTTTGCATTATTGATTTCTTTTATGGTATCAGAGCCCTAAGGTTGATTCGGGATGGAACAACTAAATCGGTATTCATTATTTACCAGAGAATACTTACCTCAAATGAAAACAGGAGTTCAGCTGCCGTCACTAACTCCATTGTTGCAACCAACAAGGTTAAACTCCAACAATAGAGTTTCCGGCACTGACTTTTTTCTATCAACAAACCCAAAAAGAGGAGGGAAATACACCCACCTCTACCAAACCCGACACAAATCTAGGAAACCGAAAGGATTTATGACTCTTCCCTTTCTCATCTCATCTCTCAATTAATCCTCAGGAAAATTTATTTTTCACTCTGGCAACATAAACAGGAGGCTGCCGTCAAGTTACTGGAAGCCCAGACCAGTGGGAATGCACGTTAAGCAACCAGAAGTCTCCCAGCATAGAGACACCAGAGGTAGGGAAAACAACCCATTTTTGTACAAATAAGAAACCAAACAAAAGAATCATGGAGGAGAGATAAAAAGTGGAGAAGGGCTTGAAGAAAATGGCAGAAGGAATGGCAAAGATCAGTGCTTGTACCAAGCTGCCATGAACACCAAGGAGAGAGAAAGTGGCAGAAGAAGAAAAAAAATCAGCAATTTTCCGTATAATGATATTACCTTTCCATATTTTGATATTACCAGTAACACAAAAGAACTCAACCTTAAAAGTGCCTTTATACTACAACCCATACTACCCAACGGCTCATACAGAAGCCCAAACCTCTTCACAACCCATTGTTTTCTTCAAATAGTGTAGGCGTCCTTTGTAAGCCAAATTTTTCTTCATGGATTTTTGACAGCAGAGCTACGAATTCAATGACTTTTGACCCCTTTGATCTACTTTCCAATGTTCCCAATAATCGAATCCACATTCAAGCTGCTAATGGGGAGAGTTTTCGGGTGACACAGGCTGAGACTGTTGATATTTCTCCCTTTATTCATTTGAAAAATTGTCTTCTTGTCCCTACCTATCCCATAAATTGTTATTTGTTAGCCAATTAACTAAAGAGCTTAATTATACTGTTATTATGTCTTCCACTTATTGTGTTGTGCAGGATGCTCAAACTAGAAAAATCATTGGACGTGGTATTGAACGGGGAGACTTGTACTATGTGGATGAGGTGACTCAAAAGGGTCACACTATGCTTGCTCATGGGTCACTTGATCATCAACTGTGCACATGGCATAGTCGTCTAGGTCATCCTTCACTAGGGTATCTGAAACGTTTTTTTCCATCTCTTAATATCGTATTGCTTCGCAGTATTGTGAGGCATGTGTCTTAGCAAAGAGTCATAAGCATATTTATTTTTTGAGTCTCACCCATTGTATAAAACCATTTGCTTTGATTCATTCTGATGTTTCAGGTCTAGCTCCTGAATCTATTACACAAGGGCTTTCGTTCTTTGTCTTGTTTGTGAATGATTATTCTCGCATGAGTTGGGTGTACTTCTTGAAGCATAAAAATAAGATCTTTGATGTTTTTTGAAATTTTATAACATGCTCATAACTCAATTCCAAGCCCAACCTCAAATTGTTAGGTTAGACATACTGTTTGAAGCATAAAAATGAGATCTTTGATTTTTTATTTTTGAAATTCTATAACATGCTCATAACTCTATTCCAAGCCCAATATCAAATACTCATAGCTTAATTTATCAAACCACTTGCTTAAACACTCTACAACAAAACGGGATTGTTGAGCGAAAAAATCGCATACTCCTTGAGATAACCCGAGCACTTATGTTTGAAGCTCATGTTCTAGCTCATTTTTGGCCAGAAATAGTTGCCACTGCCACTTACTTGACTAATCGTCTTCCCACAATAACTCTCTACCTCAAAACTCCCTTGAAAGTACTTCAAAACCACACTACTATTCCATCTTTTGATTCCTTACCCCCTCGTGTTTTTGGTTGTGTTGTATATGTTCACCTTCCCAAACAAGCTTAGAACAAACTTAAACCTCGTGTTGTTAAATGTGTTTTTATTTGGTATGGGTTAATCAAAAAGGCTATTGATGTTTTGATCTAATTCAAAACAAACTCTATACCACTATGAATTGTGGTTTTTTTTTGAGAATTCATACTACTACCCCCAACTTAGTCCTTAGGGGGAGAATGTGAGTGGTGATGACTTAAACTGGCTAACATAACCCACTGTTATCAATCCAGATCTTATAATTGATCATGACCCAACAGAGCAAGTAGGTATTCCCACACTTGTTGCCATTGAAGATATAGTTCATCTTCCTCCTTAGACTACTCCTGTCCTATTTAAAGCATATGGGGAGCAATCCGAACAAGAGGTAATTACTGAGCCTTTAATTGATATTGCGAATGATGTTCCTAGTGTTAAGTCATATCACAGACATGAGTTACCCCCATGGAGCACGAGGGGTATTCTACCAAGAAGGTATGACCCGAGTTTGAAGAACATCGGTCTCGATACCCCATCAATAAGGGTAATGTTGATAATCTTACCTAGTCGACTATTGTTTTAATGCCACCATGTATTCGAGTTCTATACCCCAAAACATTAAAGAAGCACTCCATAATCAGAGATGGAAGAGGGCAATGGAAGATGAGGTAGCAGCCCTCAAAAAGAACAACACATGGGAGAAATGCATGTTACGCAAAGGGAAGAAAGCAATAGGCTGTAAATGAGTATTCTAGATCAAATATCATGCCGATGGGACCAAGCGTGAGATACAAAGCTCGACTTGCAGCTAAAGGGTATACTCAGACATACGGGGTAGACTACTCAGAAACTTTTTCCCCAGTTTCCAAGATTAATACAATTAGAGTCCTGTTCTCAGTTGCTGCAAATAAAGATTGACCTTTATACCAATTTGATGTGAAAAATGTCCTTCCTTCTTGGAGAAATTGAAGAAGAAATCTATATGAAAGCACCACCGGGATTCTCAAATGAGTATGGATCAGGAGAGAGTTGTAGAGTCAAGAAAGCATTGCATGGCTTGAAACAATCTCCCCGAGCATGGTTTGGTAGGTTTACTACAACAATGAAGAAGTTTGGTTACGAGCAAAGTAACTCTGATCACACTTTATTCTTGAAGAAAGAGAAAGGAAGGATTACCTGTTTTATAATCTATGTTGACGATTTAGTCATCACTCTTGGAACAATAAAGAAGAGATTAGTGACTAGAAGAAAAAGTTGTTTATAGAGTTCGAAATGAAAAACCTAGATATCTAAAAATATTTCCTTGGGATTGAAGTTTTAAGGTAAAGATGAGTAATCTTCATTAATCAGAAGAAGTACATACTTGATCTCCTAGCGAAAAATGGGATGCTTGATTGTAAACCAGCTGAAACACCAATTGTAGCCAACCATAGGTTTTAAACAAAACAACATGGAGAACTAGCCGATTAAGAACAGTACCAAAAGTTTGGTCGGAAAACTTATCCACCTATCTCATACTAGACCCGATGTATTCATATGTTGTTGGGGTAGTTGGTGGATTCATGCATCTCCCACAAGTACCACACATGGATGCAGTAATAAGGATTCTTAGATATTTGAAGTGCACTAATAGTAGAGGGGTCTTCTTTAAGAAAAATAATCATCTTGATCTCATGGCTTACACAAATGCAGACTGGGCAAGTGATCGGGATAGTAGGATGTCTACCACACGGTACTTCACCTTGGTTGGAGGGAACCTAGTCACTTGGAGAACTAAGAAGCAAAATGTCGTAGCTCTATCAAGTGCCAAGGCAAAATTAAGGAGAATAGCCAAAGGAATAACCGAGATTTTATGGCTCAAGAAACTCCTGTGTGAATTGAATTTCCCACCAAAGGAAGCTTGTAAATTATTCTGTGATAATCAAGTAGCCATCAATATCTCAGAGAACCCATAGTTCAACATGATCGAACAAAGCATGTGGAGATAGACAGGCATTTTATAAAGGAGAAACTTGAGAAGCAAGTCATCAGTTTTTCAACTATACGATCCAATAATCAACTAGCTGATATTCTCACCAAGACAATCACAACTGAAGCTTTTGAAGGCGCTTTATGCAAGTTAGGTATCAGTAATTTGACGACCTAACTTGGCGAGATAGTGTAGGCATATATTGTAGAGAATATTATGATTTGTAATTATTCTATAGAATTTTGTGTTTCCTTGTTTAGTACTTCTCTTAATCCTTGTATTAACAGGGGCGATTATTGCTTTGGTTAATCAATACAAACAATATTAAAAATCCTAAACTTTTATCTTAATCTTTATTTCCGCTACAAAATTATAAAGAATTTCCTCAACAAGCTAAACTTCTCTTTCAAATGGCAATCAACAAGTTTTGGTTAATCAATACAAACAATATTCAAAATCCTAAACTTCTCTTTCAAAAGGCAATATCAATATACCAAAAATGAATCCACTACAAAATTGTAAAGAATTTCCTCAACAAGCTAAAAACACACAAATATATTCAAACAAATGAAGGTTTCACAACAAGTTTTGTATTTATTCTTTCATAAAAAGAAAATGATCTCAGCAGAGCAATCCTTACAACAATAACATAAAAGTACATAAATAATTGTTAATTTTAACAAATTTTCTATGGCAAATGTATGTAAATGTTTAGAAAATCCATATTTATCTGTGTTTATGGTGATTCTTCGATAATTCTACTAAAAAAGACAAATAAAAAGAAATCCAAATTTTTTGCTCCTCTTCCTCATTAAAATTTCTTCCACAACAACTTATACTGCTTCTTGCACGCAGGTGGCCTTTCTCCTGACATCTGGGGGTCCGCGAAAACATGACAGGAAAAAGATGTAAATAAGAAGAACTTGTGAGACAGTTTCACCGAGAGACATGCTCTATACGTGGGTTGAATAGCCCAACTATTAGAGTATAAAACATATCATGGGGCCATAATCATAATCATAAGTTTTTGGTTGAGTTGGTTCCTTGACATGGTATAAGAAGCCAACATGACAAGAGGTCATTGGTTCGAATCTTAATCACCCCTCATTTAAGGTGGAATATTCAGCGCCTATGCACATCCATACTTCTAGCCCAATAGGCTTTCGAGTGAGGGAGCGTATTAGAATAGATAATATATCCTAGGGCCTCAACCATCAGTTTAAGCTTTTGGTTGAGTTGATTCCTTGAGATCGTCTCACTAAGAAACAATCATTAAGCGGATTAAGAATGTTACCTTCTCTTGGTTGCGTCCCTAGTTATCTTCCTCCATCTCCTCCTCCTCCTCGTCATCTTCATCACCATCCTCATCTTCATCAAATTCATCATTATCATCCAAGTCAAAGAAGTCATCATCCAGTAACTCCTCAAGATCAGCATTAGTAGCTTCGCCAGTAAACCATGACACAGCATGGGGAATAATTTTGTCACGAATTGTCGACCTATTAATAGAAGTCACTACTCAGCAACACTAAACAAACAAAAGTCTAAACTCTAAAATTAGTAGGGTAGGAATCCATTAACCTACCCAATGTCATAATCCCGCTCCATTATAGCCTTAAGCTCTTCTGACTGATCCAACAACATGAAAATTGAATCAATTCAATCAAAAGTCGAATACCAAAAAAAACGAAAACTAGTATGAGCAACTCACAGCTTCGTCACTAATGTCATCTGCACTTTCTGGTACTTCAGGGGGGTTAAAGAAATCGAAAAAGCTTTCAATCTTCTTTGTTTTGGTAACTAGCATAGCACTTTTAGACCCCTTCTTTGGCTTCCTTGTCAATTCTTTCTCAGTCAGACATTTCCCCGGACGCCACACAATTTCCGTCCTGAAACATTAACAATTGTTATCACTTATTCTAAGACAAATAGAAGCATTGTCATTATCATATATTATACGTCATCTGTTTGATTATAATTGTTATATTTGACTTTTTATGCAATTCAATGTGTTATTTTGATTATTTATTGTAAAGGAACCAACTCAACTAAAAGCTTAAGCTTATAGTTGAGGCCCCATGATATGTTATATACTTTAGCACAACTAGTCTCTTGAAAGACTGTCTCTTGAACGATGAATAGTGTAAATGACTATAATGTAGCGAGTATTTCAGAACAAAGGAAGTCGTAATTTAGTGCAAAAAGCAACATGAATATAATTACCCTGTGGCTCTCTGCAGCATAGGCTCATCTTCATCAACCATGTAATAGGTCTTTTTCAAAACCGAATTTGTAAAATATGGATTAGGATCAAACAAGAATTCAAGCCTGAATCCCTTGGTAGCATCACCCTTTTGGGCTTCATCCTTAGTCCCATCATTCCTAGACCATGTTATATTTTTCAGGTATTTGAGAGCATCTTCATCATACACCATAATCTAAACCATATACACAAAAAAATGAGTTTAACAAGATAAAGAGTAATTAGGGCTGAAAAATCACTTGGAGAATAAGTCCTAACCAATTCAGCCACTTTATCACTAGCCTTCAATGCATTAAGCCAGAAATTCGGCACTCCTTTCTCTGAGTAAAACAAATGTAAACCATCAAACAACAGTTGTTAAGTTTAGCTGGACTTATTGTTCATGCCAACATTTCATCGTGGAATCAGGGGATCTTTGAGGGCGTGCGAGGTGATCGACCGCACAGGGCCACTCTTCTCCCATATATGAAAATTTTAATAAAAAGAAAAAAAAGAAATATGCTAAATTTATTAATAAAATAAATATATTTAGTAATAAATAAGGTGCAAAATAGAAATTTCATATAGGGCCCTAAATTTTTCAAGACGGCTCTGCGGGGAACACAAAATGCACAAACTCATATCTCAAAACCATCGGACAATAAGTCATGGATTCGAATCTCAACCACCCCTCATTTAATAATTAGCACCAGGTATGAGGAGAGCATGTGTTGCATCCACACTTCTAGCTCAAGGGGCTCTCGTGTAAGGGGGTGTGTTAGAGTATATAACATACTCTGGGGCCTCAACCATCAGCCTAAGCTTTTGATTGAGTTGGTTCCTTAACAGACTCTAATGACTTATAAATAGTTTATATTATTTTTAATTTATCGATGTTGGATAAACCGTCTTTTAAAACAAATGTAAATTATGAAATAGATCATGTATAGTAACTAAAAAAAACTTTTAATTTGCACACCTTCAACAGCTATGCCAGCATCCTCAGAAACCCCATCAACTTCCACAACACCATTAACAATTTCATATCTCTGCAGAATACACCAAAACTTGTGTAAATCATTTATAAATCTAATGTCAAATATTGTATTTTTTTTCATATGACCCTAAAATCGTGCCAATTGCTAAATGTCACTTATTGGTAATGTAGTATATAATGTTGTATACCCTCATATGTCTTGTCACTTGTGTTATTTTTTTTAATTTTGGTGATTTGTCTTAATACAATTATTAATATAAAATTTTATAATTGTTATTTACTGATATTCAAAAACTAGAGGATTTTATGACTTATTTTGAAAAAACTAATTAATCATATCTATATATATAATTATAATCCAGGATGAAATTAATTCAAAATCAGTTAAAAATCTAATAAGATCGAAATAATGTTAGCTTCACATAGGTATATATATATATATATAAATATCTAATATAGATATAATTATATATATTAGCTGTAACGATATATGATATACTATTATATATATATATATATGCTTCCTTCGTTTTTTTTTTAATTTTTGAACTATATGATAACCCCACAAGGGTATTATTATGTTGAAAAATATCTAAAAAGATATTGAAAAGGATTGTCGATGAAAAGATCTTAAATAAATAATTTTTTGAGCAATGACTCAATAAACAATTTTAAGTAAAAAAACAAACTAATAGGAAAACTAAAAAATATATACTAGTGATATAATCAATTAATAGGACTCAATACCTAAATGAATTATCTAAAAAAGATTATTACAAAAAATTAAAAAAAATATTATTATTCCTTTTACTAATCTGTTGTGTAATTTTCTAAATAAAAAAATTATCCATGGAAAAGATTGTTTTAAGAAATATTTCTTGTCTTAATCCACTATGATATATACTATATTTTCTCTTTGATTTTATTGTAGGGCAATAAAAATGATTCTTTCGTTATTAATGTGTCTATTAAGTAGAAAATTAAAGGGAGAGGTACTATGTTTGCATAAGGTAAATAAGTTAAATAGGATATCAATATTTAAAAATAAGTAAAGATCTTTGAATCATAAATATCATACAATACTATAAAAAATTGGAATATTCAACATAACAATTTTATGGAGTTTTGCTAAATAATGAATTTTTATATGTTAAAATGTAATTGTGTGATATTCAAAAGATATTCTTACATTAATTATGGTTTTAAAATTAAAGATTATTATGCAAAAAAATTTATTAGATCAAATCATACAATCATTTAATCATACCATACAATATTATAAAAGAACTGAAAACTCATCATACAATCATACAAAATTATATAAAAGAACTGGATATTTCTACAAGGCGATTTTATGGAGTTTTCCCAATAGAGCATTTTTATAAGTTAAAATGTAATTGTGTGACATTAAAAAGATTTTATTACATTAATTATAATTTTAAGTATTAATAAAGTTTTCAAAAAGATTTTAATAAATCAGATCATTCAAATACACAAATGACATGTTCCAAGAGCTCTTACGTGTTTTAATTAAGTTGAGAATGAGTAAATTATCCGTTAATATAGATAGTAAGTTTGCGAGCATGTCAATTTCGACACTAATTTTATTTACAAAATTGCTTATTTCACCAAAAAAAAAATTAAATTTGGGCAGAATTTATAATCAATAACTATTTATTCAATCAAGCAATAATTACGTTGTTATTAAAACTTATTTCAATTTTTAAATAATTTTATTAATATTATAATTTGATAATTATATTATGTAATCACATCATTTTTAATTATATTTATATTTATAGGTATTTTTTACTAATAAACTTCATGCATTGCACGAGTTTTATACTAGTATAAACTAATAAACATTACATAATTTATTTGTATCAAAATATATAATTGTTACTAAACCATATTAAAAAATATTAATGGTTAGTGTTTTTTATAAATAAGCTAAGATGGTCTCATTTTGGCGAGTGTATATTTATTTATTAATGTTAACTGACAATATTCAACTTAATATGATTGCAAACGTACTTCATATAATAACAAAAAAAAAAAAAAGAAACGAGAAGAATAAGACAAAAATATAGTACAAATATTTTAATGATAAGCAAATTTAGCGTACCTTGGAATAGAGTGGTTGATACAGTTGCAGGTAACGATCTTCAAGTGCTCTTCGCTCCTCTAAATACTTCGCCTCCAGTTCATCATGTTCGCTCTTATTTTTAAAAGGAAAGCTTGTTAATAATTATCTTATCTATTTATGTTAAAATAAAATTAATTATCTTATCTTTTTTAATTTATTTTAATTTTTTTCATTACCATATATATTTTTCAAAGCATCAAGATAATAGCAAATTAGAAGAGAGTTGCTTTTAAGAAAAATGTGAAAAATTGATGATACATGAAAAAGAACAATAAATCATGCGAATGAAATCAAAATAAAATTTTATACATGAGATGAAAATGACGATTTATAATAGTACAAAAATATATTAATGTTAAAAAATAAAATAGACAATCCAAAATAAAAATACTACTAATTGAAAGAATAATAGAGCGGTAAGAATCAAAATCTTGCAAATAAAAGAGATCTGAAATAAAAAATTAACAAACTTTATTTGTCATTATAATTTTAACTTTTTAAGATAATATAGTAAAAAAAAATTAGGAATAATTAATATTTTATATCATTATTTAAATTTTCCAATATAAAATAAATAATAAAATAATATTAAGAACTTTATGTTTACAAAACAAATTTCAGAGGCAATTTAATAAATAATTTTTTATATATACAAATTAGAGGTGTTCAATGGGGCGGGTTGACCCAACGGGTCAAGGGTCAGGTCACATTTTAACGGGTCATTAGCGGAGCATTAACGGGCCTTGGTGTAAAGGGTCGGGTCGGGCCGGATAATTATAAGTATTAATTGTGGAAAAAAATTTACCACTTTTTTAAAATTTTTTTTAATGATATTATATACATAAGTGAGTCGACCCAACGGGCCATTAAGTATAATAACAAAAACCTATTCTATGAACTTTTTAAAAAGGGTCAAAGTGGGTCAAATTTAAATGGGCTTGACCCGCCCCGGCCCGTTTATCATTTGACATGACCCGCCCCGCCCCATTTAAATTTTGACCCGACCCGCCCCGCCCCGTTGAACACCTCTAATACAAATCAATTTCCAATAGAAAATGTGGGTTTATTTTAAAAAAAGCAAAAAAAATTAAATTAAGTTTGCACACAAACACTCGTTAAAATAATCCAAAGAAATAAACTAACTAATCATAGCAACCGAAAAAACAATTTTGGATTGAGAACACTTATGATTTTAAGAAAATCACATATTTCAAACAAATGCATTTTACGCAGAATTCTAGTCTTAAGTGACCAACATTTACACTCCCATCCCTTCCACTCTTATAATACTTATACATTTCACTTCACTTCACTCGACTCTACTTTACCCTATTTTACTCTTTAAAAATTATAAAAATTTAAAATTAAAGATTATAAAATTAAAATAAAAATTAAAAAAAATTAAAAATTTTAAAATTAAAATTAAAAATTATAATTTAAATTAAAAATTTTAAAAAATAAAATAAATTACCATTTACAAAAAGTATTCATTCCGGTTACTTTATGTAATAAAGAGTGAAGAAAATAGGAATAGGAGCGTTAAAACTTAATACAGTTTATTTTAGTATGCACTAAGTCTACACAAATATCCTTTTATGTATGTACACTGACTAACAAAATTTTTTTTCCTCTTCCTCGTTAAAATCCTTTATTTATATATATATGATTTTAAAATCGAGAACACTTATGATTATAAGAAAATCAGGTATTTCAAACAAATGAATTTTACGCTGAATTCTAGACCTGAAAGTCCAAGAGAAATCATTTCGCCGTTATATTATGTAATTTAGATTTTAAATAAAAATCATTACAAAATAAAAAAAAAAAAGATTTTAAATAAAAATAATGGAAAATTCCAACAAATTTGAGAGAAGGGAAATCAACCTGAATCTGCCTCAAAACATCAACACGTTTCTGAACGTTGGGTGACAATCTACTACGCATTACTTCATACGCACCTTTAGACCTCTGTAAAAATTAATATAAAAAAAAAACCCGTAAAAAAACCACGAAAAATTAACTAAAAAACACAAAATAATTTTAAAACAATAACCACGAGAATTATTGCTGCATCCATGCCGTCAAAAGCTGCAAATAAACAAATAAAAAACCAATTATTTTATTTATTTAAAAAAAGTGTAAAAAATAGAGCATATAAAAAAAAATCACAAATTCTTGCTATAGACCGTCTATAGCAAAGACGGGTGTATATCAGCCAGCCCATTTTGCAAAATAAGTGATTGATTAGTTATCAACCCTATTTTTACGTGTAAAATCATTGGGCTGGCCGGGCTGTTGAAAGAGCCGTTTTTACCATAGACGATCTCTCAAGAGACCTTCTGAATAAAATTAAAGAATAAAATTAAGGTTATGATTTCAGAAATCGATACCAGCAGCAATATCAGATAATTTGATTTCGTTTCTGTTGCTCATTTTGATTTGTGAGAGTGAAAATTTGAGAATTTCACTTTCAAAAAATCCCTAAAATTTTTAATATGAAGAGAGAGAAAGAAAATTGTAGAGAGAGAGAGGATGGTGATGAGATTCATGGGTTTACAACATTGTCTTATTTATAGGAGAAAGGATAGAGATTGTTGGTGTGAATGTGATGACGTGCTTGGCATCTTCAATGATCATTAGGGTTATTACAAAAAGGATCATTTATCAACTACGACGACAATCTCTAAGTTTACTCAATTTCAAATAAACAGCCGCGAACTTTGTTTATTACCAACTACAGTCTCCAACTTACCAAACAATCAAAACAATCAAAAAAGGGGTAAAAAAAATGGGGTTAAAATGGGGTGTTTTAACTATCTCGATGTCATGTTTGTTAAGTTGGAGGCTGTAGTTGGTAATAAATGAAGTTCGCGGCTGTTTATTTGAAATTGAGTAAAATTAGAGGCTGTAGTTGGTAAATGATCCTTAAAAAAAAAATAATTTTTTTATTTATTTTGTTTTTTTGGAGCTATTAATATTGATGAAAATGGTGTTTAAAAAAGCTGAACATTTGATTTGATGTAAATAAAATATATTATAAGTTTTGTTTTTTGATATTAGAAGAAAATCATATATTCATGAAAAAGCTATTTGATTTTAATGTGATTTAAAACTCGTGTTATGCATAGAGTTTATGTCAGGATTGAATAAATAAGTTTAAACTATGTGAAACAGTGGTATATGCAGTTTAGCGCTCTGTAATTTAAAATATTGATTATCATCGTAACGTTAAAGAAATTGAAAATGAAGCAAAAAGTAAGAGAAAATTTATCAGCTGATTTTCGGGATGAGAGTTATTATCCATTGTTGTATGTATATATAGTTACATTTTAGTTAGATATTGATTAAATAATAGTAGTAGTCATGTGAGTGAATTACGACATCTAGATTTTATGAATTGATTTGTTTTTACTGTAACGGTAAAACTATTAAAGTGAAGCAAAAGTAAGAAAACCATTAATTGGTAACGTCGAGATGAGAGTTATAAACCATAGCTATAAGTGTATAGTTACATTATTAGTTAGATTTTGATAGAATAATAGTTATAGATTTTGTAAGTGAATTACGACATCTAGGTTTTATCAAATGATTTGTTATGACATAACTGTAAAAGTATGACAAATAAATCAACAAGAAACAGAAAAATGATCTGGTAGTTTTCGAGATGAGAGTTATTAACCATAGTTGTATGTGTATGGTTACATTATTATTTAGATTTTGATAGAATAATAGTTATGGATCTTGTAAGTGAATTATAACGTCTAGATTTTATGAAATGATTTGTGCGCTATGACTGTAATGGTAAAAGTACACAAATAAAGCAAAAAGAAGGAGAAAAGTTATCTGGTAGTTTTCGAGATTAGAGTTATTAACCATAGTTGTAAGTTTATAGTTACATTATTATTTAGATTTTGATAGAATAATAGTTATGGATGTTGTAAGTGAATTACAACATCTAGATTTTATGAAATGATTTCTTATGACTGTAACAGTAGAAGTATTACAAATAATGCAAAAAGAAAGAGAAAAGTTATCTGGTAATTTTCGAGATGAGAGTTATTAACCATAGTTGTAAGTACTGTATAGTTACATTTATTATTTAGATTTTGATAGATCAATAATAGTTACAGATCGTGCCAGTGAATCACAACGTCTAGATTTTATGAAATGATTTATTACTACATCAATGCAAAGGTATTAAAAATGAAGCAAAAAGTAAGAGAAAAATTATATAGTAAATTCGAGATGAGATTTATTAACCACAGTTACATATCTTATAAGTGAGTTACAACATTTAGATATTAAATAATATGTTATGACCGTAGCTGTAAAGATATTAATTTAAAATGAAGCAAAAAGTAAGAGAAAAATTGTCAGGGAGATTTCGAGATGAGAGTTTTTAATTCTAATTTTTTCAATTCTCCTTCTACGTACTATCAAGTTACATTTTTTCAATTCAAATAACTTTTTTCCCTAAAATTAAAATTCTAATTTTTTCAATTCTCCTTCTACTATCAAATTAGGATTCCTTTTTCATACCATTGTTGCTAACATGATGCTTAAAGCTCCCCTAAACTATCTTTTTAAAATGTTTTCTATGTAAAATGGTCACGGGGAATGAATTGGATAAACCTCAGGGTTACCGCATGAATTTTTAAAAAAACTTTGGTTAGAACATGGAAAACCTAACAACTCAGGGTTACCACGTGAAATTTCTCATTATTTATTATTATCAATGTTATCAACTAGCCTAATTTTAGTTTCTTAAATTTCTAATTTAGAGTTATTTGAAATAATCACTACTACAAATCATCACTTGTACCACAATAGCAATCGTGACGCAAGTAAGAATTTTCTATGGTTATGATGTCCAGCCACGGGAATTTAAGTTATAGACTACCGTGACACAAGTGATCGTGGCTAGATTATTACCACGGGAAAACTATGGTTGTGAGCCATTGTTGTTAAAATCACGATTCTAATCTACGATTCTACGATTTTACGATCTAAAAACAAGCGAGCGATTTGAATCACAGGTAGAATCTTAAAGTTGTTGAATCTTACGATTTTAGTTGGAATAAAATTTTTAGAGGTAGAATCATAACAAGATTCTACGATTCTACGATTTAACGATTCGATTGTACTTATTTAGTATGAATTATTTTTAATTTTTCTTATGTACCATCTTTGACTAATCTCTTTTACATATACACATAAATATCAAATTTTCCATCATGAAAACTTTAAAAAAAAAATTTCTTAATCGGTATGAAGATTTAAACTAATTATTAAAAAAATTATGTTATATTTTTAAAAATAAAGTCAAAGAAACTTTAATTCATAAATTTAAACTTTTGAATCGTATAATAATGATAAGAAACTAGACATTTTAAATATATTTAAGTTTATTTGTAGAATCGTACGATTCTACGATTCGACATTCGATTCTACCTCTCTAAACGATTCTAAGTAGAATCGCGATTTTAACTACTTTTGTTGTGACATAAACTCTTTTCTTTGCCACGGCAGATCCCTTGACTAATTACATTCTTTTGCCACAAGAATCATCTTCATCTTCCAGATCTGAGAGAACACTTGAAAATCAGGACGAAATCGAACTAAATCCTTGAAGAACACTTGAAAATCAGGACGAAAATCGAAGAAGGAAGGATTTCTCATTATTAGATGTGGTTTAGAATTGGAGTCATGAGGTCTCAAACGAAAATCGAAAATCGATGAAAATGTGGTTTAGAAACGAAGGATTTCAGTTACAAACGAAGAGGAAGATGTGGTCTCAAATGAAGATGTGGACGAAAAAAGTTACAAACGAAGAGGAAGATGTGGTCTCAAATTGAAAATCGAAGAAGGAAGATGTGGTCTCAGTTGAAAATCGAAGAGAGAGGAGAAGGAAGAGAGGAGAAGGAAGAGAGGAGCAGTACTAGCGCCGTTTCGATTAGGGTTTTGAAGAAGCGCTCCTTCTTCGATTTTCAATAGGAGAGGAAGGGTTTCTTAGCGGTTTTGAAAGAGCGCCGTTTGATTAGGGTAAAATGAATAAAAAACGGCTGGGCTATTCTTATTATTAGGGTTAAGAGGTAGTGTTTTATTAGGGAGAGGGAGATGGGCCGGTTAATTTTTTTAAATTTTTTTTTTTAAATGAATAAGGGCTGCGGGCACACCTAAAAACCGCAGCCCCTTGATTATTATTTTTTTTTTTATTTCATTGTATTAATTTTGAATGGTTAAGGGCTGCGGACACATAAAAATTTCGCAGCCCTTTCTTTATTACACTTTTTGAAACACTTTTGGGCTGCGGTTAAGGGTAAAAACTGCAGCCCTTTAATAATTTTTTTTTCCAAGCATTTTATTACTCATATTGGCTGCGTTTTCCTAAAAACCGCAGCCAATAAGCAGCAGCCAATAACTTTTTTTCCACTAGTGTATGGTAATAATATTTTTGTTTCAATTTATGGAGATTTTAAATTATACTTGTAAAATTAATGCTACATAAGCATAGCAGCTATAATACTTTGCCATTTGGCAAGAGTGCTGTAAACATGACATTTGTCAGCAACTCTTTTATATAATTTTGTATGATTGACATGTTAGAAAAACATTAGCTTTAGTTATTTATTTAATATTTTACAATAAAAATTCATATCTAATTAACATACAATTAATTTTTAAAAATACACCTAAAATAATAAAGATACATAATATTGTAGTTATACCATTTTCGAAAATTTTACTAAAACAACTTGTTATAGGGATTTAATTGTCATAAATGATCTTTAATGTGGTAATAATATTTTTGTTTAAATTGAGGGAGATTTTAAATTATAGTTGTAAAATTAATGCCACATAAGCTATGATTGACATGTTAGAAAAGCATTAGCTTCAGTTATTTATTTAATTTTTTACAACAAAAATTCATAACTAAATAACATACTATTAATTTTTAAAAATACACCTAAAATAATAAAGATACAATATTGTAATTATACAATTTTCGAAAACTTTACTAAAACAACTTGTTATAGGGATTTAATTGTCATAAATAATCTTTAATATGGTAATAATATTTTTGTTTAAATTTATGGAGATTTTAAATTACAGTTGTAAAATTAATGCCACATAAGCATAGCACCTATGACACTTTGCCTTTTGGCAAGAGTGCTGTAAACATGACATTTGTCATTTAGCAACTTTTTTATATAATTGTATGATTATTAAACACATATATTTAAATGTTCTGGAATGTTAGTAAATTAGAAAACACTTTAATTGGTATTTGAAAATGTTATATCGTAATTTTAAAAATCTTTTCAAATCATACAATCCATTAGTTTTGATGTATAATACACGTGATAACTTGATAGAGAGTCTGCCATTTGTCTTTGTTTTCGATTGGTAGCAATTAGTAAAATTACGATGATTATCACATGTTCTTTTTCTTTTTGGTTCATAAATGTTATTAATCACATATTAAAACTTACTAAAATTACAGTTTTGCATTTTAGGATAATTTTATATAATTAAAGATATAATAATTTACCATTATTCTCATTATATTGTAATTATTTCAAAAAGATAACTAAAAATTAATTGATAAATGCAGCAAATTACGATCAATTTTGCATTTTAGAAAATGGAAAAATTACCAGGAATAATACAACCTTTTAATTATTTTCCTACAATAATACCTACTTTTAATTAACCATGGATAATACCAACTTATGGAGGTGTTTTCCTACAATATACCTAATATGTTAAAAATTAAACTACAGGTGAATATATGACAAAAAAATTTAGTAAATTAGTTAATAAACTAAGTTGGTATTATTCAAGGAAAAAACCCCTCAAAGTTGGTACTCCCTCCGTTCCTTTTTGTTTTTCCACCTTACTAAAACGGGTAGTTCCATAAGTTTTTCCACTTTAGAATACTTTCCATTTTTGGAAAGTTTTCATCCCACTTTTACCCCTTAAAACCCTACTTTCCTTACTTCACACTACTATTTAATTATTTTCTCTCTCATACTTCCAATACAATCATTACATTACACTATTATTAAATTATTTTTTCCTCTCATAATTCCAATACAATCACTACTTTTGCACTACTATATAATTAAAATAATACCCACTACCACCAAAGATTCTATTTTTCTTAATTTTGGTGAAAAACCCAAATAGGAACATCAAAAAGGAACGGAGGGAGTATTATGCATGGTTAATCAAAAGTTTGTACTATTGTAGGAAAATTAACAAAAGGTTGTATTATTCACAGTAATTTTTCCTAAGAAAATTACAAGAATTACAGAATTTTAAAAAAAATTTACAGTTTTAATAGAGATAAAAATTAACAGATATTCTAATTATGTGATTATTTCAAAATAAGAAAATCAACTATAAATAAAGTCAATTTTGCAATTTATGAAATTGCAGGAATTAAATTTTCAGAATTGACAAAAAATTGTTCTTTTAAATTGAAATGACATATAATACATTAAATTGAAAATCATTGAAATTAGTCATTCACATTGTTAAACCTACCATAATTGAAATTTTAAATTTTAGGAAAAAAAAGTAAGAATAATAAATCGGGTAGCAAATATGGTAATATAAAAACTGCTAAATAAATGAGTCAAATACAATAAGAGTAAAGGACGAATGTTAATTTGTGCTATGTTATTTCTACGTAAATCTTTTTTCCGTCATGAATAATTTATGTTTGCAGTTTTTAAAATGAATGTCAATCATACAATTCTATAATTTAGAATATTTCCATGAGTTTCCAATTAATTTCTAATTTTAATAATAAAAGGTAAGATCATTTATATCAATATGTATATATTACAACAACTAAGAATTGATGAAGATTTTTACTAATAAAGAAGTAAATCATGAGGGTAAATTATTTTTTGAGAAAAATCAAATTGATTTTTTTCCATATAAAATAAAAATTCTGATATCATTATCTCAAAAATAATGATGAAAACAAAATAATAATAATAAAGAAGTAAATCATGAGGGTAAATTATTTTTTGAGAAAAATCAAATTGATTTTTTTCCATATAAAATAAAAATTCTGATATCATTATCTCAAAAATAATGATGAAAACAAAATAATAATAATAATAAAGAAGTAAATCATGAGGGTAAATTATTTTTTGAGAAAAATCAAATTGATTTTTTTCCATATAAAATAAAAATTCTGATATCATTATCTCAAAAATAATGATGAAAACAAAATAATAATAATAATAATAATAATAATAATAATAATAATAATAATAATAATAATAATAATAAAATAATAATAATAATAATAATAATAATAATAATAATAATAATAATAATAATAATTAATTCTAATAAGGAGAGCCCTGGTTTCTGGGTTTTTTACCTTACTGTAATTATTTATTTAGTGTTAATGAAAAATCGTTTGACAAAAAATAATATTAAAAATTAGTATATATTTGAAGATAATATTAGTATAATTAGATCATGTCAACAAGTAAATATTTTAATTACTAAAAACTCTATATGATATATTTCCTAACATATAAATTTTCATATCTCTATTTTAAAAATAATGTAACGGTATTCCATTTTTAGAAAAGTAAATAAACAAGGTAGAAACTTATAATCAACCAACAAATTATCGAGAGTTCTAATAAAATGTAAACATTATTGTAATACTTTTATTTTAAAAAATTTTAAATTTTAATCATAGAAAAAGATAAACATAATTAGAAAAATCAAAGATTACACTATTTTGTACTACTTTATTTCTAGAATAAAGAAAATTTTTCATTTTCAAAAAAAGGTATACACTATTTCACAAAATATTCTAGTTGTATTTATTCATTTTTGGAATAAATGAAGAATAACAATATTTTTAAGTTTGTAAAAATATTTTTAAAACTTACATGATTTAGAAAATCTTTAGGATTTTCCAATTAATTTCCAATTTTAACAATAAAAGATAAGATCATTTATATCAACGTGTGAATTACAACAACTAAGAATTGAAGAGATTTACTAAGAAAGATTTTTTGAGGAAAATCTATATGATTTGTTATCAAATAAAATAAAGATTTTTTATTATCATCTCAAAAATGGTAATTAAAACAAATTCATAATAATAATGATAATAATAATAATAATAATAATAATAATAATAATAATAATAATAATAATAATAATAATATATACTTGTTTGAGCAGCCTTCTCTCCTGTTTCTCTCTCTACACTCTCCTCCCTGCTGAGTGACCCCCGTTGCTCCGCCATGGCAGGCAGGAGGAGAGGCCGACCTCCGAGAAGGGCAGTGAGCGGGCTTGCTAACCTTTGTCGTCTCCCCAAACTCCATAACTGAGTTTTAGCCTCCAAAGGCGGGTAATTGAAACCCCTTTCAATTGCCGAAAATTCCCTAAACTAGTAAACCCTAAAATCCAAATCTGGCCACAATCCTCCCCAAACTAGATCTACTGGCTCATGGGGTTGATTATTTGGATTTCATGTGAATTCGTGTGCGTAATCCAAGGATGGGCTCAGTCTCAAGACCCGATTTTGCTGGGTTTTCGTGGCAACTCTGTTTCGAGTTCTTTAACCCAGGTAAACACCAAAATACAATGTCTCTGGTCTATGTTGATTGACGTGATGCCATTATAAATGGGATTCATCAACTCAGGCGTTTCTATGGCTATTTGAAGCCTCAAACCCCTAATTTCGTTTCGTAACTTCGACGAAATCAAAGGTAGGTTAGTATCCTGATTGTTCTTGTGAATGGAATCATGTTCGTTCTAGGTTGCTCTCAGTTGAGTAGTACTTGTTTTCACTGAGTTTTTCTGAACCGAACACCCAACTCGACTTGGGGGTATTCTTCTGTGTTGTTTGATGATAAATTCCCTGCTATGGGGTTATTTTAGTTTTGTATGAACTGCTCAAAGCAGTTGAGTCTCTAGAGGGTAGCAATTATCGTTGTTATTCCTTCGTCTTTCTCAAACAAAGAGGGCAACTTTGCTGTTTGGGAGTTTCTTGTCCCTATACTGAACTGGTTTGGGTAGCTGCTGCTCTAAAATCTATTTTGGTCTAAATCACATCCATTGTCAATCCTCTTCTATTGCGTTGGGGAGTTAGAGGATGCTACTGTATCGTTATGTGGTCTGGGTGACTCTTGGGTTTGCGAGGCTTGTGGCAATGGAATGAGGGTAACGTTGTTCCTGTCAAGTGGGTCATCGTTTAGGGTGCTTAGAACCAACCCACAGGTCTTGGAGGTAGTGTGAAGTGGGTGCGTTTGGCTCCCCCCTCCCCTCAGTTGGTGCTTGGCCTGATTAATGATTCCCGTTTTTTTGACTGGAACCAATGCCCTTCTCCTGTTGCTGCACCCTGTTCGTTTGCTTGATGATCCTAGATCCAATGAGGTGCCTAGACTCTAAAGCTTCGGTTTGTGATGCTGCAAGTTGTGATGCTGTGTTCATTAACTGAGTTCAGCTTAATACAGGTCATGACAACACAAGTTTGATACTATAGAGCTGGTTGTCTGTATTAATATATGGTAGTGTTGATACTGGGTGCTGCTGGTTTGTATTGCTATTCTGAAAGTTGCTTGGTAATCTCTGATCGAAATAGTTCGGTGGATTTCTACTGCTTCAATGCAATGGCGTCTAAAAGCTTATGAATGAATGATCTTTTTTTGGGTTTTTGTTTTCATATTGTGTATCGAACTCTGGAAGTATTTACGAAGTCTTGCTTGGCCAAAGCCAATTGTATATGCTAGGTCGTAGTTAGGGATGGTCATGGGGCGGGTCTGGAGCGGGTCCAACTAGACCCGGACCCGGACCCTTTTAATTTTTTGAGATCCAGACCCGGATCCGGACCTTAAGGGTCCAGAATTTTCATACCTAGACCCGGACCCTCCGAATCTGATGGGTCTAGGGGTCCTTAATGGGTCCTTAGTGGGTCTAAAATAAGTCTCTTTGATTTGTCAAATTTGAAACATTTGTAAGTCATTATATTTTTCGTATATTTGCAAGAGAGTTATTATCGTATTTTACAAATATTTAATACTAATTTAGCATCTAAACTCGCATAACGTCACCAATATACGCTTAAATTTTATTATAAACACTAGTTTGAGTCCATGAAATAAGGGTAATTGGGTTAGCAAGTAGCATATATATTATGATTATATGAAAAGAAAATAAGTGTTGAGGGCATAATTCATACGTAGAAGACAAATAAAAATGGACAATTTAATATTTATAAGGGTCCAAGGGGCGGGTCCAGGGTCCGGATATTGGACCCGGACCCGGACCCGCCAAATATTTTTTAGATCCAGATCCGACCCGAATCCGATGGGTCTCAAAAAATAAGATCCAGACCCTTTAAAAAGGGGCGGGTCTGGGGCGGGTCCAACAAGGTCCTGGACCCGTGACCATCCCTAGTCGTAGTATCTCTAGTCTTTAGGAATACTTTTCCTTTTTTGGAGTTGACTTCCCCAAACTAGCGAATGACGAGGGGTCTGTCCCTTAGAAGCTTCGTTTTTGGTCGACACCCAATCAGGCATATACTGATTATCCTCTTCATAACTTTTTCTTATTGAATGAACCATGTCCTTGTACCGGAACTTGGCCCTCTTCAACCATTCCTTGCGCACCGTGTCGGTGATGGAGGGATCCCAAGACCATTGTCTCTAAAACGACAAAAACAATCAGTATTAGTACAACAAACAAGTCAGTTAAAAGTTAATCAAATAATGAAATAATGTAGTAAATATACTTACTTGAAACTGATCCCAATAGAACTCGATCGTATGCTTAGATAGGTACTTCCAAGCCCACCCTGCAGGATCTTGGTAGGCCTCAAACGTCCTACGAATGGACGTTGATACTTGGTTGCCAGTGTCGGTGGCAAACGTGCCCTCGTTTGGCAGCCATGGAAGAGGAGGTGGTCAGTGTAGGGGTGGAGGTGGAGGGTCCTCGCGTGGCGGGCCCTGGGCTGTGTCAGTATCCGGTGTGGCTGCGTTACGTGGCGAAGCACGTGATGACACCGGAGAGGGACCGACAGACCCAACTGCCCTCCTAAAGTCTGACCGCAGAAAATGCTCCTCTAAACCCGCAGATGGTTGAGAGAGCGGAACCGCTTGGGTGCCCGGGTCAGAACGGGCAAGCTGTCGAACCGGTCGCGAATCAGGGTCGTATGGCTGACCGGTTCGAGGGTCTATGCGTTGGTTTAAACTATTTCGCATTCTAGGCATCTAAATATAACAAAATATTTTTACAGAAAATAATATCAAAATAATATCAAAATAAACTCAGAAAATTTAAAAAAATGAACCAACAAAATTAAAAAACAAAATAAACATGTAAAATTTCGAAAATAAACATGTAAAAAACGAAATAAACATGTAAAAAACAAAATAAACATGTAAAAAACAAAATAAACATCTATAAAGATATGAACAAGTATATTTCATGTAAATCCTAACATATAAACCTAAAATAATATTGAAAAAAACGAACCATAAAAAAATAAACAGGTAATTTTCGAAAATAAAAAAAATGAACCAAAAAAAAAAAACATGTAAACCCTAAAAACATATGAACAAGTATATTTCATGTAAACCCTAAAAAACATAAACATATGATAAAAAAGAACATAACATATAAACCTAAAAACATATATTTTTCGGAAAAAAAAATGATACAAAAAAAAACAAAAAAAAACGAAACATGTTTCGAAAATAAAAAAAAAATGAACCAAAAAAAAACATGTAAACCCTAAAAACATATGAACAAGTATATTTCAGGTAAACCCTAAAAAACATAAACATATGATAAAAAAAAACATAACATATAAACCTAAAAACATATATTTTTCGGAAAAAAAAATGATACAAAAAAAAAACAAAAAAAACGAAACATGCAAACCCTAAAAACATATAAACTAGTATTTTTCATGTAAACCCTAAAAATATTAAGTTATTGAAAAAATTCGAAAAAATGAAAAAAGAAACATGTAAACCCTAAAACACAAACATGTAAACAAGATCATAAACATATAAACATTCTTAAAAATCAAGATTATAAACATCTAAACACATAAACAAGATCATAAAAAAACGAAAAAAACCCTAAAAACAACATAAATAATCCGAAATAAACATGTAAAAAAATCAATAAACAATTGAAATAAACATGTAAAAAAAAACGTGTAAAAATCATGTGCAAATCATGTTCATGAAAAAATCATGTAAAATTATACAAAAATCATGTAAAATCATGTTCATGGAAAAAAAAACTTAAAAAAAGACTAACCTTTAATCCTTGGAAATGAATGTAGTCGGAATCAAGATGAATATAACCCCAAAATGGTAGGAATTTTGAAATGAAAGAAAGAAAGAGTAGAAGGAAATAGAAAATAGGAATATGAAATAGAGAGAAAGAATGAAAGAAAACGACGTTTGGAGAAGAGAAAGAGAATGAAAATCAAAATGAAAATGACGGAAATTTCGTACTGTTTAGGGTTTTTATATAAAACCCTTACCGACTAACCTGCGACTCAACCTGAGTCGATAATTAGTCGCTGAATATTAGGGTAAATTTAAAACGTTTGGATTAAAACCGTAAATATCACCGACCAAGTGGCGACTCAAACATAGTCGGTGGCTAGTCGGTGAAAATTTAACCGTTTAACCTCCCTTATTTATTGCCTCAGTTAATATTTGAAAAGACGTTGGAAAAGACCAAAAAAAACTGTTGAACTCACCGACTAATTGGCGACTAACATCTAGTCGGCGGATAGTCGGTAAGAATTTCAACCACCTCATTAATTACCTGCAGTAACTTTTCAGAAAACGTGTAAAAGTTAAAAAACTTTTCAGTATACCGACTAACCTGCGACTCAAGTATAGTCGCTGGCTAGTCGGTATACTGAAAAGTTTTTTTACCTTTCCAATGCACCTGTCAATCTTAGTAGCTTCTATAGGAAGCTACGTGATTCAAATTAACGACTATTTGGCGACTCAGATATAGTCGGTATAGTAGTCGGAGATTAGAATTTGGCGCCTCTTTTTTAATTGTTTTCGTTTTTATTATTATTATTATTATTATTATTATTATTATTATTATTATTATTATTATTATTATTATTATTATTATTATTATTATTATTATTATTATTATTCGTATTAATATTAGTAATATTATTATTATTATTATTATTAATATATTTATTATTATTATTATTATATTTTTATTATTATTATTATTTTATAATTAATAATAATAAAATTTTAAATACGATATTAAAATATACAAAACTTACGACCCAATGTAAAATAAGAACTTTAAATAAACATATAATTATTAATAACATATTATTGGGTTACATAATCGTCATCGACATCCTCGTCGTCAGATAATACAAGATCTTCGTCGTTGTCTTCATTTTCCTCGTCATCATGAACCGTTTCGTCTAAGACTAAAAGTTCTCCAGCGGGATCACGCAACGGCTCGACTTGTGCGTCAGAAACATCTTCATTTACCACAAAATCCGGTGATTTCTCTTCCAGTTGAAAAGCAGTCTCCTCGAATTGCTTTGATCTGACTTTGCAAACGGCTCGCCAATCTTTCATGTTTTGCCTTAAACTGGGATAAGATAAGTAATAAACTTGGGAAGCTTGAGAGGCTAGCACAAAAGGATCGTACTTTCTATAGGATCGACCAATATGAACGTCAACCAGCTTGTAACGCGGATGGATTCTCGTACCATGGCCGTATCCGGTGGTAGTCTGATCAAACCAATGACATTTGAATAGAGTGACCCGTTTCATTGGAAGTGCTCGAAACTCGAGGTCAATAATATCCTCTAACTTTCCGTAAAAGTCGGTTTCATCCGGACTGTTATTATCAGATTTCACGCACACCCCGCTGTTCTCAGAAGATTTCTTTTTTGAGGAATGAGACATAGTGTGAAATCTATAACCATTCACGTAACAAACATCATAGCGACGTGCCTTATGCAAAGGTCCCTCGGCGAGGTCCTTAAGAATATCGGCATTATCCGCACCGTCAAGAAACTCGTCCCTGGACTGCATATAAAAACAATAATTCAATGTAAATACGTAATATTATTTACACAACAAGTAACGATGGTTAACGTGTACTCACAATCTGTTTAAACCATGAGGCAAACTGGTCTTGGACCACATGGTCAACTTGCTCTGCGTTTAGATTAGGTTCGTACTTTGTGATTAAGTGTACGAATTGATCATAAAATTGATTCACCTCTGGACAGTTTCGCAGAATATAAGTCTGAGCAATTTTGAGATCTGCTTCATCCATCATAAAAGCCTTACCCCGACCATGAAATTTGATTGGGTGTGTGAATATGGACAAAACACCCGGTCTGACGTTGTTAAAGCATTCGTCATCGTTTCTAGGAAGATCTCTAACTCTGCATCGAACATCTGGCTCAAAGTAATGGGAGACAAAGTATGATGCTTCTTCTGTAAGATATGCGTTGCAGATCGAGGCTTCAACATGTGCTTTGTTTTTGACATTAAGTTTTAAATGTCGAAGATACCTGTAATTTAAACCAAAGAGTAATTATTAAGACATGTAAAAAGTTATCAGAAAAGTAAATAGTACTTATATTTTAGACGTGTAATTAGTAATTACCTCTCAAAGGGATACATCCACCTATATTGTACCGGACCAGCAATCCTCGCCTCGTAAGCTAGATGAACAGGCAGATGTTCCATGACATCAAAGAACGTTGGAGGAAATATCGTCTCTAACTTACAGAGCACCACTGCAATTTCCTCGTCCAACCTCCACATATCTGCGGCAGAAATCCTCGGAGAAGTAAGAGTTCTAAAAAACAGACTAAATTCAGTAAGAGCTGCCCATACATTTGCTGGCAGCAACTCTCGAAACGCAATTGGAATCAGTCGTTGCATGAACACATGACAATCATGACTCTTCATCCCGAATACCTGATGTTTAGCCATGTCGATGTTCCTGGCTAAATTTGAGACATACCCATCAGGAAATCTCAGAGTTTTAAGCCACTCAAGAAGGACAGCCATTTGCTCTCTGTTCAGTGTGTATGATGCCTTGGGGATGGTTGAACCAACTGGATGCAATTCTGATCGGATCCCGAGCTCGGCTAAATCTTGACGTGCCTTGAGATGATCCTTAGTTTTTCCCGGCACACACATTATTGTGTTGAAAATGTTATCAAAGAAATTCTTCTCAATGTGCATCACGTCAAGGTTGTGACGGATCATGTTTGTGCTCCAGTACGGCAAATCCCAAAAAATACTTCTCTTCTTCCATCCAACACAATGCTTACTGAGTTCTGCGTTGAAGTCAGCTGCATCGTCTTCATATACCCGTAAAAAACCGAAACGATCCAGCTCCTCTAAAAGCTCATTTCCCGTGCGTATGTCGGGCCTATCATCTTTTTCAACAGCTCCACGGGTGAACATTGTCCGGTTTCTGCGGTAGGGGTGCCTACTCTGTAAAAATCTTCTGTGTGAGTCGAACCAACTCACTTTTCTACTGTGTCTTAAATAAAATGCTTTGGACTCATCCATGCAGTATGGACAAGCGTGCACGCCAGCTGTACTCCACCCCGACATCATCGAATAAGCTGGAAAGTCGTTGATTGTCCACATCAAAGCCGCACGAAGCTGAAAGTTTTGCCTCTTGGATACGTCGTATGTCTGGATTCCATCTTCCCACAACAACTTTAGCTCGTGTATCAATGGCTGCAGGTACAGGTCAATCTTATGTTTGGGATTGTTAGGGCCCGGGACAATCACTGTTAAAAACATATACTGTTTCTTCATGCACATCAAGGGCGGAAGATTGTATGGAGTTAGTATTACGGGCCAACATGAATATTGTTGTCCCGAGCTGCCGAATGGATTGAAACCATCTGTACACAACCCTAGTCTCACATTTCTTATATATATCTCCCGTGCAAAACCCGGATGCGTCGCGTTAAAAGTTAACCAGGCCTCACTGTCCGAGGGGTGACACATCTCTCCATCCTCTGATCGGTGCTCCGCATGCCACCTCATGTGGCTGGCAGTAGTCGCAGAAGCATACAGCCGTTGTAGCCTGGGACCGATGGGAAAGTAGTGAAACTGCTTTCTAGGAGTGTTATCAGATACCCATCTAGAAACCCCACACTCATCACACTGTGAAAGACTCGCTGTTGGGCCCCAATAAACCCATTGATGCAACAATCAATCTTCTCTACCGGCAATCCAAGAGCCGAAATTTGTTTCTTCGTATCATAAAAACTTGATGTCATCCGATTATCTTTCGGCAACAACTCAATAATAAATTGACATAACTCATCATAAAGTCTTTCTGGCATACGAAAGTCTGTCTTCAGGCTAGACATCCTTCCTATGACCGACATTTGAGTATGCGTTTCACAGCCAGGGTACAGAGGTAAGTTGGCGGCCCTTAACATTTCAAAGAACTGTCTGGATTGAGGATTCGGCTCTTCATCATTTTGAACGAGCGAGTATGGTACATTATCGACGACATCATCACGATGCGGTAGAAAATGATGATGTGTATCCGGAAAAGCACTCGCTGCTGCATCGTATACCATTTGTGCATACGGATTTTGAACCGTGTTCAACTGTGGCTCAACCGAAGCCCAATCAGTACAAATAGGTGCTCCGTCGTGACATTTGTGCAGGTACCAATCGTAGTAATTTTCAACAAACCCCTTTTTTAACATATGGTCTCTTACGAAATCTGGAACCCACACTCTACGATTACCGAACTTTTTACACGGACATCTAACTGCATAAATTCTTCGACCCCTTCTAAATATCTAATATTATATACTCCTTTAGAACTTCGTTGGTACATCCAACTTCTTTCAGCTCGTAAGTCCATTGCTCTGCAAAACAACAAAATACTTCGTTGGTAAATTATATTTAAAACAAAAAAAAAAGAATTTCAGAATACCGACCAGTTAGCGACCCACATTTTAGTCGCCAGTTGGTCGGTACAAATTAAAAAAAAATTTAAATGAGCTTTTTTTCCTGCCATTTTGATTTAAAATTATTAGTACTAAGTTGAAATTGCGTTTTTCCTTACTTAGTTCGTCGTATGTACTATAAAAATTGATAACGTTAAAAGTATGTTTCTCAAAATAGTAGAAAATAAGCATCGTAAATTTACTTATTATGATTCTACTAAGAAAAATTTTTTCATTGCAATGGCGTTGGTAACGCAATAGTGGACTTTACAACGTATACTCCCTCCAACTCACCATTAAGTAGTTCCTATATGTTTTTTGACATTATTCATATCGTAAAACAAATGGGAGCTACTTAATGGCGAATTGGAGGTAGTACAATAGGCCGTAAGTACCACTATCGCGCATTAGTGGAATTTACAACCTATACTCCCTCCAATTCACCATTTAGTAGTTTCTATATGTTTTTTGACATTATTCATATCGTAAAACAAATGGAAGCTACTAAATGGGGAATTGGAGGTAGTACAATAGGCCGTAAGTACCACTATCGCGCAATATTGGACTTTACAACCTATACTCCCTTCAATTCACCATAAAGTTTTTCCTATATATATGTTTTTTGACACTGTTCATATCAAAAAACAAATAGGAACTACTTCATGGTGAGTTAGAGGTAGTAGAATAGGCCGTAAGTACCACTATCGCGCAAACCAACGCCTTGCAAATCAAAAATTATTCTTTTTCAGTAGCAAATATAAGTAAAATAATACGTTGCTCACTTTCTACTATTTTGAGAAACATATTTTAAGCGTTTCTAACACATTTTTATAGTAAACATACAACATAATAAGTAAGAAAAACATATATTTCGATTAAGTACTGATAATTATTACAACAAAATAGCACGGAAAAAAAGCTCATTAAAATTTTTTGACATTATACGGCATATACTCCCTCCAATTCATCAAGTAGTTCATATATGTTTTTTGACATTATTCATATCGTAAAACAAACATGAACTACATGGTGAATCGGAGGTAGTAGAATATGCCGTAAGTACCACTATCGGGCAAACCGTAAAATACTAATATCATACCTAAATAATTTTGAGAGAATGAAATAGAGAGAGAATTGATTGATATGAAATGTAATAAGAACTATCGATGAGGGGTATTTATAGGTAAATCTGAACATATGGCGACCAAATTCCGACAATCCTGCGACTGTCAGTGTAGTCGGTATATTGTCGGTCATGAAAAAATGTGCCACCTAATTTTTTTAAATTTTAAAATTACCGACCACTAGGCGACTACAATGGTAGTCGCAGGATAGTCCCTAAAAGCACGGATATTCAGGTAATAAGTGCTTTTTGACCCTTTTTGAAACGGATACTCAGGTAATAACTTCCATTTGACCACTTTTTACCGACTAGTTGGCGACTGGGTTTGTAGTCGCAAGCTAGTCGGTAAAACTAAAAAAATAAATTCAAATGAGCTTTTTTTCCTGCCATTTTGTTTTAAAATTATTAGTACTAAGTTGAAATTGTGTTTTTCCTTACTTAGTTCGTCGTATGTACTATAAAAATTGATAACGTTAAAAGTATGTTTCTCAAAAATGTAGAAAATAAGCATCGTAACTTTACTTATTATGATTCTACTAAGAAAATTTTTTTCATTGCATGGCGTTGGCTGCACAATAGTGGACTTTACAACCTATACTCCCTCTAATTCACCATTAAGTGGCTCCTATATGTTTTTTGACATTGTTCATATCGTAAAACAAATTGGAGCTACTTAACGGTGAAATAGAGGTAGTAGAATAGGCCGTAAGTACCACTAACGCGCATTAGTATAATTTACAACCTATACTCCCTCCAATTCACCATTTAGTAGTTCCTATATGTTTTTTGACATTGTTCATATCTTAAAACAAATGGGAGCCACCCGATGATGAACTAGAGGTAGTAGAATAGGCCGTAAGTACCACTATCGGGCAAACCAACGCCTTGCAAATCAAAAATTATTCTTTTTCAGTAGCAAATATAAGTAAAATAATACGTTGCACATTTTCTACACTTCTGAGAAACATATTTTAAGCGTTTCTAACACATTTTTATAGTAAACATACAGGACAATAAGTAAGAAGAACATATATTTCGATTAAGTACTGATAATTATTACAACAAAACGGCACGAAAAAAAAGCTCATTATAATTTTTTTTCGTGAAAAAATAGCTATGTTAATCAACATAACCTATTACCACTTGACACGTACACCGATTGATACACCGAGTGAAATTAATCATGTACGTGTCAAGAAGCATAGAATATATTGAAATAAAAAAAAGCTCATTAATAATTTTTTATACAACAAAATACTACATTAAATTTATATAAATCACTACATCCTACCCCTATATCATCACGTACACCGATTGAAATTAACCATGTACGAGTTGAATAGAGGTAGGATATAGTGAAGAACAAAACGGCACGAAAAAAAAGCTCATTATAATTTTTTTCGTGACAAAATAGCTATGTTAATCAACATAACCTACTACTTCTTGAAACGTACACCGATTGATACACCGAGTGAAATAATCATGTACGTATCAAGAAGCGTAGGATATGTTGAAAAAAAAAGCTCATTAGTATTTTTTAATACAACAAAATACTACCATTAAATTTATGTAAATCACTACATCCTTCCCCTTTATCATCACGTACACCGATTGAAATTAACCATGTACGAGATGAAAAGAGGTAGGATATAGTAAAGAACAAATTTGGGGCAACCTTTATATTTATGTTAATCACTATATCCCACCCTTCTCCACGCGTACACCGATTGAAATTAACCATGTACGAGTGGAGAGGGTGGGATACAGTGAAAAACAAATTTGAGGCAAGTCTCATTTGCTTAAAAACAACCATTAAATTTATGTTAATCACTATATCCAACCCCGTCTCTACGCGTACACCGATTAAATTAACCATGTACGCGTCGAGAGGGGAGGGATACAGTGAACAACAATGAGAAACAAATTTATGTATGTTTATAAGCAAATGTGGTTCATACCTTTAATATCAAATTTTTCCATATTTTTGATACGATTGAACTGTTAAATTTATGTTTCGCAATTTGCCCCGTTCTTCCCGAACCCATACTTAAGTAAACAAACTCGAGTATGGGTACGAAGAGAACGGGGCAAGTGAGAAACATGATAAAGTTGAAAGGTCTAGTAGCTCCAAGATCAATATTCAATTTTAATATGCCATATTTTTATTATGATTGAATCGTTTTATTAATATTTCGAGATCGTTTATTTTTTTGTTTTTCAACTTCTCGCCTTCCACCTCCACCCCTACTTAATTCTTCTCAAGTAGGAGAGTTAAATAGGGGTGGTGGTGGATGGCGACAAGAGAAGAACAGATAAATTATAGAGAGAAGAGGGAAATGGTGCAAATGAAAAATGACGCGGGGGGGGGGGGTATTTATAGACAAAATCAGGATATTGCCGACTACTTAACGACCCAGTTTTAGTCGGCGCTTAGTCGGACAAAATAAAACGCTTATTCCTGTATTTTTTTTCCTTTTTTTTTTTTGGCGACTAACTAGCGACTACATTTATGGTTAGGGGTGAACACGGTCCGGTTTGGTCTGGTCTGACACTAAAATCAGACCAAACCAGAAATTCTGGTCTGGAAAATCTTTAGACCGGACCGGACCGTTTAAATCCCCAGACCGGACCGGACCAAACCGTTTTACAACGGTCCGGTCTTGTCTGGTCTACGGTTTTTCATTTTATAATTTTATCCAAATTAATACATGTATTTATGTAAATATTTCACACCTACAATTAATAAATATAATAATTTGTTATTACTTAATAGTATTAACATCATTCATGTATATATTGCTATATAAAAATAACTACATCTTAAAATATCTAGGTAGCAACTTAATTTTTTAAAAACTAAATTATGATTTTCGACCATAGAACGGTTTGCGGTCCGGTCTGGTCTGAAAAATTTAAAAACCGAGACCAGACCATAAACCGTAATTTAATTTGAAAAAAAAACAGACCGGACCATTTAAACCATAGACCAGACCAAATATTGAAATTCCGGTTTGGTCTGGTTTGGTTTACGGTTTAGACCAAACTTTGTTCAGCCCTATTTATGGTCGGAAAAAAAAGCGACTAAAAAAAAAAGTCGCAACTTAGTCTGAAATCGGCGACCAAAATTTTTTAGTCGCTTGTTAGTCGATAATACCGACTAAAACGTTTTAGTCGGTATTTTAGTCGGTAATACCGACTAAAATCGTTCAGTCGCTAAATTGGGTCGCTGGATTGCAATTTTTTTGTAGTGAAACTAGCGTGTGAGAATCGAATTAATAGGGTCTAAATCTAATAGTTAATCAACAAAGCGAGAGTTTGAGATTAACAAGATCATGTTTGACTACGAATTTAATCTGAATCTTCATAGACATTAATGAGAATTGAATCATACAAGACTTTAAGGAATTCCCAACACCCTAGATCTCATCATCATATAGTTTAATCTCATATTTCTTATTGCATTTTTAGCAGTTAGCTCACAACCAATCTATATTTTATTCACTTTAGTAATATAATCAACTAAAGCCACTAAATCCCTTGTCCCAAGCTTCCTTGTATTCGACACGCAACTACGTACGTCGTACGCTTGTGGTTAAAATAAATTTGCTCATCAATAATACACATTTTGTTTTTTATTTTTAAAATTTATACTACTTTACAAAAAAAACACTAAAAACTCATTAATTAGAAAAAAATTATAAGCTATAATAAATTTAATTCAAATTAATAATGCTTATATACATAAAAATAAGTTTTTTGGGCCTTAAATAATATGAGGCCCTGAGCGTTAGCCCGCTTTGCCTTTGCTAATCGACGGCCCTGTCGTAAATAGAGATGCAAAGGAAGATTTAAAAAAAGAGTTTTGAGTTGCTATTGACTAGTAACTTCTAGCAATTGACCGTGGATGTTAGAGATTGACATGGAAATAAGAAAGGTGTTTAAGTATTTGACTGAGAAGTTGATATATAAGAAATGAAAATAAGAACACTAGATTTTATTCTACAAGAATAGATGTTTTTCAACTTTGATAATAAACGCTAACTATTTTTTTTAAAAGAAAAAAATTATCGTGAATAGTACAATTTTTTGTTAATTTTTCTACAATAATGCTAATTATTGATTAATTATGAATAATATCAATTTAGAGGGGTATTTTCCTAGAATAATACTAATTTTAGTTTATTAACTAATTCACCAATTTTTTTGTGTTATAATCCCTGTAGTTTGATTTTTAACATGTTAGAGATTTTCTAGGATAACACCCATTTGTGTTGTTACTATTCATGATTAATTAATAATTGATATTATTGTAGGGAAATTAACAAAAGATTATATTATTCACGGTAATTTTTTTTTTCAAAATTCCTTCTACAATAAATGTGGTCAACGAGTATTCGATTTAATTTATATTGTCGCCCTTGATCCGATCCAGTTAAGACAGTCCAGGTAATTGAGCCATATACTTTTTCAATTTATGACCCACTATTTAAAATGTGGATCGGCTTGTCAACGAGTATCGGGTATGTGACTACACCCTTGTCTCTAATTGTTTATGATTAATTATGAAATAATCAATGTATGCATCAAACACTCTACATCCTCATGGTAGTGTTCATGCCATTTTTTTCTGAAGGAAATCACACGCGAAAGTATTTTCCCTCCAAATCTTTCTATTTAATGAGATATTGTATTCTTAACGTAATGTATCCTTATTTTCCTTACTAATCCCTCTTCCAAATTCATCTTCTTGCTTTTTATCATTCAAATAAAAAGATTTTGATCCTTTCAAATCCCTACTTGTCCTTTCTTTTATTTTTCTCTATCCAAACACAGTGTAAATGCTGATAATTCAAAGTCCATCCTTTGGGAATATTGTTCAACCAGAGGCTTTAAGCCACCATTAACAACTGATCCTAAGCATATAAAGTGAATACACAGTCATATGAGTATTACAATTAACAACAAAAATAATCAAAATCTTCAGAGCATAAAATTGGCAAGAAGCTGAAATCCTTCATTTCAGTCACATGAATCAGACACAAAAAGCCATTGATAAGTACTTATTTGAACTTGTCCTATAATCAACGAGTCGAGAAACAGGCCGGGATACGATCTCAAGAGCAACAAACTCATCTATGTACAGCCACAGGTAAACATAAACTTTTCTACGAACCAACTGTCAAGGGGTCTGCTTCAAATCCAAATGATGAAAAAGTGCGTTATGAAGAGATGGCGGTGTCAACTATTTCTGCATCTTCAATGTTGGGAATGTCGGAATCGTTGGAGTTGCTTGGACGTCCTGGAGTCACAACGCGTCCAGTCAAGGGGTCAATAGGCCGGGTATCACGTGGCCCACCTTTACGTCCCATTGCCAGCATAGGTGGAGGAGGCAGCAACCCAGCTCTAAATAGAATTCGTTGGACTGGATCAGAGGGCTGGGCTCCAACTGAAAGCCAATACCTGAGGATTGCAAAATCAAACAAATAAACACGGGACACTCGAGAGTGTAACAGCACCGTTCATGTTCAAGATAAGTCGGCCAATCAAATCTGAAACGTCCGGCCACTTCAATTCAAAATAGCATCAATAGTTGATCTTATCAGCGATGAGTAGATCATTACAAATTAAACGAAACACAAAAAAATGACTTCCACTTCCCCTTTTTCCTATCCCGAAACGTTTTTCTCAAAAAAGAGTGTATTTTTAAGGTGTTTTTTATAATCTAAAAATAATATTTGAAGCTTGAACATGTTTTTTGACTTTAAACAGTTTTATTTTTGGCATCATTAAACTCATATTTCAATTTTTTAAATTGTTAAAAAAAAAAATCAAAAAGTAATACAAGAAATCAAAAAGGTCAGATATTAGCCAAAGATGACCAGTTGGCCATGGTGAAGGCCAAAAAGTTCTTTAAAAGTGAACATGCAAATAACCCAAAGAATGGAGTTTTAAAAGCAAATCACCTAAAGGGTGATAGATTTAAAAGCATATTTCTGAAAAAAATTGGTTCTTTTGGTTAATAGTTCACAGAAATAACAAAGAACTCTAAACATTATAGGCTTGAAGAGAACAGCTAAAGCATATATGGCCCCGTCTTAGTTAAGCGTAATTTTCATTATCACGTCACATAAGTCTCCCAATTATGATGTTGAAAACCTATTGGATTCATTCAATGCAGTTAAAGATTGTAATATCGTTCAAAGATTTGCCGTTAGAGTCGCAAGAAGCAAATATTTTATAACAATTATAAGCCTGTGTTATGTCGTTCAAACGCAATTACTTGGTCAAGGTATTTTGGATGTAGTCTCAAATAAGGTCAAAATGGATTACATCAGAAGCCCATTCCTTTCATTTTCTCATTACAGAATGTTGAGCACCGTAGCAAGAGTCAAGACTATAAGAAGCCACCTTCATGTTTCAATTATAACTTACCGTCAACCCCGAATAGGATTTCAAGAAGCTTTATGAGCCAATTAGTCCCTAAAAGATCAATATGCCTTATGGGCTACTAGCTATCTACAAAACATTTAAAAAAATAATAATAATAAAAATATAAAAAATAAAAAATAAAAAAAAAACATCCCTTGATTTCACTGAACTTGCTCCTAAACCTTGCTTTTGTGAAGTTGGAAGGTTAAATAGGCAAATCAAAACATAAACGTTTTAAAAACAAGCAGTTCTGCATCTCTAAGCAACCAATGAAGCAACAAATGACAGCATGTCAATTTGTCCATACTCCCAAACTTTATATACCTCAACGAGTAAATTTGTATTGTTAGGGATCTCACTAGTCACTAATCACAATTAATTGGTTAAGTTAGTAAGCTCAGCCAGCTCAACATAAGAAGCTCCAGATCAGTACAAGATCAGCCCAACAAACTAACACCACTGCTCATTCAGCCAACTTATTTTTACATAATAGGCTCTCCTAGTTTCTAATATGAAGTTGCAGAAATTAACTTTGCCTGAAAGTGGCATACCAACTAAATGGCGGAAACAATAGGCAAATGCTGAATCAAAAGAAGGGCTGCCTATTTTAGAGATCGGTGTAAAGTTTTAGGGCACGACACAGAGATGCTTCAAGATCCATTGCTAATTTGCTATCCAACCACATTCAGAGTAAACTGTTTTTTATCATTAAATACAATTCCAGTTAAGATTATATTTTTTTTAATTCTTCGTTTTTTGTTTCTTTTGCACATTTGAATTAGATCTTGAATCTATTACAATTGGTATTAGAGTAAATCGATTCTTGGATATCATAATAGTTCTTTGGCAATTGACGATTTACAGTTCTGTATAAAGTTCACCATGGAAGTATCAACAATGGCAAAGACCACAAGAAACCAAAACTGCAACTGATGCAAGTGAAGGTTATTGTGAATTGCGCAGGGAATACCAGACAGACCATGGGGTTACACGCTCAAGTGAAGGAGATCTCCATACAGATGAAAGCTGATTTAGAAAAGTAAAGATAGAAGATTATAAAAATATTTCAAGATTCTTGGAAGTCTTCATACAAGAAGAAAGAGGATCGTTTTTCCTAAAGAATCAAAAGGATTTACATGAAAGTAAAAAACCATGAAAATAGCTGCAAAGAAGACAAATGGCGATGTGGATTTTCAACATTTCAAGAACCCAGTAAAAAGAATGTGTTTCCAAGTGGATGTCAAAATAATAGAAAAAAATGGGTGGATTTTGGCTGGAAAAAATGGAGAAGGGTGAGAAACTAAGGGTTCAAAGGATAAAAAAAGGAGAAGAAAAAGAAGAGGAAAAAGACTTGATGAGAAGAGGAGAAGAACAGTAACCTGAAGAATGGTCGATCTTTCGTGAGGTGGCGAAAGAGTGGAGGCAGAACCCCGGTCACCAGCTGCAAAATTTAGGGAAAGAAGATGGGAGGAGAATCATGTGGGTTGTGGCTTTGGTGGAGGACTGGAAAGTATCGTTGCAGGAAATGAATGTCGAAGGGGAAGGTGGCTAGTAATCTTTTCCAAGGACGGCCGCCTAATGGTAACGCTTCAAGAGGTGGTGGCTGAAATTTCACGGGATGAGATGGTTCAAGAGATAGCTCATTAATGGTGGGAAATGGAGTGTAATTGTTAGAGTAAGGAGATGAAGAGGCAACTATTTTCATAATGCTCTTACTGCTCCAACTTCCATGCATGCTACAATACTTTATTTTTACGAGCAGGATGCTAAGGGTCAGAATTGTTTTTATGGTGAAGCTGACACGTGAGAAGAAAAGACTTCCCTTAGTGATCTAACATTGTCATTGTCACTATACAAAGGCCCATAATGACTAAGGCCTTGCTTTCTTCTACTTTCCAACCCAATTTGTTATTTTTTTCAAAGACTTTTGGGCAATTTTCTTTCGAACACACAGCTTTCAAATTCTACTATTAAAGCTCATAAGACCTTCAATTGTCTATACCCATCCAATATTTGCAAGCCTATCCTTAACTAGGTTCCACTTGAGGGCAAGGTGGAACTTCAAGAAGTCGGTAATGTAATATATGGGTTAAAAGGGTATTTTAGATATTTTACCATTAGTTAGTTACAGAGCTTACTAGTATAAATAAGGTAGAGGGAAATGGAAAAGGGGGGGTTGAAACTTTGTAGTCTTGGTGCAGGATATAATAGTTACTCCAAAATTGCTCATCAATAAATACAATTCCATTTCAGATTACATTTCTTTGATTGTTTTCTGTTTCTTTTGAACATTTGAATCAGATCTTAAAGCTATTACAAGATGATAGATGTGTAAAGTTTGCATAAATGTCTTGACATTTAAGCTTTTCTTAGGGGTCAATACTAGTTTTATCTTTCACTTCTCCCTTTGAAAAGGGTTACAAAACCAGCCCGATAATGTTGGTCTTTGTCTTTATTCTCAAACAACAACCAAACTTGAAACAGAGTCGAATCTAATGTTTCAATTGGTTATTCAACAACATTAAAGGCTACAACGTTCTTAATTTTTCTAATCATGCATTTCACATTTTAAAAGATATCATTTGTATGCAAGACACTATCCTTACATGTCTTTTCCTTTCCCTAACAATTCAATACTGACTTTTGTTTATTACTGATCATTTTGATCTACCAGCTCTTTCATACTTGATATCTGTAATCCCATTGATTGTATCAGCTATTATTACTTATTTTCTTCATCTTTCTACTTTTAACAACCTTATGCAAATCTTCTATCTGTTCCGATTACAATGTTAAACAGAAACCATCAAACCCCATCCTATCAAAAAATCAGTGAGAAATGTCAGTTCAAAGACTATGCTTGCCCCTGCAGGAATGCACGGTACTGATCCAACATGGTTTCTTTTGACAGTTGACTACCCGCACAACGGGCTTGCATTGCTCACTCAAACATTCTAAGTGAACAGCATTATTAATTTGCTTCAATTAACAAGCATATTGCCAATGGCGCAATGAGCAATAAATTACAAGCTTATTTGGACAAAAGAGGATGGGGGCTTATGTAGGTTAAAAAATTTGTAGCTCAAATAACATTCAATGGTTAGTATAAGATGATATGCGAGAATCTAAGTGAGGATGGCTAGGTGGGTTAAGGTGGGACAATTTAGTGGAGCTAGAAATAGATAGAAGATAAAGATAGGAAAAGAAGTATACCTGCGAACGCCATAGCAAAGGATGTAGATAGATGTCGATTGAAACCCATTCACTCTCCTTTTCCCTAGACCTCCTTCACAGTTATGGCTAGCACTCTCAATTTTTTTTTTTTCTTCTTTTTCACTTTTTTTTCTCAATTTTTTTCTTTTTTTCATTTTTTTTTTTTTTGTTTTTTTTTTTGAACAGAAAATAAAAGGCAAAGTAAATAAAAGGCAAAGTAAAAACTAATCTAAGAAAACATAAAGAAAAACTTCAGCTAACAGATCTAGACTCCACTCCATGTTTATCGAAAGCATTGTCCCAATGCTTAATTGTAAAGCAAGGGAACGAACCATGAAAAACAAAAACATATAAGTGGGAGGGAGCCTAAAAGATAAGTGGCCCTCAGTGACCACGACGGCGGAAGAAAGAGAATGAACTCCTCCTAGTCCGCCTAGCTTCGAGCTCAGCAGCTCGATCTCTCTCTCTTTGAGCCTCCATCTCAGCGATGCTGGCTCTAGGGTCGACATATGGTTGCCCAGAATAGTAGTTCATTTGGGCCTCTTGGGAAATCCACATAGACTGGAGACGCGTATCAAGGTTATACATGTCTCTGTCGTATGTATCCTGAAATGTCTGCAGACTTCCATCTATACGGTCTAGTCGACACTCCATCTCTCCATACCTGTTCTCCAAATTGGAGAACCTCTCATCGAACAGCTGATACCAGTGGGAGCCGGAATCAACAGCGGGACTAGCGTCCCTATGTACCTGTTCCTCAGAGGGAACATACTCCTCCTCCTCATCATCGCCACCCTCGTCGAAATCAATATGAACACCTGCAACTACTGGGGCTTGCTCGACGGGGTGGTGCAAAGAATATTGAATGGTCCGATTACACAGCGTTTTCGCTGTGTCATCATTCCTCACATCAAATACATGCTCAGGGATGGGAGTGAGGATCACTGTACGCCCATTGGGTATAATTAGAGAGCATGTGTATGGTGAGCGATATGAGATGAATCGCACCCTACGCAGCGTGGGCTTATCATAAAATATGGTAGTGTTATGGTCTAAAACTGGGACATCGTCGGGTATGTCAATACCCAAAAATATAATCAAGAGCGTCACTAATCCGCTCATGCCAATCTTGCCACGATCGGCGTTGCGCACAGCGAGGCAACGCTCCACAAATATGTCCACCCAATTGGGTGTGCCTTGGTCGTGTACAAGGAACGACCGCATAGCAGCAAGCTCGGGCTTAGAAACCCCGCTAGGCTCTCCGTAACAAAAGATTGTCATGGAGAGGAAACAGAAAATGTACCGCATAGCCGGATGATAAACATGGGCAAACTTGTTGCCTGAACTGCGGTACGATCTGTTGCCCGTAATGGCCAACCAAAAATGCATGATATCCCTTTCAGAGGGGACCACGTACTCATCATCCCGAATGACCCAATGAAACGCCCCGGCGATGTCTATGTATGACATGGAATAGACCATGTTTAGGGCGTTAAAAGTGATATAGCGACCCTCAGAAGACACGTGACGAGTCAGGGTCGCAAGAAACTCGAATGTCAGACGTGGGTACACGTCTGCGGCGACATTCATAAAGACATGGAGTCCCCTCCTCTCTAGAAGTGTATGAATGCCATTAAAAAGTCCAGTACTGTGCAGGGCATTCTGATCTACAAATTTAGTGGGGAGTAGAACTCGATCCCTTATCTTTCCAAAAATTTTGAATTGAGAAGGAGTGAGTTTACACCCCGTGTTTCCTGAGGATATCGAGTCTTGGGCTTTTCGGGGTTGGTTTGGCGGTGGTGGTGAGAATTGTCGTTCCTCCCTTTGTGAGGAGGAAGACTCACCGGTCTTGGTTCTCTTGGATCTAAACAGGTTTTTCATAATGGTCTAAAACAATAAACAGCTAAAACCACAGATCCTCAAGAGTGTAGCACAACAATAGCACAACAATGTCCCAAACAAATAATCATCTGGTAGATGCCCAACAATCCTTCCTTGAAGGAAATGGGGACGATTCCGCAGAGATAATGGGCTGGGATGACTCTTTAGAGGGTCAAGCTAATGATGACTGTGTTTTGTCTGATGATGTTTTACAGGTTGCTGAGGTTGAGCAGGAGAAGAAGGATGAGAAGAAGGGTCCCACACCCCCTCATGTAGAAATGAAACCTCTTCCCTCTCATTTGGAGTATGTTTTTCTTGGTGACGGTTCTACTTACCCTATTATTGTCAATAGTGATCTCAATGGCAGTGAGCTAGACCGGTTGGTCAACTTGGTTAGGAAATATCGGAAAGCCATTGGGTACACGATTGACGATATCAAAGGTATTAGTCCGTCCATTGTTACTCACCGCATTAATTTTGATCCTGATGTTACTCCTTCCATAGAGGGACAGAGGCGACTCAATCCCAATATGAATGAGGTTGTTAAGAAAGAGGTGCTAAAGTTGCTAAATGCTGGGATCATCTACCCTATCTCTGATAGTAAGTGGGTATCCCTAGTACAGGTTGTCCCTAAAAAGGGAGGTGTGACTGTTGTTAAAAATGATAAAAATGAGTTAATCCCGACCCGAACAGTCACAGGGTGGCGTATGTGCATTGATTATAGAAAGTTGAACAAAGCCACCCAAAAAGACCATTACCCCATCCCCTTCATAGACCAAATGTTGGAACGGTTGGCTAAGCACTCCCATTTTTGTTATTTGGATGGATACTCTGGATTCTTCCAGATCCCTATTCATCCAGATGATAGGGAGAAGACCAAATGATAGGGAGAAGACCACAAATTGAACACTCGGCGAGAGGTATATTTTTAGGAGCGCCGACACGGCGAACGGGTTCTGGAAGTTTCTCTTCGGCTTTAAAAAGGCCGAATACACCCTACATCTCATTTCTACCTCTCATTTTCAGATTCTCTCTTCTCCCTCTACCCTAATCCTTTTCTCTCTCTACCTCCAAACTCTCATCTCCTCCATTCAAGAGATTCAAAGCCTTCACACCTCCATTCCTACACCTTCAACCTAGTTTCCTTGGGTATCCATTCTTGCAAATTGGTAGAGAAGGTCATTCAAAGTTTGGAATTTGGTATCTAGCAACAATTCATCTTCATTTCAATTTGGAAGGGTATAAATTTATTTGTGCTTCTTGTGGTATTTATTTGTTGTTAGAAGACCTCTAGGCTTAGAACTCTTGGATCTCATTATGGTAATTGTTTGATTTTGTTTTTTGGAACATTGTTGTGTTGTTGTGCTGTAATTTTGAGGATCTGTGGTTTTAGCTGTTTAATATTTTTAGACCATCATGAAAAACCTATTTAGATCCAAGAGAAGCAAGACCGGTGAGTCTTCCTCCTCTCAAAGGGAGGAACAACAATTCTCACCACCACCGCCAAGCCAACCCTGAAAAGCCCAATCTAAGATATCAGGAAACATGGGGTGTAAGCTCACTTCCGCTCAATCCAAAATTTTTGGAAAGATAAAGGATCGAGTTTTACTCCCCACTAAATTTGTAGACAAGAATGCCCTGCGCAGCACTGGACTATATAATGGCATTCACACACTTTTAGAGAGGAGGGGACTCCATGGCTTCATGGATATCGCCGCAGACGTGTACCCACGTCTGACATTCGAGTTTCTTGCGACCCTGACTCGTCACGAGTCTTCTGAGGGTCGATATATCACTTTTAACGCCCTAAACATGGTCTATTCCATGTCATACCTAGACATTGCTAGGGCGTTTCATTGGGTCATTAGGGATGACGAGTACGTGGTCCCCTCTGAGGGGGATATCATTCAGTTTTGGTTGGCTATTACGGGTAACAGACCATACCGCGGTTCGGGCAACAAGATTGCCCATGTTTATCATCCAGCTATGCGGTACATTTTCCGTTTTCTCTCCATGACAATCTTTTGTTACGGAGAGCCAAGCGGGGTCTCTAAGGCCGAGCTTGCTGCTATGCGGTCGTTCCTTGTATACGACCAAGGCACACCCAATTGGGTGGACATTTTTGTAGACCGTTGCCTCGCCGTGCGCAACGCCGATCGTGGCAAGATTGGCATGGGCGGAATGGTGACGCTCTTGGTTTTATTTTTGGGTATTGACATACCCGACGATGTCCCTGTTCTAGACCACAACACCACCATTTATTATGATAAGCCCACGCTGCGTAGGCTGCGATTCATTTCATATCGTACGCCCAACGCATGCTCTTTACATATACCCAATGGGCGTACAGTGATCCTCCCTCCCATCCCTGAGCATTTATTTGATGTGAGGAATGAGGACACAGCGGAAACGTTGTGTAATCGGACCCTCCAATATTGTTTGCACCACCCCGTCGAGCAAGCCCCAGTGGCTGCAAGTGTTCATATTGATTTCGACGAGGGTGGCGATGAGGATGATGAGGAGGAGGAGTATGTTCCCTCTGAGGAACAGATACATAGGGACGCTAGTCCCGCTGTTGATTCTGGTTCCCACTGGTATCAGCAGTTCGATGAGAGGTTCTCCAATTTAGAGAACAGGTACGGAGAGATAGAGGGTCGACTAGACCGTATTGATGGGAATCTGCAGACATTCCAGGATACATACAACCGAGACATGTATAACCTTGATACGCGTCTCCAGTCTATGTGGATTTCCCAACAGGCCCAAATGAACTACTATTCTGGGCAACCTTATGTCGACCCTAGAGCTCAAAGAGAGAGAGATCGAGCCGCTGAGCTCGAAGCTAGGCGGACTAGGAGGAGTTTATTCTCTTTCTTTCGCCGTCGTGGTCACTGAGGGCCACTTATCTTTTAGGCTCCCTCACACTTATATGTTTTTGTTTTTCATGGTTCGTTTCCTTTCTTCACAGTTAAGCATTGGGGACAATACTTTCGATAAACATGGAGTGAAGTCTACATCTGTTAGTTGTAGTTTTTCTTTTTGTTTTCTTAGATTAGTTTTTACTTTGCCGTTTATTTACTTTGCCTTTTATTTTTTGTTCAAAAAAAACGAAAAAAAGAAAAAATTGAGAAAAAAAAAAGTGAAAAAGAAGAAAAAAAAAAATGAGAGTGCTAGCCATAACCTGTGAAGAAGGTCTAGGCAAAAGGAGAGTGAGTGGGTTTCAATCGACATCTATCTACATCCTTTGCTATGGCGTTCGCAGGTATACTTCTTTTCTTATCTTTATCTTCTATCTATTTCTAGCTCCACTAAATTGTCCCACCTTAACCCACCTAGCCATCCTCACTTAGATTCTCGCATATCATCTTATACTAACCATTGCATGTTATATGACTTACAAATTTTTGTAACCTACATAAGCCTCCATCCTCTTTTGTCCAAATAAGTTCTTGGATTGCGAGATCCAAGAGCTCCATTATATGAGCCATACTGTTTGGAGTTGGGTGCTTTTGTTTGATTTCATTTTGTTGTGGTTGTGTTGATGTTGTGTGGATGTTTGTCTTGGGTTGGGTATGAGGTCGACAAGGGGTTTGGGATTTATATGGGCCTAAGTGAGATCATTTTTTTTGAGAGATAAGAAGACTAAGATAGGAAACCTCTTTCTTTTGGGGAGCCATAAGGAGAGTCGGTGTTCATGTCTTAAGAGGTAATGGTGCAACTGATGGTGTTATCCCAGTTCATCATTGGAGTATTCTAGTTATCTTTGCATTCTTTTCTATGCTTTGATCTGCTTTATCCTGGGTTACTGAAGACCCTATTGCTACTCGTATTCTCTTGTGCTTCATTTGTGTACAATCTTAGCTTGATGTTTATATTGTATCATTGCTTTTGTTTTGCTAAGTTTGTACATGCTATTCATTAGAAAAAGGGAAACATGCTTCAAAAGAGATAAGCCCGTTAGGTTGAAAACCCGAAGGGGCGACCTAGGCAAAAGAGCGGCATGAGTGGGTGAGCAATGTGAGATTTGGAAAAATGAAAGAGTGGCTAGGACGAAAACCCGAAATGAGTTCATAGGCAAAATGAGAAAAAAATAGAGAAATTTCATTGTAATATCTTATCTCATTTGTGTTTGAATTTAGAGACCGCATTTTAACCTTGCTTTTATTCTTTTCAACCTTGATTTGCTCGAGGACGAGGAAAGGTTAAACATGGAGTTGTTTGATAAGTGCAATTATTTGCACTAATCGTTTATATTTTTATGCTCCTTTGCGGTGTTTTGAAGGCGATTCGGGGTCATTTCGTTCGGTTTCACTCTACTTTGGTATCTCGTGATCAAAGTATGAGAAGATGGGTGAATTTTGTGGTTTTGAGTTGTTTTTGTGGGTTTTCGATACTAATCGTGTCTACAGGGTTCAAAGATCAAGTCAAGCTACTAATCAAACCAAGTCACGACCAAAGAAGCAAGTTCATGAAAGTTAACTAGTTCAGTGGCCAAAAGCCGAGTCGGCTGAGGTAGCATTACAAGCCTCGACGACTCGGCTAAGAAAGGTAGAACCTCCCATTTATCCTAGTAGCTATCGCCGACTCGGCGAGGGAAGAAAAGAGGGCACCGCCGACTCGGCGGTCATCAAAGCAAACGGCACTGTTTTTCAGGAAATTCAAGCCGACTCGGCGGTAGAGTGAATTTCAGTATCGCCGACTCGGCGTAATGGGCTGACAAGTTCAATGATTTTCCAGACGCTCAAGTCGACTCGGCTTTGGTTATTCTTCTTGGGCAGCCGACTCGGCTATATGTTAATTTAGCGTTTTGGCGTGTTTTTCTATGGGCTTAATGCTAATCACCCTCATGAGTATAAATAGAACCCTTAATCCTGATTAGGGTTCTCTTCTTCCTTTTTTGAACTTTTACTTAGTTTTCCTTAGTTTTCCATTAATCTAGTCTTTAATTACCTTTTAGCTTTATTTTAGTTGCAAGAACTCTAATCTAGCCTTTGAGATTTAATCTCCTTTCAAGTTTGTAAGTTTATTTTCTTCCTTTGCTTTTGAATTATTGTAGTAGTTTAAGCTTTCTCTAGTAACATTAATATTTAGTTTCAATCATCCTTTAATAATAATTACATCTTTCTCCATTATTGCTTTAGAATTCATTGTCATTGTTATTAAGTATTTCATCATTGCTCATTTTAGTTTAGTTTTTAATTCATTGACATTTATGTTTAGCATTAATTTTGAATTAATATCCATTGCATTCATCATGTCTAGTGAGTAGATCCATTTTCTAGGGTTAGGGTTTGAACCTATTAGTTGAGCATGAATTAATTCTTAAATGTGTCTATGAAACTATGGATTAAAGTGATTAAATTGTGCTAACTAACCCTAAATTAAATATGCTTTGTCGGACCATTCAATAGAACTAGCGTGTGAGATTGGGATCGTCTTTGCTTTAGGGTAAACTTTAGTTAAATTCTTATTAATTCGTTCAATAAAATTAACGTGTGAGAATTGAATTAATAGGGTCTAAATCTAATAGTTAATCAACAGAGCGAGAGTTTGAGATTAACAAGAATGATCAGCATTTCTTAAAGTTTTAATTAACATAAGAATGATTAATCTTTGCCTTCATGTTATATGCCGCATTTGTTAACGATATGACTGGCACTAAACTTATTCAGCTAGCAATTCTACCTGTGACATTCTCACAAGGCTTTCCAACTCTACTATCTCTCACAAACATCTTAACCACCTCCTTTTAATCACTAACAATAGAAAGGTTGCTTACATCCAACTTCCAAACTCTGCCTAACCGGAAGCCACTAAGAGTCTGTTAATGCATTAAAATGAAATTTGTAAAGAAATTGAGATGACTAGAGTAGAATAAGCATGTCAAGAGATTTTCCAAGTAAAATTAAAATTATTTATTCTACTATTCCCACCAATTAATACCAACTACTAAAATTACATTAAATGTTCTTTATTTTAGATAGGGACAAAGATTTATAGCATTGGATTTCGGATTATTAAAAACTATAGTAAAATGACTTAATAAAATCATGTGTACTTCATATTTATGTGAAGCTTCACATAATCGTATCTACCAATGGTCAATCGAAAACAACCTATTTGTTAGTTTTATTACCAACAAGGATAAAATTGCACACATGCGACTCCATACACTGGGATAATGAAATGTCGTTGTACCAAGAGTAAGGAAATGTTATCATTGTATCATACAAAAAATGAAGCCTCATTCACAAAATTCATCAAATATGTAATTTTCCAATGTGTACAATAAATAACAATTCAGAAAGGATTTAAAAATAAACAAAAAGAACTGCTAAGTGTAGTAACTTACTTTACTCTATCAAAATTAAGCCCCATCCTCTTTTGCCCATCTTGACCTACAAAATACCCATGAACAAAATTTAACAATTAATCTAAATACCGAAGTTTTAATTATTCAAAAAAAGAAAAAAATAGTGAAATGAGAATAAACCTGGCAGAGGGTTATAATAACCAAGAACTTCAAGGTGTTTGCCATCTCTAGGAGACCTGCTATTAGCCGCCATAACTCTATAAAAGGGTTTATTTTTACACCCAAATCTAGATAAACGAATCCTCACCACCATTTTTACTCCTTTTTCAATCTGCTTCCGACAAAATCAACGAATTACAAGGGGAAAATAAAACTTGAGTAAAGAAATAAGATCGAAATTCAATTAAACTGAGAATATATGCGGAGAAATTGAGTAAAATAAAAAAGGGTTTTTGAATAACAGAAGGTAAAACGGAGCTTACCCTCGGTTTTTTTTTTTTTTTTGATTAAATTGCGCTTCTGTCTTCGTAACTTTTTTTTTGAGCCCTTTTGTCTTCGTAACTAGTAAGGGCCTGTTCTCTTCGTCTGATCTGATTGAATAAGGTCTGAATTTATTAAGGTCTGATCTGATCTGATCTGGTCTGGTCTGATCTGATCTGATCTGGTCTTATCTGATCTGATTTGATTTCATAAAATAATAATTATTATTATTATAATTATTATTATTATTATTATTATTATTATTATTATTATTATTCTTAATAATAATAATAATAATAATAATAATAATTATTATTATTATTATTATTATTATTATTATTATTATTATTATATTATTATTATTATTATTATCTTATTATTATTTTCATTATTTTTATTTTTATATTATTATCATTATTGTTATTATTATTACTTTTATATTATTATTATTATTATTATTATTATTATTATTATTATTATTTATATTATTATTATTATTTATATTATTATTATTATTATTATTATTATTATTATTATTATTATTATTATTATTATTATTATTATTATTATTATTATTACTATTAGTATCTAATTAAGAATTTAATTAATAAATACAAATATTATTTAATTAATTAAAAAATAAATTAATAATAATGTCATTAACATTATTATAATTATTAAATAGTCATTTATATTATTATTATCTAATTAATTAATTAATTAAAAAAATATTGTTAATTAATAAATAAATTAACATAATAATATTATTACGTTATTTATATTATTAAAATTATTATTTAGATATTTATTTATTAATTATTTTATTAATTAAGTAATTAATTAATTAATATTAGTTATAATAATAAGTAATAATAATAATAATAATAATAATAATAATAATAATAATAATAATAATAATAATAATAATAATAATAATAATATAATATTATAATAACATATTAATATTAATAATAATATTAACAATAATAATAATTATAATAATAATATTAATAATAATAATAATAATAATAATAATAATAATAATAATAATAATAATAATAATAATAATAATAATAATGGTATGATCTGATCTAATCTGATCTGATCTGATCTGGTCTGATCTGATCTGGTCTGGTCTGATCTGATCTGATCTGGTCTGGTCTGATCCGAAACTTTTTGATCTGATCTGAATAGTTCTGATCTGATCTGATCTGGTCTAATCTGGTCTGATCTGATCTGATTCCAATAAGAATAAGTAATAAGTCAAAAAAATAAGTTGAAGAGAACACCTTCTAAGTCAGTTTCCGCAACAACCAACCATCGGTCTAAGGCTTAAAGTCAAAAATGGTCAAAGAGGTAGTTCGTTGTTATTAACAGCGAACAAGCATCTACAGTATTTTTGAACCCTCTGTCTTTGTTCGTTGTTAGTAACAGTAAACAGATCCTTAATATTTTTTGAACATTCGGCCTTTGTTCGCTATTACTAACAGCGAACATATCCAAACCTAAAATATGGAGAAAAAGTGCTCATCTTGGGAAATAGTTTTAAAACTTTCCCATTTTTTGTAATTTTTAAAATTTTTTGCTTATTCATTTCAAATTTTCGCATTATAGGCACCACATACAAGCGGTCTAAGTATGACCAAGCCCAATCCATAAATGACTCAGCACGACATAATTTTCATAGTTGAGACAAGTAAAATACTAAAAATTATGAGTAGGGGTGAACACGGTCCGGTTTGGTCTCGTCTGACACTAAAATCAGACCAAACCAGAAATTTCGGGCTGAAAATTTTTCGGACCGGACAGGATCAAATCGTTTTACACCGGTCCGATCTGGTCTGGTCTGCGGTTTTTATTTTTGTTTTTTTGTCCAAATTAATACATGTATTTATGCAAATATTTCACATATACAATTAACAAATATACTGTAACTTCAACATTATTCACAGTATATATTCCTATATAAAAATATATACATCTTAAAATATTTAGGTAGCAACTTAATTTTTTAAAGGAAAAATTTGCCAAGAATAATCTCAACTATCATCCGTTGGCCAGAAATAATCTCAACTATTGATTATTTTTAAATAATCCTAATGATAAAGTTTGCTGAAAACGGTCTCATTTGTGTTTTAACCGGCTGTAGTAAGTTTAGTTAAGTAATTTTTTTACTTTTTTTTTAAGTTTCCTTCATCAAACTAGGTAAAATTACTTAATTTAACCTGCTACAGCCGGTTGAAAACCAAATGGGACTGTTTTCAGCAAACGTTATCAATAGTTAGAATTATTAAAAAATAATCAATAGTTGGGATTATTTCTGGCCAACGGGTGATAGTTGGGATAATTCTTGGCAAATTTTCCTTTTTTAAAAACAAAATTACGATTTTCGACCAAAGTACGGTTTGCTGTCCGGTCCGGTCTGAAAAATAAAAAACCAAGACCGGACCTTAAACCGTAATTTAATTTAAAAAAACCAGACCAGACCATTTAAATCTTAGACCAGACCAAGCACTAAAATTCTGGTTTGATTTACGATTTAGACCAAACTTTGTTCATCCCTAGTTATGAGCTCAAGAAATATACTACATTCGTGCAAATAAATTCCTTTTCAAACACATTTTTTTCCACAATCTTTTATTCTTTTGATACCATTGTACAGGGCCGTCTCACACATTTTAGAAGCCCTGACCCTTGAGCGAATATAAAATATTGGCCTTTTAAAGTAAATATGTTAGTTTCCTATTATATAAATGAATATAATTCTCAGTTATTAATAAATTCATGAAAACATACTCACAATAATAAATTTTCAAAAAAAAATGAAAAGAGTCCAATACAATATGATTTTGAGCAAATTTTGACTTGCTTTGGTAAAAAATTTCAATTAAAAATCCTAATTTCCATCACAATTAAATTTAAGACTCTCAGCAATAAAAACTCATCACAATTCTATATAAATGCTGCAAATAACAGTTGGTCTTGGGCGTGACCGTCTCAAATTGAGATAAGAGTGGGCCGGCCCAATTTGCGTGTCTTACATGCTTTCTCTCTTTTTTTTCTATCTTTTGGGCATTTTTCAATTACAATTTTAAAGGTATTAATTTTGACTTTAAAGATACCAAATTCAATTTAAAGTAGTACTAAAACATATCAATTAAAGTAAAAATTTCAATTTGAACCTATAAGTGATCAATTTTGACATTAAAGTGATTAATTTCTACCTAATATATGGTTCTGCTTCAACATTTCAAAACGAAGTTATATAAAATGGTGTTATTCTATCATTCTATGGATGAATTTCAAACAACAAATGAATCATCAATAAAACTATCAATAACAAATTTGAAGTAAATGTTATACAATATATCTATACAAATTGAATACTTATTTTTAAAACGATAATTGAATATTAGAAGTTCAAAATTGAGTTAGATTATAAACTATCATTGTCAAATTATATGTCGTAATTTAACTATTAACTTATTCGATTTGAACTAAAACTTATACAATATTTTTATAGACTTTGAAATACTTATTTCGAAAACGATAATTGAAGCTTATACGTTCAAAATTGAGTTAGATCATAAAACATCAAATACTTAGGTAGAAATTGATCAGTTTAACGCCATAATTGATCACTTATAGGTTCAAATTGAAATTTTTACTTTAGTTGATATGTTTAAGTACTACTTTACATTGAAATTGATATCTTTAAGATCAAAATTGATACCTTTAAGGTCCGAATTGAAAATTATCCAAAAAAGAAAAAAGAAAAAACAGAATTTGGAAGGCAAAGCGCGCGCATGTAGTACACGCGCCTAACAATCCGGCCTAGATCTCGTCTTAGAGTAGGACGGTCTCGTCTAAGTTTTTGTGAAAATTGAAACGGTAATTTTTTTCTAAAGATATTGGGCCCCTAAAATATCGGGGTCCTGAGCCATTGCGCATGGTGCTCCTGGTATGGGCCTTAGCCTGCTATCGAAGAGGTCAATAACACATTCTCAAGTGGGTGATAATCAAATAGAATAAATTTAGTGAAGAAAAAAAAATAGATGAGCAAGACATATATACCTAATCAAATAATTTTCTAGCTAAATAACTTTATATTTTCATTATATTACCATTATTTAACACAAATAACAAATATCAACAACTTAAATATCTTATTAATTAAGGATAATATATTACTAATAACTTGAGTAGAAGGTAAAATTATAGTTCGAACTTATTTAAATATTAATGCCCCAAATTGCGAGTCTATGACTATCATATCAGTTTTCAATTACTTCATCTATTATATAATATTTGCTATTTGTGGGAATACTAAGATAAAGAAAAAAGGAAAATTTGATTTTAAAGGTTTGAACTTTGCCTCATTTGCTTCTAAAAGTTCGAACTTTTATTTATCCTAGAAAGGTTCGAACTTTGGGGGTCATCTTCATTTAAAGGTTTTTATGGGTTTTTTTGGTTGATTTTGGATTGATTATGAGTTTTTATGGGTAAAAAACCCATAATCAACCAAGAATCAACCCAGAAAAACCCATAAAAATCCATAATCAATCCAAAATCAACCCATAAAAACCTATAAACGAAGATGACCCCCAAAGTTCGAACCTTTCTATGATAACCGAAAGTTCGAACCTTTAGAAGCAAATGAGGCAAAGTTCAAACCTTTAAAATCAAATTTTCCAAGAAAAAAAAAAGTGATGTTTTAATGATAAAATGAGAGAAATGTGTAGATATTATATTTTTATAAGAATTAAGAGTGTAAAGTCATGACCAAAGATAAAAGTGTAGCAAATCTCAAGACACAAATGTAGTACTAGTCTTTTCAACAATTATAAGGATAATATAAATGCTATTTTTCTCTCATCAATTTGAATCAAGAAAAACATTCAAAACAATAAGGTTACAAGCTCTTTAGCATTATATTTGAGGGAAACCAACTTTGATCTATAATAATAAAAGTAATAGTAAAGTTTAGATCAAATTTCAGCTCTAATGTAGTACTAGTCTTACACTATATAAACAACAAAAAGTTATGAACATATTGGTCTGGATCCTTGCCATTACATCAGTAGATCAACAATTAGAACGTATAATGCCCTTGCCCATTGTCCCAAGCATTCTCAAAAAGAAAGCCTCGCTAAATGTAGCACCTAAAGTACATCGAACACCGGAAGGCGTCAATCAACTCGCAGGCTCAGGCCCAGTAAAACACTTCAACTGAAGTACATCCAAACATCACTGATTAACTTCTAGAATCTTTCTTAACACCTTTGTTTGCACGTGGTCGTTTTTTTGCTGAGACTTTTGTCGTCTCACATGGCACAGGCGCGCCTGGTGTTGGCTCACATGATACATAACTTGACGGAGGCAAATTTTGCCCTGTTACTGCTGGAGCTACAATCCCAGCCATTGGCATGGAATTCTGCTCCTCTATTGGTTCAAAACTTCCTTGCAATGGTGATGGAACATCATGCAGAGGTCGAACTGACATCTCATCGTAAAATAAGGAAAGAAGGGGTCCACTCGGAGTCGGAGCCTGATTTTCATCTTTCTTCACTGAGGAAGAGTTGTTAATTCCAGTATTATCTACCATTGAAGTCAAAGTTTCCACAGATTCAGAAAACGGTGAATTTATTCCCTTCATCCCATCATAAGCAAGAAGGCATGCGATTGCATAAATGGATAACCCCAGAGCTGGTGGAAGAACCTCTCTTGGATTTGATACCTGAGCCATATTGCTCATAGGTTAGCAGCAGAAAATGTTGAAAAGGCATAAACGAAGCAGCATTCTGAATATTATATTATTTAAAAAAAATAGACCTACTTTGAAAAGGATGGCAGCAGATAACCGCTCTCTCAAGCAGTAAATTTGCGCAACTTCAAGGGCGGTACATTTATAGGGAAGCCAATTATCAACAATCAATGTAACAACATTCTTAGGTGATGACAAGACCTTTTCTCCCTTTTTATCCATTTTATTAGAGTCCTCCATTTCAACATCCATATCTTCGACTTCAGCAGCATCACTGTCATTATCAGCCGGATCTTCGTCATTGTCCCTTGTAGACACCGGTGCCACAACAATTTCTTTTGCAAGTAATATCAAAGGCAGTGGATTGATGATTGTGCAGTTTCTGGTGTGCAAACCCATATCTCCTCGAGTTATCTCATCATAAACAACTAGAGGAGGCTCATCAGGTTTCTCAATATGTATTTTTGAGGCAACTGATTGAGTATGCAAAAAAACTTTATCACCCTGAGAAGTCTCCATAATGAGCTTTTTACGAATTTTGCTTGGAGGATGCAGTCTTCCTACCTTCGGATACATGCCAGCAACAAGAACTGCACGAATTATACCCGGCTCCTTCGCATTCTTACTACATTTAGACACATCATCTGAAACACATCCAGTTCTGATAAGCTCATTTAAAAGTTGTGTACGCATACCAGACAACATTCTCATGGTGGTTGATGAGACATAGTATGTCTTACAAAACCATGCTTCTATATTTCTCTCTCTTGCAGACCGCCAGCAATCGTATGCGGCAAGGAGTGTCAGTTGATCACTCTGTCCCCCATATAATGAAGCGATCTCCTGTTTAGCTTGAATAGCTCTTTTTCTTATATCAGGTGACGGAGGTAAAATGAAGGGGTCTTTATAATCAGCTGCACATGCAAGCGTCAAGGCTGGGTCCAGGCAGTTCAACAAGATAGCCAAGAAAAGCATCCTGCTAGTTAGAGGATGCACAGGTAAAGAAGCCAATTTTTTCCCTAATTCTGTCAATTGTTCATTGGGAGACAGAGCTCCAATTTCTTGGAGGATGGTGACAGCATTTTTTATTGTCTCAGGAACAGGAGGGTCTAATGTTTTCTTCAAAAACTCTTCAATTTTGCAACTTGAATCAATCAACTTGACCTGTTAAAAGTGATATGATAAAGACCAATCTCATAAATAATAGCAAAAAATAATAGCTATTATTCAGGCATTGCTCAATAGAATCTAACTTTACTCCAAAAAATAATAGCAAAAATCAAGTTCTAAATTTTAGAATACAAAGAGAATAGATACTATTCCAATTCTAAATACCTATAGGTCAGTTATTACATCAATTCCAACTCAAAAAACATCTCGGTTGCACCATCTAACAAGAAATGCTACTAGCTACATCACGAAAACTCAAACCCGATTGATACTATCATTGTAGCCACTCAGGAAAATTATTAAGTACTAATAATATGAATATTGCAGATAAACAAGGAAAATAGGTGATAATCTGGATATTAAAGGGTAGTAGCAGTAAACAGGGGTCTTCACATGCAGCTTTAGGTTTTTGCTTTCTATCAGATCAATTCAATCCTAGAGATGGAATAGCTTTCAAGAGGAAGTGTCACCAGCGATGACCACTACCACATCATTATTTGACTGGAGATTATCATCTCTTGGAGCAGAAGTAGCAGTCACTAATTGCACTGTCAGAGCGAAAACAGAGCAATGCGTAGTGAACTATGTAATAGAGAATGGAGACCCTTGAATGACGTGAGGATTTTTTTTGGGGAGGAGGGTGTTAGAAGAAGAGACTAGAGAGGTTATTCCAGAGGAACTAAAGGAAATACCTGACAAAAATTTTGACTTCACAATAATTTATTGATTTTGTCTATACTTCTAAGAAAACAAACCCCTATCCAGGGGCCACCAAAATCCTGCCTGCCCCAGCCCCTCCACCCCAGATGTTACGTCTGTGTAGGATAGTGAAAAAAAGAGGCTGCCTCTTCCATCAAGCAAAAAGGTAATTGAGGTTTGAGAAAGTTAAATATAGTATAGCATAATATTTTTATTCATTTCATAAATTCAATAATTTGAGGATCGATAAGAATGGGAAAAAAAAGAATGAGCATTTAAAACATATAGAACCAATTATCAAAGTAAAAAACACAAAGCGGTATTACTAAACTAGAATAAAAACGGGTAACATGGTAACAACAGAAAAGTGCAAAAAACGAATGGTGAAACTTTTTTCATTGTTGTCCACACCGTAGCATCAAAATGAACAGTAACTACACGCGTAGCATTAATGATCGAAATTAATGTTGTTGCATTTAAATCAATGAAAAAAAAATTTAAGCAGGAACCATCCCTTTCATCCTTTACATTCCTCCTACAGTATTCATGTCACTCATCTTCTTCCACATCCTTTTTCATCCAATCTCTTTTTCTCACCATTAAAATGTCTGGGTTATCAAAAATGGGTTCAAGGCTACTAATTTAGAGATTCAAGATGTTACGCTATTCTATTGCAACTAACACCATAATCAACGTGGTGGAGAGGTTAGGGTTTCGAATCCATTGCCAATCACGATCAATTGTACTTTAATTGTAAGCTCTGCACACACTTCTGTGGTGTTACAGATGATGATGTGAAGAGAGGTGAAGTTGTGCGTGAATTTGTAGATGAAGTTAATGATGCCCTACTTCAAACACCATTGGAGAAGAACGTGATTAACCTCAAGAAACAAATCAAAGTTGTTGGTCAAGTTGGTGACATTGCCAGCCTTTGGGGGAGTAGTGTTGCTGGTGTTGATGATTAAGATGTGAAGACTGTAATATTTAATTGAGGTCTGGGTTTTTGATCATAAACATATAAGTAATATCTTAAGTGGCATTGGATCATTAAAGGTACTAGCTCTTTGCAAAGTTTTTTCAAATTTTATACTATCCAAAAGAATTGACAATTAACATTGTCAACATTGCCAACCTAAGTTAATTTGCACAAGGCATTCAACATTCAACATCATCCAAAAGACACAAAACATTAACATCCACTAACTACTGAAATTTTACAGCCAAAAGAGTACACAATATCTTTGCACTTCACCATTTCTTAAACTTTCCTTTCTCTTCTTGTGAAAGACCCTTTGGGATGGGTTGGGAAGAGGAAGCTCTTGTCAGCCTTGTGTTGAGTACACTTAATGCAAGTTGGGAAGACGATGCCGTTTTTTGCTTTTTTTTGTCAATCCACCTTTACAGCTCTTCACTAGTGGCCTATAACTAAACAGAGGATTATCGAAGTGTGAAAGTGAAGGTGGACAAAGGAAAGGGGTGCAAGGTATAGGTTCAAATAAGTGGTAGTTGTGGCATTCAATGTAAACGTCCTCAATTTTTAACAATTTTGATGCTACAGTGTGGACATCAATAAAAAAAGTTTCACTTTGTTTTTGCACTTTTCTAACGGTACCATGTGGAATAACCCTAAAAAAGGATTAATTTCCATCCCTGACATAGATTCGTTAGCCAACCCTCAGAAGAAAATAAAAAGAAAATGATAAAGCATATTGAACACTCAATTCCTTCATAAAACAAGAAAATCATTCTAAGAGACATACCTGCAAGCACAACTCCTCAATCGGCATCCTCTTTATTTCAGGCACTTGGAACTCTGCAAGTGAAGCAGCTCGTAGTTTTGAATAAAAATGATAGCAGACTCCAGGCTGGCAGCGACCCGCACGCCCCTCTCTTTGTTTAGCACTAGCCTTAGAAGTCCAAGAAGATTGTAGTGTTGACACATTATTATATGGATCATAATTTTTTTCCTTTAATCGACCACTATCGAGCACATAGACAACATCATCAATAGTAATAGAAGTTTCAGCTATATTAGTAGAGAGGATGATTTTCCGGCACCCACGAGGTGGCATCTTAAATACAAGCTTTTGCTCAGCTGCTGGAACCATAGAGTGAAGAGTAATAATTCGAAACTTCGAAGAGTTATTAAAAAATGGATCGGCCAATAAACACTCTCGGGTCCTATTTATTTCTTCCCATCCTGGAAGAAAAATAAGGATAGCTCCTTTCTCTGACTCCATACATATCTTGCTTAGCAACTTCTTTATTATGACAACATCAATAGATTCAGGATTGGCAGTTGAGATATAATCCGCAACCAGCTGTTGCTCTTCCACTAAGTTTGGGGAGTTATCTACCATGTGCTTCATTAAAATTTCTTCAGCTTCAGGTTGATGTTCACGCTTGGCCCAATCTAAAGCAGTACTTCCATCATGTGCCTTCAGATGGCAGTCTGCACCCAGGGAAAGAAGTGTGCATATATCACCAACTCTCCCCTTGCCCGCAAAAACCATTAAAGGGGTCACTCCAGTTGTCGAATTCTGGTAATTCAAAACTTCAGAAGTTCCTGCTGAAGAAATCAATTTTAAGAGAGGATCGAAGTCTTCATTTGAACTAGCCATATTAATTGCCTCATCTAAGACTGCACGGGACTCCTCACTCATTCTGCCATCAACTTCATTCGAGTAATCTAATGAAGCATAATTTAGGTGATTCTTCTTGGATATCAATATGGACAGAATATCCTCCAAGTAGAAAGCTTTGACCTAAAACAGAAATACAGTAAATTAAAAATTTTAAAAGGGTATACAAAATCAAAGTAGACTTGTGACAGCAGCACAGCACCAAAAGAAAAAGAGAAAAAATAAGAGAGAAAGCATCACAAAAAACATACAGGATGAGTAAATCCAGGCACACGGATGATCGGGCAGCCACCAAAGTATTGAGAAAATCTTTCAGCCTCAAGCGTAGCACTCATAAGCACCTGTAAGTTTCAGATAATGAGAATTCTGAGGAAATACAGAGACAAAATAGAAGACACATTATCTGACAATTACCCACCAGGCGCAAATTTGGATAGTTTGGAAGCAAGTCTCTGCATGCAAGGTCAAATGTAAGCAAGCAAAAAACTTCTAATAACAGGATGAAATCATGAAATACTAACAAAAAGGCCACGCACCCCTTATCAAAGAAATGAAAAGAGAAGGATGAGTGAGACTAGTACTACAACAACAACGCAAGAGCCATAATCCCAAAAGATCTCCAACAAATTAAAAAAAAAAAAAAACCTTCATTCAGGATCAACAAAAGATGTTTTCTCCATAAAGAAATTTTACAGGATTTAAATGCATAATGAGTACCTGAGAACTGCAAGCATAAAATCAGAGTATCGATCCCTTTCATGAATCTCATCCTGTGTTAAGATAAGCAGCAAAAACAAAACCCTTAAGTTTATTACAGTGAAACATAACGGAACAATAATGACTAGAAGACATCAGACCTTAGTTTTAAAAAGGAGCAAGGCGAAAGTGCAAACTTTTCGTAGGCGACGCGCGCATTTTTGATAGAACAAGTCTAAAACATATTTACTACTTAAGACAAATATCAAATTCGTATTACAATTGAAATATGTTGAAGAAGAGCAAAATTGAATGAAGAAAAAAGGAAAAATATTTAAGGAAACAAAAGAGATGATATAATTGGACAGAAAATCGAAGAAAACAAAAATTGAAAGAAGATAAACCTAGAAAAAGGAAAATTGAATAAGCCATAGGAAGAGAATAAAAAGAACAAGAAAATTTTGAAAGAAAAATTTGAAAGAAAAGAAGGTAAAGAAAATTTTGAAAGAAAAGAAATTTTTGAAAGAAAAGAAGGTAAAGAGAAAGAAAATAAAAGCAATTCTTTATTCTTTCCTTTTTATACTGAAGACTAGGGAGATGTCGTTGTCTAAAGATTTTTGAGGTAACCACGGCCGCAATATAGGTAGCAACAGCAACAAAAAAAATTGCAAATTTATGCTATGACCTTTAATATGATAATTGAACAAAGTGCCTTTGTTTCTGGTTTTTCCTTATCTTTTCTTTTTAGGTAGCGACAACAACAAAAAAAATGTAAACATAATAATTATTAATACGAAAGCCTTTCTTTCTTTCTTTTTCTAGTTTTTCCTTATCTTTTCTTTTTAATCATTTTCTTTTCTTAACTTTGTTTACCCTTTTATGTTTTGTTGTATAAATTTGTACCTAGTTCTTACATTTCCTATGTATACGAAACTCTAAAATCAACGTTTATTGTTTTCGTTTTGTTTCTCATATCAGATCGAATTTTGTTTAAAGTAACATTGGTCAAAATACACGAGGGCATTAATGTCAGTATAATGATGGAAAATCAATGGAGCTAATATATTGAGCTTTTAAAGACATGGAACACTAAGTAACAACAGTAGCTGTCACGGCATATAGTGTGAGAAACAGGCAGCGAGGCAGGTGTCCAGAGAAGCAAGGCCATATAGTCCATCAATGACATTGTAAAATTAGTTACATCAGACATCGAAAGTGGGGCAACATAATCTAAAAGGAAATATAAAGGTTAGTGATTCACATGATTTAAATAACTGATCAATAATTAAGGTCAGCACCATGCCACTTCTTCAAAAGGGACTCGGTCATACTATATAAGGGTAACTAAACTTTCAGCACTTCAATGCCTTGCACATCAGTTTTGCATTTTGTTTTTAAATCCATCAAATTTACATACACAGATTGGTGAAAAAACACCAATCCATGTACACAACATCTATTATCTACATAACCCATGACACGCTGTCTAAACATCAATTTAAGCGAATTAATCAAATTTGCCAAGAAAGACATTAAAACAAGTTGAAAAGTTACCACAATAATGTGGGTGATCTCAGACAAATTTGTTGCTCTTGATTTGGAATCATCAGACGCCCCAGAAACAAGCAGCCTTAATAGAATTCCATTTGTGCAAAATAAAATAGATGAATGTCTTCCACCTTTGGCCTCCAATCGTATCTACCAATGCAACAAACAAAATCAAGTTCAAAGTTTGAAACATATAATTTGGGTGATTTCACTGCTTTTAGGTTTGTTGATTAAGGGTTGGTTATCTATAGTTTTCCCTTAATCCATAAGTTTTAGTTTCTATCATGACCGGCATGCCAACTTTTTGCTTTGGTTTGTTGGGCCTTTGTTCCTCCTTTGCTTCTTTGGGCTAATTTATTTTTGCCTCCGAGTTTCCCAACCATTTTGGAAAATAAAAAGTTAATATATATATATATATATATATATATATATATATATATATATATATATATATATATATATATATATATATATATATATATATAATTACATATATATATATATATAATAAAAAATTAATTCACAAATATTTATATATATAGGGTCAAATTGAAGTGAGAACCAAGCTTAAATGAGAACCGTGAGAACCAATCTCTTCGATAAAAATGTGTTGCATTTTAATAGAAAATGTGTTACTTTTGGGCATAAAAATGTTACTTTTGTTTTTAAAATATTTGGTACTTTATAGTAAAAAAGTGGTACTTTTAGAAAGAAATATATAAAAAAAAAAATAACACATTTTTTTAAGAAAAGTAACACTTTTTTATGTAAAAAATAACACCATATTGAGAGCTTTTTTCATAATTTTTTTCTTATAGTAACACATTTTTGCCTACAAGTATTATCTTATTTTCTAAAAAAAATTAACACTTTTTTGCCTAACAATAACATCTTTTTACTAACACGATAACACATTTTCTAAAAATGTGTTACTTTTTAATAGAAAATGTGTTACCGAAATTTTCTCATATATATATATATATATATATATATATATATATATATATATAGGAAGAAGTTCCAGTGAGAACCATCCTTATATGAGAACCGTGAGAACCAATCGGCCTGACAAAAATGTGTTCCTTTTTTACTAAAAACATGTTACTATTAGGCAAAAATGTGTTACTTTTTTTTAATAAAAAAGATGATACTTTTAGGCAAAAATGTGTTACTTTAAGAAAAAAATTTTGAAAAAAACTCACAAAAAGTTGTTACTTTTAACATAAAGAGTGTTACTTTTCGACAAAAATGTGTTACTTTGTATTTATGTTTTTTTTCTGAAAGTAACACTTTTTTGCTTATAAGTAACATATTTTTTTAAAAACAAAAGTAACATATTTTTGTCCAAAAGTAACATATATTCTGTAAAAAAGTAACACTATGAGGGAGATTGGTTCTCACGGTTCTTATATAAGCTTGGTTCTCACTGGAACTTGACCCTATATATATATATATATATATATATATATATATATATATATATATATATATATATATATATATATATATATATACTCCCTCCGTTCCTTTTTGTTTTTCCACCCTACTAAAACGGGCAGTTCCATAAGTTTTTCCACTTTAGAATACTTTCCATTTTTGGAAAGTTTTCATCCCATTTTTACCCCTTAAAACCCCATTTTCCTTACTTCACACTACTATTTAATTATTTTCTCTCTCATACTTCCAATACAATCATTACATTACACTATTATTTAATTATTTTTTCTCTCATAGTTTCAATACAATCATTACTTCCCACTACTATATAATTAAAATAATACCCACTACCACCAAAGATTCCATTTTTCTTAATATTGGTGAAAAACCCAAATAGGAACATCAAAAAGGAACAGGAGTATATATATATATATATATATATATATATATATATATATATATATATATATATATATATATATATATATATATATATATATATATATATATATATATATATATATATATATATATATATATATATATATATATATATATATATATATATATATATATACACACACACATATATAATATATATATATATATATATATATATATATAATATATATATATATATATATATATATATATATATATATATATATTGTCTCCCTAGGTGAGTTACTCGTTGAATGAGTACAAATGTTGTTTTCGTGGTGACAAGCAAAATTGGTGGTTTCTTTTTTGGTGTGTAAGGGGCGGTATAGTGGTGGTGAATATGATGGCGCTTTTACTTTAATTTTGGTGTGTAAGGTGTAATTTTTGAAAAACTTTATGGTGTTGCATAGTCCACTCTTATGCTGTTTAGAGTGGCCTGTTTCTTGGTCCCCTCTTCCAATGGCTTTTTTCCCTCACGGGTTTTTTTTATATCGGAGGTTTTGGGGTCCCAAGTCTCAGTATTGGTGTTCTTATTTTATATTCTATATATTCCAAATTTTCATAAAAAAAAACGTCAAGTTCCAGTGAGAACCAAGCTTATATGAGAACAGTGAGAACCAATATCCCTCATAAAAATGTGTTACTTTTTTACAGAAAATTTTTGAACAAAAAAATGTTACATATGTTTTAAAAAAAAGCTGGTACTTTTTAGCATAGAAAGTGTTACTTTTAGAAAAAAAAAATATTTGTTTTCAAAAAAATAAAGATATTAACAAGTAACATGTTATTTCGAAAAGTAACACATTATATGTAAAAAGTAACACCTTTTTTATGAGTTTTTTTAGAATTTTTTTCTTAAAGTAATACTTTTATGCCTAATAGTATTATAAAAAACAGTAACACCTTTTTGCCTAAAAGTAACACAAAAGTAACACTTTTTTGTAAGGAAGATTATATATAGGGGTAGGATCAAGTGAAAACACCTAAAGTGGTGAAAACTGAAAACCAAACAGAGGTATACATATTGAAGCAAAAGATATACATATCTTATAGCGTGTACATATTTTTTGTGAAGAAAAAAGTCCCTATTATTTACAAAAATACCATCTGAATATGTACCCTTTTTAAGCAGTTATGTACCCTTTTTAACAAATGTTTAATTATTTACAAAACTGCCACCCAAATATGTACTCCATTTGAGCTATTATGTACCCCTGTTTTCAGTTTTCACCATTTTAATTGGTTTTCACACGATCCGAATCATATATATATATATATATATATATATATATATATATATATATATATATATATATATATATATATATATATATATATATATATATATATATATATATATATATATATAACATTTAAAAAATGTGTAAGGCAAAATTTTTCGCTACTGTTCATTTTCCTCTTTGCAAGTGAATAGTAATGAACAATACTTTGCTTATTACTCGCCATTTGTCACTTGTAATTGTAATACACAAAACCGCAAACTTTATTTCAAAATCATCTCCTCTTTTCATCCGCCTGCTATCCCCAATCCATTTCCACTTTTCCTCTACATGCTACTCCTCAATTAACTCTCAACTAAGAGAATAGTTTACGTTTTTTTTCTTTTTATGGGTTTGTTTGCATGTTCATTTAACTGTATTTTGCTAACATCCAATATCTTGAGGATTTTGGCTTTATTCGTGGTAAATTCATAAATTTAGGGTTTCATATTTAATATGTTGGAATATACTTATATTAGAGTTTGAATTGAATAGTAATTACTACAATTTATTTTGGTGATTTGTTTGAATTTCTAGAAATAAGAGTCTAGATAATTGATTTAGGATTTTGGTTAATGGTTATACACCTTCAAGATTAGGAGGATGTTAAATTTTTTTGGTAATTTGTTTGAATTTCTTGAAATAGGATATATATATATATATATATATATATATATATATATATATATAGATTAGGATATATATAGATGTTTGAGTGAGAACCAATTTGGCTGACAAAAAGGTGTTACTTTTTTACTACAAAGGCGTTACTTTTATGCAAAAAAGTGGTACTCATTTTTTGGAAAAAAAATGATACTTTTAGGCAAATAAGTGTTACTTTAAGAAAAAAAATACTGAAAAAAACTCACAAAAAGGTGTTACTTTTTACATAATGGTGTTACTTTTCCAGAAAAACATGTTTGTAATTACATTTTTTTCTAATAGTAACACTTTTTTTTGCTAAAAAATAACAATTTTTTTAAAAACCAAAGGTAACATTTTTTTGTGCATAATTAATACCTTTTTTGTGAAAAAGTAACAGATTTTTATCAGAGAATTCGGTTCTCACTGTTCTCATAAAAGTTTGGTTCTCATTGTAGCTTGACCATATATATATATATATATATATATATATATATATATATATATATATATATATATATAGAGAGAGAGAGAGAGAGAGAGAGAGAGAAAGAGAGAGATTATGACTTTGTAGCTTTACCTTGTACCCTACAGTTTCCCCAATGTTTTCTCCTCTTTCAGATGATATCCTTTCGGCAACTAAATTCGAAATATGCAAGCGAAGAAGCACATAAAATATTAGCTAAAAGGAAATAAAGAATATCAAACAGATTGGGTTTTAGGTTCATGGCTTTTTTCTTAGCTTTTTTGTTGGCTATTGGCTTTTGGCTTGTTAATTAGTAAAACAGCCAAAAAAGTGTTTGGTAAATGGCTTTTAAGCCAACTAAAAAGCTCGTTTTTAAACCCAAATAAAAAGCTACTTCTGTTAGCTTTTTCGGTAGGCTTTTGGCTTGTTGACCAACTTTTTCTCTAATAAACGGCCAACAACAAATACCTAAAAGAGCTATCATTTCCAGTAGGTGAAATAAGCCAACTAAAAGAGCTAACAGCCAATTTCCAAACACCTCCAAAATGAAACAAACAACATTAAAACAAGAAATACAAACTCTAACCTGAAATAGCTGAAATTCGTCGTGGTTGTGCACAGACTATTTTACAAGCCTTGCCCCCAGCCCACATGTAATCCAAGAGATATTGTGGAACCTGAAGTATGAAAATAAAATTCAACCACCACCATAAATAAAAGGACAAAAACAGCCTCCTAGTTTAACAAAACATGCAATTAACTAAAGCACACATAGTCACCAAGATGCAAATTTCATTTTTAATTAACGGTGAAATAATTAAACCGGAAGCCTAAACTTATGTAACACTGTTTTGAATGGAAACAACTATTGAGCCCACAAAATCCCTACCTAAGACTTTTAACTTCCTAACACTTCCTACCCAATTTGTCACTTCCTTTGATGAAGAAAGAGAATCTCAAAAGTACTTCATTGGCATCCACATGTTTCATGCTCATATTGTCAAATTCAAATAATCAAAGAATACTTTTCCATGAAAGTTTCCTCATTTAAGGAAAGATAAATCCATTAATTCATTTTGAAATAGATTTGGAATGAGTTTCATGACTCATTAAGGGAAACCTCAAGTTTCTCGAATTGCTTGACTACTATCTCATTGTATTGTGATTTGTAATCATTCTTAGATTCTATCTAAACCTAACTTTAATAGACTATGGATCATTCGATCCATAACACAACACAAACAATATTTCATGATCCCTAAACCATGCAAGACATGTCCATCGGCTTGTCAAAACATTATTTTAAGAAAAAAAAACGAAGAAAGCAAAGGTAACAAGCTTGGACAACTTAAAGAATAGAGAACATTTTAGTAAATATTCCACTCGATATTTAATAAAGTATTATAATTAGCTTTTGCGGTTGAAGTAATATTAAAATATGTTAGCGCTAGTGCAATGAGATGTTAAGGAAGTGAAAAAATTGAGAAAATTTATGTTAAATATACTTAAAATACCTGTGTAGTTTTGCCACAACCTGTCTCTCCAGATATGAGCACCACCTGATTTATGAAAACTAACATTTGTAAGCCATCCAATTATTTGCTGGCTGGAAGCAGCACAGTCCAAATCAGAAAGAGAGGGAAAAATACTATTATTAAAAAGGGATAGCAAAACAACCGAGCCAAAAACAAATTTAATTAATACAATGCCAATGACAAACCACCAAACACCAAGCATAAATACTATAACTATCATAAACAATCATAATAAAGATGTGGATTCTAGGAGACAGAGTTAACAATAACATAGTAACCGACCTGGCTATCAGAAAAACCTTCTAATCAAGTAAACCTTGACATTTAAAGGTTAGAACCAATATTCACGATTAGTAAATATCCAAATCCAAAAACCCCCTTTAATTGGACCAACATTAACATACAGTTATCAAAACAACCAAACTTATTACTTTATGTCTTTTTTAGAATTTAACCTCGGCACTAATCTTTGTTCCACACTAAGTACAAGCAAATCACCACAAAAGAGTGAAACAATCACAATGCCACAAAAAATCACCACAAAAAATACAAGTAAACATGGAACTCAGGGAAGACTACACACATTAGTAACCATGAGCAACCATTAACAGGAGGTCAAAGAACACACAACAAGTGAAGGAACCTCAACTATCGCCAAAAAACAATTCCTCGTTTAGAAATGCAGATAATATGTATGGTACCCTAATAAATTTCCACCTTAGTTTTAAAAAAGCGCAAGGTGCACTGAGGCACTAAAGGTCCTTAGAGCTTAGGCGCAAAGCTCGGGGCGAAGGTGTGAGCTTTTTGTATATGAGTCGCACTTTTCCGCTAAAGCTTAAAAATCAGTTTTAAAACATATATAATACTTCAAACAACGTGATGCTCACATTTTAGTATTAAAAAGCTTAAAAACATTTAGTATTCTTGCGGTAAACACCACTTTAGCACAAAACTATTATAATGAGAATACAAAGAACTCCAAAAGTATTTTCTTCTTCGAATGCTTTTTGCTTTTCTTAAAGAAGCAACAGTTTTTTCAAACTTCATACTCTAGTGAATTTGAGTTTCAAGTTTTACTTCCTTTTCAAACAAATAAGCATAAGTTAATTACCGAACCCAAGGAGGCGCACCGTGCGCACAAGGCGCACCGTGCGCACAAGGCGCACACCTCTTGTAGTGGGATTCTGTTTAGGAATCTAAATCTTAAACTTGGATGTAACATTTGGGTATTTGAGTTTTGTATTAAAATCATGCTTATTCCAACACTTGTTATGATGGGTTATTGAGTTACTTTTTTCCATATAATGCTTGTTAAATTGTGATTTGATGATTATAATTTGGTTTAGATGGTAATTTTAAGTTGAATTTATGTCATGATTGGTTATAGAGCTTATATTTTGAATTTTTTGTGTTAATCTAAATTTTTGGATATCTAAGATGTAAAATAGCTACTGAAGTAAAAGGCCCACTTTAGAAATATTTTACCTGCAACACGTTGCACGATACACATGACCACGACCCTCCTTGCACCCGACAGACAATACTTATGTCAACCTACTTTTGACCTTTGTTTTAAAAACGCGCCTCCTAGGCGCAGGGCGCACCGAGGCGATGGCTAAAACGCTTTCTAGAGTCCATGCGCAGCGCATACACAAAAGCAACCCAAAAGGCGCGCCTCACTCGCCTCTCGCGCGTTCTGATGTTGAGGCGTTCATATTGTCTTAGTTTTTAATAATGGTTTTCTGAAATACCCTTGAATGAGTTGGAATAAAAAAAAAACCCATGATATTACTTAAATACCCTTCAACTTAAATGATTTAGAATTTAAAAAAAAAACCCTAAATTTGAACTAGAAATCACATTGTTGCTGCTCCATCTCCATCTTCAACTTGTTACTGCTCCTTCTCCATCTTCGAAGTTCAAAGCTCTCATCTTCATCGCCATCTTCGAACCAGGTATAAGCTTTAATTTTTTCTTTTCTTTTTCTTCTTCCTTTCTTCTCCTTCCTTCTTTCTCTTTTCATCTTCTTTTTCGAGTTCCCTTTTTCTTCGATCACTCCTTCCTTCTTTCTTTTTTTTTCGAACCAGCCTTACTCTTTTTCCTTTTTTTTCGAACCAGCCTTACTCTTTTTTCTTTTTTTTCGAACCAGCCTTACTCTTTTTTATCGAAGCCTTACTGTTTTTCCTTTTTTTTCTGAATTTCCCTTTTGCTAATGTTACTGTTTTTCCTTTTTTTTCGAATTTCCCTTATTGTTATTGTTGTTACTTGTTTTTTCTTTTTGTTATTGTTGTTACTTCTTGTTATTGTAAATTACTGTTATAATATAAATTGATAACTAGAGTAATTATGTTTAGTTTAATTAGAGTAATTATGTGAGCAATTGTTGATTATTATTTTTTTTAAAGCTTGAATTTTGAACAATGCGTTCCTCAAATTTCGTTGCATCTTCCGACTCGGTAGATCCCGCAAGAAAATATGGAATAATAGATTCCAATAATAGAAATAACTTCACTTGTTCATTTTGTGGAAAATGCAATTAAGGAAGAGCATACCGAATGAAACAACATTTAGTAGGCGGCTTCCAAAAATGTCACAAAGTGTGAAAAATGTCCGGACCATGTGCAAGAGGAAGTTTGAAATTTTATGATGAAGAAAACTCGATCAAAAATGGATACTCAAATGTTTCCAATGCCCATGGAAACTCAAAATGATGACTACGATGAAGAGTTTGTAGATGAAGAAATTATTCCATCAAGTGGAAAGGAAGGAAGGAGCCTTCCAAAAAAAAAAACCAAGAATGAAAGGTCCAATGGACATGTTTGTCACTCCAAAGGCTAATCCAACCAAGCGTGTTGGAAAAGAGATTAATAAAGTGGTTGAAAAAGAGTTAAGAGAAAAAACTTGTAGGAAAATTGCTGGATTTTTTTATGATGTCGGCATTCCTTTTAATGCAGTCACTTATCCTAGCTTTGGAGAAATGTGTGAGGCCATTGCACAATATGGACCGGGATTGAAACCACCTAGCATGCATGATCTAAGGGTTCCTCTTCTTAAAAAAGAAGTGCAAGCTACGGAGAATGCAATGAATGAGCATGAGAAAGAGTGGACTCAAGTTGGTTGTTCAATTTTATCGAATGTTGGCGACTTGGCGTGAATCAGTTGCATCCAAGGATATTGTAAACTTTCTTGTAAACTCTCCAAAGGGTTCTATGTTTATAAAATCTATGGATGTTTCAGAAATTAAAAAAGATGCCAATATGTTGTATAAAGTGCTTGATGACATGGTAGAGGAGTTGGTGAGCACAACGTGGTTCAAGTCGTGACGGATAATTGCATCCAATTATGTCAAGGCGGGTAAGAAAATTTATTTTTATTATTTTAAATAATTAATAAGCTTTATTTTAAATATAATTAGTATTATTATTGGTGTAGGAAAATTACTTGAAGCCAAAAGACCTCATCTTTACTGGACTCCTTGTGCGGCGCACTGCATAGATCAGATGTTGGAAGACATTGGTAAAATTCCTCAAGTAAAAGAATGCACTTAAGAAGTGCATCTACATGAATGGTTATATATATAACTATATTCCACTTGTGAACTTGATGAGAAAGTTCACAAATCAAAGGAATTTGCATCGGTTGGCGATTACTAGATTTGCAACTTCTTTCATCACGCTTTCACAATGGCATGAGCAAAAGGGAAATTTAAGAAAGATGGTTATTTCCGAAGAGTGGAATCAATCCAAATGGGCAAGGGATGCAGGGGGGAAAAAAAGATAGCATCTTTCATTTTACAACCTAATTTTTGGAGAAATGTACTATATGCTCTTAAGTTGGTTGGGCCACTTGTGAAAGTTCTTAGGATGGTTGATAGTGAGAAGAAGTCGGCTATGGGGTATATTTATGAAGCCATAGATAGGGCTAAGGAGGCTATTGCGAAGACTTTTTCGAACAATGAGGAGTAATACAAGGAGTCCTTTGGTTATATTGAAAAAAATGGGATTGTCAATTGCACCGTCCTTTGGTTATATTGGTTATGTGACACAGCTCAAGACAAATCAATATTTAGACCTCCAAGTAACTCAAAAATACATTTTCACAAAGCCTTCCTACACATAGTGGTACCCAAATAATCATTGAATCGTTAATTTTTTTGGCCATAAGATAAGTTCATCCAAATAACTACCACAGTTTTGAGCATGGGATACACGCCCACTACATCTTGAACCAAGTAAAACTAGAAACTAACTCCTAAGCAATCGTACCAACACCAAGAACATTAAAAGGAATGATTTGTAATCTCCAAGTAAGACCAAAACCTTTTTCTTGATGAGTTTATCCAAATAACGGATTACACCATTCATAAGTTATCATAAAGTATCAGAAGTCCAACTTAACTATGATACAACCTTTAAAATTGATTAAACGCCTCATATTCCAAAAGACTGACATCCCAAATTTGCTAGAAACCAATTAGAAAAATGTCAAAATAAAATAGTAAAAGCCTTGTAGCTACACTTAAGAATAACATTAACCAGAAATCTTTATACTTAAAAGAGATATATCTTCATGACAAAATTAACAAAATCTAGCATTTACATTTACTAGAAACCAATCTCAATCATATTCGAAAATCAAAACAAATTAAACGTATTGCATTTGCATTCCCTTATAATAGAATAATTCATCTAGCTCTAGTTCACTATTAAAGAAATCGATAGATATACATAATTGGCAATCGATTATATAAGAGGAATATAGTTGGTTCTTGTTCTTACTTTCAAAATGCACTTATTTAGTCTTAATTAAATGTAAAAGTTACTATAAATAGATGTTCTCAATTACTTTTAAAACATTCTTTTTTTTTTTGGAAATACTTTTAAAACATTCTTAAAATGGTAACTTCATATTAGTATATGACTATATAACCCTCATTATTTATGAGTTATGACCACATAAATTTTTGAACTTTAGTTTACAAGGGTACGTTTGATAATGTTTATCAAAAATGTTTGGTATTTGTGTTATTCTCCATGTTGCAATTAATTAGAACCAAAAGAATTATATAATAACCAAATTGGTAGCACCCAACCATAGAAATCATAAATAAATTTATCTAGCTCTAGCCCGCAATCTATGTTACTCGGACTCGACAGTTTCGCCACCTCATCGATGTTCGGTACGAAAATCGGTGCACGCTTCCAGTAGAGATGATCAAAAAAACCCAACCCGCTTAACTCGACTCACCGACCCGCAACATACAAGGCAAATCATTTTCTAAAAGAAGTTGTAAACTATGGGTCGGGTCATGGGCCAAAATTTTGATTGACTCGGGTATCCGGTGACCCGATAAAAAAACCCGTACCCTTTTTAGACTATGTTATGTGCAGTCTGTGTACAGCTATCACTTTATTCTAAACTCTTAAGACCCTCAAGATTTAAGAGTACTTCACATTACCCAATAGAGAAGACAACAGTCAAATTGAGATACATCAATTAAATTAAATAACTACATTATGCAGCAAAAGTACAAGTAGTAACAACTTAAACCCAACTACTACGAATAAAGAGTAATTAGTAGGAGTGGTAATAACTAGTAACAGAAAGCAAGATATGTCAAGTGCACTAATAAGTCGTAAAGAAAAAGCTCAAGCATACAATAAATAAGTTTTTGACCGAATCTATTGCTCTAACTTTGGGAAGAAGCTGGGTTTGACTTTAGTTATTACCCTTATACTCATATTTCTAGCTTGGACGAGGGATTAATTTCAGGGGTTTGGGAAGAAGTAGCGAAGAAGCTAGGTTTCATTTTATGGGTTTGATCGATCTTATATACAAATTTGGCTCTCAAAACTTTGTCCGATTTTAGTCACAAAAAATGTCACATAATTTAACAACAAAAATCAGCTCAAAAATCAAAAATAAAACCGAGTACCCGGTGTCTCGATCTGACTTATCCGGGTACCCAAAATTCGTGTACCCGCATTAGTTGGGCCGGGACACGTGTCGTTTAAAGAGAAAGCTGACTAATTGGGTACCCGGCTTTTCGGGTACCCAAAATGTCGGGTACGCGCTAATGAACACCCCTAGCGTCTGGTACGCCGGACCAAATATGGGTATGACCATTAAAAATAGAGGGAAGAAATTACAGTTATGCTACCACTTTTAGGGTTTTTTTCGAAACCCTAAATCTGAAAATTGAACCCAAAACTTATCTTCTTTGACGTTGAAAATTTAGGGCTTATGTCGCCAATGATGAAATCACATCATATTCATCTTTTGAAGGACATCGTCATCATCCATCATTTCTCCATTGTTGATTTGCCTTGTTTTCATAAAGAGTTTTCTTTCCTCTGTTAGAGAAATTGTTCACCCTCAAACTTTCTCTCTCTCACTTTATTCTTGAAATTATTGTTTTAACTCTTTATTATTTTTCATTTTTGAAATATTGACTTTTGTTTTTTTCTCTTTTCACTCATTTTCAGTTTTTTTTTAAATACTTGACAACTTCTTGTTGGATCCATTCTCTCTTTGTTTGTCACTTCCTCTCTCCCCCCACGTTTTTTTGAAAGAAACCTAATAAATCATTGATAAATATGTCATCTGACATTTACAACAGAATAACAATCGATCAAACACATTACATTTTTAATCAAACAAATTTCTATATCGAAAAAGTCACGATCATAACACTGAAGCATTCTCTCTATCACATCATTGTTTGATATAGCCCCCTCCGAGGATTTAGCGTGGCTTTGAAATAATAATAATAATAGGTTTGATATCACCGACTTTAATAGTAGAACTGACACTCGTGATGATGTCATGTACCTTTTTAACATCGTTGTTTGATAAAGTACTATTTAAGTCCAATAATGATGGTCCATTATTCTTTCACATTTAATTTTTATTATTGACTATTAATATAAAATAAAAACATAAAATTCAGTTTTATTTTATTTTTATATTTTTAGTATTAGAGAAATTATTTTTTATTTTTCCGTATCCCCGTACCCATATCTAATATTAGAACGGTGTACACGTATCCTAAACTTCTAAAAACGAAATATCGAATACTAGGATCCATACCCGTATACGAAACCCGTACCCAAGTCCAAGTAAGATAGCCCGCTTTTACCATGATATAATACGATGACGATATCAAGAAAAAAACAAAGAATCTAGAAGCAAGTTTTCAGACTACTCTAACAATACATCTTTCCACAAACAACTTTTTTGGTCAAATAAATTATATTTAGGGAAGAAAAAAGGGATAATGATTGATATAGCAACAAACCTGATGAGTTGCAATTGTTGACGTAATAGTATCCTTAAACGTTGCTATAGGAAGCTTAGTCCTATTTACAGAAATCTGGAAAAAATAATTAAAAAAATAAAGTCATCAAAATAAAAAAAATACTTGATAATGCGCATAAATATAGTGATCTAGTCAGTACAAAATAAAATCTCTTATTAAAATATAAGTACAAAATCCAGTTTCAAGATAGTAGAACCTCTTTCAGTTTTGAATTACTCTTTATTTTTCTTGCAAGCAGCTCCATGTTCTTCGCTATTTCTGTATCCTTCATTATAGGTATACGAAATATAGGATCATTTCGATGTCGTGCATGCGAGTCTGGATACTTGGAGGTAGGTTCATTAAACTTTTGGTTTCCTACTTCATCCTCACTGGGTGGGTGACGAATAAATAAGTCCATAAGGACCGTTTTAGATGCTTCGGAAAATGTTATTACAGGATACTGATCCTCCCTATTGAGCAAGCAATCTGTTTTTTTCTTCTTTATTTTTGAAGATTTGAGCAAGCAATCTGTTTTTTTCTTACTGCGCAAGCAATATGGTATTTCCTTATTTTCCAAGTGATCTAATTCTAAATATTTCTTGCCTTTGTACACAGAAACACGCCGATTGTCTCCTTTCCTTCAGGAAATTCAAGAAGATTTAGCGAGATGTGAAGCAAAACAAGACACAAAAAAGCAGCAAACAATATCATATTAAACAAACACACATTTAGACCATCCCTAGAGAAGAGTTGATATTTCATAAAAAAAAAGATGCAAATACTCACCCAGAACTTTTAGATGTTAAACCCATTTTACGACTCTTGATATGAACAACCTCACGTTCACGACTGGTCAAGCTAGCTTCAAAAGTATAAGCTGCATCACAAAAAGAACAATCACAGATGTATAAAATGCCTCAGACTTAAGGAAAAGGCATGTGTAAGGAGATTCTATCATAAATTCATAATAGATGACAGACTAATCTACAACAAGTTTTTTTCACTCAAAGCAGATTGACTAAAACATCAACAAATTTCTTCACATCAAGATAATTTTAAAAAACAAACTAACACCAGTCCAACTTTAAGCACCCAATTGGACACTTCATAGTCTTATTTGCCAAACAAGTACACATGGAATCAATTCTATTGAACATCAAAATCATACAATAAGAAAAAAGATGCACACGCACAAGTTCATTGGTAATGCCTAAATGATCTATACTAATCATTGACTAATAAAAAGCACCCACAATTGATGAATAGTAGTCCATGGCATAGCGCGAAAATCATGCGATATGACAAAAGATGCAAACACACAAGTTCATTAGTTAAAGCCTAGATGATCTATAACGGCACAGAAAGGGCCCTTACGCAAAGTCATTTGTGGTAATACGATGAAGTACCCACTACCCAATAATGATTTTACACAATAATGGTACTCATTGACTTTTTACAAAACTTACAAGTTTATTCAACTTATAAATTTAAATTCTATATTGTTGCATTCACTGAACAAACAAATTCCATTACTTTTCCCTAACATAAGTCAACCAACCTATTGTACCAAGAAAAGCATATTGTTTAGGATCAACGGAATAACCGGAGATGCATTAACTTCTAAATTAGGCCCAAAAAAGAAGCACAATTTCTTCTTGATGTCAAATATTGATCGATGTTTGCACATTAATTCCATCTTCATGTCAAATATTGATCAATATTTGCACATTAAAACCATTCCAGTTTTCAATTCCTAGGAAGTTGGTATTGAGTATTTTGTTAGTTTAGCAAAACAGTTGAAAATCATACGAATTGAGTTCCAAGAAAGTGCAGCTTTCGACCCTCTACGTGAAGTTACTAACAGAACCCACCCCCTATGTTGATTGCAATTACTAGGAATTTATTTATTAAGTCAACTAATCAACCTCTAACAAATCAATATATCAATATAGAAAAAACATGAGTAATAAACCATCAAACGGCTTTAACATTTTCACAATTTCTACCTTGTTATTGAATTCCAAGTCAATATATGTTATTTGATTTGCCTCTAATGTCAATATATGCTAAAAATTCAAAACTTCATAAAAAAGCAAAAGTATTGAAAATAAGAGAACAGCATAAAGTAATCAACCAATATAAACTTGGACAGCCAAAATAAAACCATAACATTAATCAAACAATAACGACATTCACGAAATAATTAAAGTAACTGTAATTGCCAATATAATGAAATTAAAAGAATATGCTAAATAAGTTAGGGAGCAAAAACAACCATTAACATCAAAACAATGAATGACGTTTAAAAAATTAATAAAAGTAACCCTAACTTTCAATATTACGAAAGAATTTAAACCTTGATCATCAGAATCACAAAACTCTCTAAGATCTCTATAAATTTTAAACCGCGTAGATTGACTAACTTTCTCAGTGTCTACATTCTTCTTACGACGATTTGATTGCTCCTTTTTGAGCGCCGTTTTCGATTTCTTCGTCATTTTATCTCGATTATTGAAGAGAAATGAGAAAATTGAACAGGTAAGATTTTGGCTAGCAAATTATGATGTTAACAAATGGTTAAAGAGAGCGAAAGGATTGTGACGAAACAATGGTGCTTATGCGCTTTTGAAAGAGGGGTTTAGAGGGGAAATTGAGGTTTCGCCGGCTTTTGAATGATGCAAAGTGCAAAACCTAACCCTTGATTTTAATTTTGTTTTTCACAAACTAGGTTAGGAAACCAATTGAGATGTAGTATCACCTTTGGTTCATCAAAAAGAAAGTTGTCTCATATTTTCAATTGGGATTTCGCGGACCTTCTCCGATGCTTAAGTCAGCAAATATCTCAAATGGTCGTCTGATAAATCTTTACCTAAGTTCATAATAGCTCTTAGCTTGGGAATTAATATTAGGGCTTGTTTATAGCTTGAGGCCTATATTTTCAGAGTAAATATTTGTCTTTTAGAAAAAATGCAATTAATTGAAAGAATATTCTTAGCTCAATTAATTCGTTCGCTATAAAAGGAGCCCTAGAGATCTGCTCCCAATCTTGATAGTCATTAAACATTCTCTCAGTATTCTCGGGGCATTTAGGGGCCTTGGACGAAAGTGACTATTAGATGGAGTTATGCTTAGATTGGTGTGATGCACCTTACCCGAAACCTTTGCTGAAGAAAATAAAACAAATGTCAATTACAACAATGAAAGCAGAGATAAGCCAAATCATCAGGAACTTATTCACTTACTGGATGTGTAGAAGTTGGACATGTCGATTAAGGAGAGTATTCTTCTTTTCGAAGAACAACCTCATGATACAACCATTTATGGAAGTATTCAATGTCAGACTCCCTTCCAGTCCATTGTTGAAAGTGGAGAAAAGCGACCCTCTCAAGCTTGATAAGTTGTGAAACCTCATTCATTGTGAGGGGTGGATGAAGGGTAGGGACAAACCAATACACCGGAGGGTTGTACCGGTAGGGGTGATACTTCTTTGAAGGGACCTTAACCGAAACTATCTTGTCAAAATACTCCCCGAGATCACTCCGATGAGGGACCACACGGTGGCTAGGTTAATCACCCTAGTAGTGTAGTAGGGCTTGTTGGAATCGTGTTTAATCTTGAAGATTGCCTTGAACAGCTTTAGCGTTATTGGGTAGCCCATATACTCATAGTGCCATATGAAAAACACTATTTTTCTAACAGCCTGGGGCATCAGCTGGCCCAAGAAAAGTTGGTCAAGACACAAACCCTTTGCAATAACCAACGCATAGGAAACCTGTAACACTATAAACAAAGTGGTATAGCTAGGTTAATTGGAATGTAGACATTAGTAGGGTTGATGGATGAAACAATTATAGTGTTAGCTTGCATCCTAGGCTCCCCCAAACAACATCAATACTCCTGCTCCCTCACTAGAAGGAACTTGTCTTCTACAACAAAATGAATACGCTCATTCACCATTGTCTGAAGAAGAGTCTTACAAATAGAGGAAAGTTTCAATTTATCCTCACTTTCATCTACCGCCAAAGAGGAGAATGTCATGTTTTTTGACAGATAAATATGAGGAAGATAAAGACGAAATTCATCATCCCATTGAAGATGGTCCTATTCACCCCTAACCCATCCGTAGGGGGCATGTTCTAAACAACGACTGTATTCGCCAACGGAAATGATATATTAACTATAGCCTCAATTCTAACATGCAGAAAATCTAAGTCCAAGTTGGCTGCTGAAACTTGTTTCTTTCTACCCAGTTTTGAAGATTAATGCCAAGTTCTACGAAAATTTCTAAAGTCCACAAAATCACACAAGTGAGAGATGAAGAGTTCACAAGAAATCGTAGAAAAATCGCTATTGTTCTTGAGGAGAGAAAAGAAATGTAGAAGTAGAGAAGCTTTACAAGTGAAAATGAGGGGTATTTATAGATTTCTCAATAAATACATCTTATAAAGAAGGTGGGAAAATATAGGACTAAGATTGAAGACGATTCAAAATCAGATGAATAAAATATAGTCTTTCGAGCGGAAAGATGAGTAAGTACAATGCAAATGGCACCACATGTCAACACAAGACCCTCATGATAGACACTTATGAGGGATCCACCACACACATAATCTAACTTATCCAACAAGCCTCATTTTAAGTTACAAGTCAAATTACGATAAAGGGCAAAAAATAACTTCTCATTTTCTTGCCTACATTTCTGAAGCAAAAAAAATTTGAAGTATGCAGTAAAGATTTCAGGAAAACTACAGTGCAACAGTCGTTTTTATCTACAAAAACTACTCGAGGAAAAAGCATTCACCCTGAGCACTCTGGAAAGAATTTCATTCTGAGAATAACCTTCAAGGCCAATGAACCCTAAAGAAAATGGCACCCGAGTCTATTGATCAATGATCATATCTTTTTTCAATGTACTTTCAGCATACATTGTTTGCAGTTTATGGAGCAGTGGCTAATTATTCGAATCCCTCATGGTCTACACAGACTTGCTTTCAAGAAATGAAATGGTCCTAGATTCCATAGATCCCTGATCCTCAGCAGTATTTGCAGTCTTACCTATATGGTCTGACGAACCCGGAATAAAGTTATTTGAATGATGAGTATGAACACTGTTGTTGAGCCTTGTTGTTGTTACTAAAAATATCCTCTAGGAAGTAAGGTGTCAAACTTTAAATTGTGAGTGATTACTTTAATCGCAAAAACTTGTATGCATCTGCCGCATATATGCGGCCTCTATTCTTTGGGCTTTTATCTAAATCAGCCAAATATCATTATCTAACCCAACTACAACAATTACTATCAATTTATTACCATTGTCTCATCTATGTAATTGATTCTTCCTCTTCCTTCTTCCATTGTCTCATACTATCATTTGCGATTTCCGTCGTCATCTCCACCATAGTCTAGTTCACCACCGTTTAATATAATTGTATGAATTATGAACTAAGTTTTTATATTTTTATTTTATAATTTTCATCACTTTTTTTTTTGTTGCTGTGTTGTGCAGTTTCTTCACTCTTTTCTTTAGGTTGAATTTGAGATTTTAATACTTGAAATGTAACTTTTAGCATATAAGAAGGGCTTCAGCCTTCCAAGTACTTGAGTAATCATGCTAAACATCTATAAAGATATGTACATAAGTTTTGGAATTGGAATTTTAATACTTGAAATAAGGCTTTTATGTCTTTGAGAAAATTAGTCATACTAGACATTTATAAAGCTTAAAATGGTTTTTATTTTTCATTGAATAAGTCTTAAATATCCGATTCTAAACCTTAAAAATGTCAATTTTAAAGCTTAAAATGTCTACTCCAATACTTAAGTTTGATATCCTCTCCAAAGCGTATATATTAACTTCAAGTCATAAATTACCATTTTCAAGCCTTAAAATGTTAATTTCACGGCTTAAAAAGTCTACTCCGATACTTATGTTTAACGATCTAACTAAAAGCTTAAAATGCCAACACCAAGCATTATATTGCCATTTTCAAGCATTAAAAGGCCAATTTCAATGCTTAGATAGCCTACCTCAATACTGAGATTTAATATCCTACTCCAAACCTTAAAATTTTAACTCCAAGGCAAAAATTCTCGATTTCAAAGGTTAAATTGACTACTCCATGACTTAAGTACTATAAATTATAAATCTCCTACTCTATATAAACCATAGTAACTTGTAATTTAACATCTATTCTTTGACTCAAGTGCTGTAAATTATTAATTAATCTCCTATTCCATTAACTATAGTCGACTCCAAGACTCAAGTTGTCAATACCAAGGGTCAAAATGCCAATTTGAAGGATTAAAATTCATATTCCAAATAATAAATTCTCATTCAAGAATTAGCAAAAGAATAAAAATTATTCAATTGTCAATATTTTAAAAATAAAATAAAATAAACATTGGGTTGGCCCAATCTTGAGATATCTTTTGTAAAGATGGTCTCAAGTAAGAATTTGTGTATTATATTTTTTATATTAAAGTTACTGATACTAATGGGCTGGACTTTGATGTCGCATATAAACGGCGGCCGCACTGGAGATTAACTGATTAATAATTAATCACTTTAGAACTTTAAATGTATATTCAATCATTTCAATAAAAATTATCTTGCCATAACTATATTATTTAATTTTTTTAATTTAAATTTTCGATACACAATTATTTTATTTTGATTGTCTACATTTTCCATATTTTAGCATGGGCCGCTAAATGAACTATGGAAAACTTGGCCCATCATATAATAGACCCAATGAAAACCCTTATTCTCGTCTTTCTATTTGGGAATTGGGATAACTCAATCAAATCTTCATCTCTATGCCAATTGCAACCCTTTCTCTCTCTCTCTCTCTCTCTAAATTTCTTATTCTATGGTTTTGTCTTTAATTTGATTCTAATCGTTTAATTGAAACCAATTTCTTTTAAAAACAACAAAATCAGTTAAGATTGTCTGATTTATGGTTGAATTTCTTTTTGATTAAGGTAAGCTATTTCAATTTTACATTTTTCTGGGTTTGAAATTCTTAAAATATATTTGTATCACCAAAGTCCCTTAATCTCACTTAAATGGAAGTGCTTTTTTGCCTATCATTTTGGGATATTGCACATTTTGATGCTTTTGTTGTTCTTGAGAATATACTCCAATCCATTATACCCCCGTCTCTTAGAGTTTGCCCCAATTGATTATAAAGGAGACAAATTCAGAGAGACGGAGTAGTATAGGTTATTGAGATTTGAGGGTTTATTGAATTTGAGAAATATTGTAACCTTCTGTATTTGTATTGTGTTCATACACAGAAATAATTAAAGATCAAGCCCTTGGTGCAACCTTATGAAGTTTTAACACCATTTCTCCAATTGTAAAAATGATTTCTACTCAGCTTAATGTTGTATCATGCCCTAAGGGTGGTCTGATTAGCATACACAACACAAGAAGATTACACCCATTACCACTGGTTCCTGCAACAACTGTTTTCTGTCCTCCGTTGAAATTTCCGGGTCCGAGGAAGGTCACAAGCAATACGTTTAAATGGAAACAGAGTTTGCCTGTTTGTTCATCTGGTGGGCAAGCTAGAGCTGGAAATGGAAATCAGGTAAATGGTAATATGTATATGCATTTTGCAATAGTATGCAAGTTATTGGGATAAACTTTTTCTTACATTGTTGGGTCTTTTTACACTATCATAGTGTAAGAGCTTTTCTTTTGCATTGTTGTTCTATTCTTCAGGAAGTATGTGAATGGGTATTTATAGATTTTTATCCTATATATACTTACAAGATATAAACTAAAGCACGAAACATAGCAAGCCTTAAACGAGAGAAAACAATAAGCCGAGTCCGCAATCTGTTGGACAGCTAGAAAAATTGGCTCGGATATCATTCCTCACACAACTTCTTTGAGCAATCAGTTTAAGCCGACTCGACTTTGGTTCATCATAGACTCAAGCCAAAAATACAAGCCAAAAATCCTCGCCCTCATTCTATTGCCACCCTATTGATTTCCATGCTACACATGAGTATCAAAGACTCAAGCCAAAAATACAAAAAGTTTAAAATAAAATGTGTAATTTCCATCATCCATATCTCATAGATCACAAGTAACAGTGATTACAACTATAGTATTATATATATAGTCACTTTAATGTGTATATATGATGTGGTTGTAAATGTGTTGCTTCTTGTAAGACTTTACCTTGCAATATTACCCACATTTCTATTTCACTTCGTTCTTACTGATTATCATCATACCCAGTGTACTCCGCTCATAGACAATTATGGTCAGGGTCTAGGGAGGAAATAGAGACGACAACTGATTCGTTCCTACTGATTAAATGCCTCAAAGTGATTGTATCAATAGGGAAATTGAGGGAAGGTGTAAGATGATGTGCAAACTTCATCTGTTAATTACTTTGAGGGATTGTATCAATAGTGATTACAATCTAAATTCTAATGCTTTGTTGCTATTTGTTTGAGAGAGAAAAGATTTGTGCTTTATGTGTGGATTCTGAGCTCATCTTAGTGTACGGTTTTCTCATCTTTTCTTATTTGGGTTCTCTTTCTTTGAAGTGATTTCATCTCACCCTATCAATTAGTGTAGTGGACTAGTGCCCTTGGGTGGACTTGTCCTTTTCATGTTGTTATATTATGATTTATACATATCACATTGCTTTAGTTATTAAGTATCTTTAAAATTGAATTTGGAGCTGTTACCGAACTTGTGCGCCTTGCATACAAAAAGCCCTTCACCTAGCTCCTTGGAAAAAAAAGGACCTTTTAAAAATGGTCTAATAATACTATGCACTTTTTGTTCATGTGAAAATGCATGGCATGACTGTAATTCAAGATTAATTAAAAGCAATATCTTTGTTATTACAAGGGTATAGTTGTATACTTGTGACCCGTTGTGAGTTATCACCCTTTTTAAATAGAGCCACTTCATAGCATTGGGAACCCATTTACTAGGGCAATGCAATGTTGTTAGTGTTAGTATCCTGCAAAGTGTATATTTCATCCACAATCGGTGGTAACATAACCAAGGGTTAAGCTGGGAACACATGGAAAAAATAACTGCCGCGGATGCGTTTATGGAAATGATCGTAGTGTCGCGGAAAAGGCCATAACGGAGAAATAACGCGAATCGCGGCCGATGGGATGTGATTTTTGAAAGAAAAAAAAGCAGATAAGGGGAGTTTTAAACTTATAATTGCATTTATGTTGTCAAAGCACTAGTATTATGCAATATATGCAACAAGCTTTTATAATTGCAAATATTTGAGATTTCTTTAGTGAATAATCAATTAATTTATTAGTTATTAGTTAATTATTTTGTATATCAACTAAAATTATCAGTAACTATAATTTTTGTGATCGTAATAATTAAAATTAATGGGTATTAATGAAATTTTATCGGGAAGATAAATAAAGTTGTAATGGTGAAATATCGTTGTAACGGTAAAATAACATGAGTTACATGTTACGTAACGGTCAATGCGGCGTTTTGACCGTGAAATTTCATGCACCGTTATATAACGGGATTTCACGTCGCGACAACTATCAAACATGTAATATAATGGGTGTTACGTAACGTGACGAGGAGTTTTTATTCCATGCCTTTTACTGCCCGTTTGGTAGGCGGTAATAAATGGTGGCAATGAAAAACTTGTGTAATTTGGTTGAAAATTGTTTTGGCTACTTGGATGGTCATGATTGTCTAACTTTAATCTTTTCATTTTATTCATAAAATTCATTTCTATGTATTATTATTGGGAAAAGTGGTATTAGGTGGTAATGAGAATTTACAAAACAAAAAAACTTTTTTGTGTCAAAGTTTCATTACCATGGAAATGATCTGAAACTTTTGATGAAATTTTACACTATAAATCATTTCGATTGCCACCATTTAATACCCTTAATCAAACGGGCCGTTAGGGATATAAAACTTCAAGAGTTTCACTTATCATCCCACAAAGCTTCCAGTAAGTCTATCATGAGAAAATGTATCAACTGATCTTTTCTGGTTACAAGCTGAATTGTTTAATCTTAAGGTGAAGGTTGATGTAGGCTATGGCCATGCATATTATCATTTTGACACTGTTTTATTCAACTGTGTGGTGTTCAGGAACCTCTGTGGAAATCTTTTGGAAAAGCGTTTGAAAATTTTGGGAAAAAATCTTCAGTAGAAGATGTGTTAAAACGGCAGATTGAGAAGCGGGAATACTATGATGAAGGTGGGATTCCTCCAGGCGGTAAAGGCGGTGGTGGAAGTGGCGGCAGTGGTGGTTTTGGTGGATTAGGTGGCTCTGAGGAGGAAGGCTTCTCCGGAGTAGTGGATGAGACTATACAAGTGGTCATGGCGACCTTGGGTTTCATCTTTTTGGTAAGAACATATTTCCTATCAATACCAATGAGAATAAAATGTGTATTCCTATAGTATACTAACAGTCTAACATCACAAACTTATTCATATACTTATTATAGATGTCAGTCACTTGTCTAAAATTTTGTCGACTTGCTACCTTTATTTGGATGGCAAATTAGGAGAGAAAATAAAGAAAAGGAAGGAAAGAGAAGGGAAAGAAAGGAAAGAAAGGGATGGGCAGGAAGGAGAGTGCACCTTGTTGCTTTGGAAAATGAGCGTTTTCCCTTGAAATCGTATCACTTCAGAAGATATTGTTTTCTTAACAAAATTTGTTCATGTTTCCTTCCAAACCCCTTACCTCCAAATCCCGCCACTTCCTTTTTGTTATCAAACAAGAGACCCTCCATCCTTTTAAATCTCTCGCCTTCCTTTTCCTCCATTTCTCTCTATCCAAACATAATGTTAGTGATATTTGAGAATTGAGATCTTGTCTTAGTTCCATTTTCAAATATTCATACAACACATCATCATCATTATCATACTCGGTGTTCCCGCACATAGATACTCTATGGTCAGGGTCCGGGGAAGGAAGGTCGACGGCGTCTCATACCCATAAGGAGAGGTCGGCCAAATATTCATACAACACAATTATTCTTTTTAACGAATCACTTCTATATATCTACGGATTCTTATCTTCTATGATAAGGGTATGATTTTCTGTCATCCAATCCTTTTCAAATCTTGATTATTGCTTCCATACATGGTAGGATGATGACGATGATAATATTTACTGAGGCTCAATCATAGGATATAGATATGGGTGTTAAATTTTGATACCTGAATTATGCTATTTTGAGTCTCTTTATGTTGACAATATCAATTCAATTATGTTCCAGTACTTTTATATCATCAATGGCGCTGAGATAACATTGCTAGCTAGGGACTTCATCAAGTATATTTTCGGAGGCAAACCGAGTTTTCGTCTATCGCGTGTATTGAAGGATTGGGAGAGAATCTTCAAGAGTTTTAGAGAAAAGGAGTTCGTTGATAGATATTGGTTGGAACGGGCCATCATCTTTACGCCTACATGGTGGGATCATCCCGAAAAATACAAGCGCATCCTCGTCGAAAGCATGCAATCGACATCTGAGCAACCGACGTCTGGGCAATCTACGTCTAAGCAATCGACATCTAGGCAATCGGCAAACCCTGAGTATGATGAACGCGGTTATGACCCTAACTATATGAGTGAAGAAGAGTACTAGATTGTCAACTTTGTAAATTTTGATGAGTAGTATTATCTATTGTTTTCTAATTCTTCCTTACGCCCTGGTTATCGTTTTTATGGGTGGAAGATATTGGGTATGATGATGATAACCCTAGAGAACAAACTTTACGTCGTATTTTCAACTTAATTTTTTAATTCAATTTAATTTTAATTATTCTAATTTAGTTTAATGCTAGTAAGTTTACTTAAATATTACTAATCACTTAAATTTTGTATTTTTCAGCTTAATATGAAATTTCTCTATATCAATTCAACACAAAAAAATTTCATTTAACGGGTAGTTTCATAAGTTTGTCCTATTTATAATACTTTTCTATTTTGGAAAGTTTTTATCTTCCATATACTCTCTTTATCCCTCATTTAACCATCATTTCTCTCTCATAATACCAATACAATTATTAATTTACACCGCTATTTTAATAAAATAATACCCACTATCTGCAAAGATTTCACCTTTCTTAATAAAATAATACTCACTATCTACAAAGATTCCACCTTTCTTAATTTGCGTGAAATCTTCAAATAGGACAATCAAAAAAGAACGGAGGGAGTACATGTCATTCTCATAGTAATGTAAACATTGATCATAATTAATTTTTATATTTATAATTTTTCATTACAACTAATGCCATCCCTTCAAATTATAACGCATTAAAATGAATATTGTGATGAAAAATATAATAATCAAAATATTAACATATATAACCATTAAACTTCTCAATAGATTTTTCTAATAAAATTAAACTGAATTTAAATTAATATCGACAACTAAACAAACCATAAAGAAATTGCACTACCATGATAGTGTTTGAAGGATAGAGGGGAACACATGATATTTATATTTTCCCACCTTAATTGATGTGAGTGCATGTTTTATGTGTGATAACACAAGAAGGGGGATACATATAGCCTATAGGCATAGATTAATCTTTCAATCTTAAATGTTTGATAAAAACTTAAAGTTAATATGTTTTGGTGTCATTTATTGTCATAGATTGACTTTTATTCAAACATACATCATCTATTTATTCGAAAACTTATATAAAGCAGCAATATAATTCAGACAAATTGAAATAGAAAAACTCTAGGAAAAAAAGGAGCTAGTGTTATAATCCAGAAACTTTTATTCAAACATTCATAATTGTTACCGGAGATGGTCATGGATCCAGGATCCTATTAGACCCGCTTCAAATCCGTTCCTTTTTTAAGGGTTTGAATTTTATTTTTTTTGAATTCATCAGGTCTGAGTCGAGTCTGAATCTAAAAAAATAATAGATACATATCTATTTAAAATTAATGGATTCGAGTCCGGTTGCTTTGTGACCAACTCTAATTTTCGGTTTTTATTCCTCATGCTAAATTTGAATATTTACTTTTAGGTATATAAACTCATATTTTCTCTCCTATATTTATTTAAGATTATAATTTCTCTTATCATCACAACACTAATCCACTTATTTATTAGTTTTTTTTTCTAAATTATATGAACCATGACTATACCTTAGCTTTGACAAAGTTGAAGAATGACATATCTTGATTTGGTAAACTCTTCTACTAATCAACCTTAATTTTCTTCTTCTTTATTCTCTTAAAAAAGAGGTATAAACTATTTAGTACAAATATTTTAAGACAAATAGAGTACAATGATTTAACAAAAGAAAGTATCCTTTTATGTTTAATTAATCATAAAATAAAGTGTCAAAAATGGATTTAAAATGTCAAAATTCACACATAATGTGAATGTTTAGTTTGAAGTATTCAACCTTAACAAACATGTCCTTAAAAAGTTGACAAAGATTATATCCTTAAACAAATACTCTAATCTCTAAGCATTAGCCCCCGCTAAACTTGTTTTTTCTAAAAAAAATACCTTTTGTTTCATTTTGTTATTACATTTGAAATATTTAATTTAAAAAAAGATTTTTAAATATAAATTTTTAAAAAAATATAAAAGTAAAAATATATAGTAGTAAATTACGAAATTTCATGTGGTAATCTTGAATTTTCGATTTTTCCACGTGGTAGACAAATCTTTTTTTAAATTCATATGGTGACTTTGACCTTACAATTTTTACACCTGGTAGACAAAAGGGACTTTTTTTTTGTTAACTTGCACTAGTATATATTTACCTAAGTAATGACTTTCTTTTTTTAAAAAACAAACGTCATGATCACCCTAATGAACCACATATTTTGAAATTCAGTTGAAATAAATACTTTATTTAACGAAAAACTTAGCATTTTGACTACCACATGGAAAAGTTGAAAACTTAAGGTCACCACGTGGATTATAAAAAATATTTGTGAAAAAACCAAAAACTCAGAATCACCAGGCCATATGAAATTTCTCATATATATTTTTGATGAGCAAAATTTTACTTTAACCGCAAGCGCACGGTGTACGCGTAGTGCGGGTCGAACACAAGGAGGCTTAATAATTCCAACTTGTATGTTTATGACTAGCAAAGACAAGGTTCAAACAAAAATGTAAGATGGTGTTCTAATCTTAAGATGCAATTAACTAAGACAATAATAAAAATAAGGTATAACAATGATATAAAAGACACTAGGGCGTCGGGTATCACCCAATTCTAACATGGAATTCAATCACTTTTATGATTGTATGAAATTGAGCCATGAATATGAGAGAACGTGATCTAATTAGTCTCAAGCTTCCGCTCTATTGACTAATATCGATTTAAGACCAATTAGCATTAATCCTCAAACTTCCGTTCTATTGGCTAATACTAGAAGGAATTTAACTCAAATATATCTCAATCCTAAGTTAAACCAATTCTCAAACTTCCGTTTTATTGAAAAGGCTAACAAAGATGTTTAAATCAAGACTCATTAAGCATATGTTCAATCATCGACTCAAATTGCACACAATCAATCAATAAAATATCAATCCATGCTTCGAATTAGGGATTTCACCCTAACCCTAGATAAAGAACTACTCACTACTCATGATCATACAAAACATATAACAAACTATAGATAATGATGTAAAAAGAAATAACGAAACAACAAAACTTACGGAATGAGAAAATAACATAAACTGAAGTGCGGAATTCGAATTCTACAATGGTTCTTCAATGGATGCTTGAAAGAAAACTAAGAAAAACTACTAAAGAAAAGTTACAGGGAAAATAAACTAAAACTAAATCTGATTATTTACAAAAATATAACCGCCACTTTATATAGTGGTTCCAAAAATTAGGAAGAAAACCGTCAAAAATAGCCCGGATCTGAAAAGCGACGAGCGGTGCTTCCTGAGCGACGAGTCGTCGCTCAGCCTCTGGAAAGATAGATTGCCCTGCTCGATTGAGCAACGAGCGTCGCTTATAGGGCGACGACTCGTCGCTAAGTTTCTGGACAATTCTGATGGATTGCACGAATTGGCGACGAGCGTCGCCTATGGAGCGACGACTCGTCGCTTAGTCTCTGGAAGCCTATAATTGCTGCTGATGAATGGGCGACGAGCGTGGCATATGAAAGCCACTCGTTGCTTGGCTCTTAATTGAAGTTCAACCATTTTCTTGCCTTCTCTTCATCGGGACTAGCTTTTGGCTCGGTCTCTTCACGTGACAAGGGGTCTTAGGCTATTTCTCCAAGCCTTCACCCTCTTATAACTCCGATATTTACCTAAGAACTCCGATTTTGCCTCAAAAATCACAAAAAACATGAAATTGACCTCATGAGACAAAATATACACAAACCACTCAAAATATACCTAAAAACCCACTTGTTAAATATGTCTAAAAATTTAATATATAATTTTTATAATTTTTTATAAAACATATATTGTGATTTAAATTGTTCTTTTGAAAACTAAGATAAAGCAACTGTATAAATAAGAAAACAAGAAGCAAATGTATCAATAAATTACATTATGTTGACAAGATTATGGCATTCATGACTTCTGTAGAATGTAGATTAGCTTAGAATATACAAGAGGAGTGTGTGATTTTTGCTACATGTAAATCTTTGGCAAACTAATAAAAGGAGAAAATGAGTTTAACATGTAATTTATGGATAAGTGGGGTATTTTGTTAATGGGATAAAAATTAGTGTCGTTTCTGATAATTTTTGAGACCTAGAAGAAAAATGAAAAAGAGTCTTATATAAGTAAAGTTTCGGTTGTTTTTACTCTAACTATGTGGTTCAGTAGTCATGTGCTTAACCGTGAAACCTAATGCTGCAAGTTCGACCCATGCTAGATACTACTTATGCAAATACTAATTCTTAATTATAAGAATTAATTTAATTTGGCTCTTTCATGAGTTGAGCCCTAGGCAATTGCACCTCAAAATTACTCTCAAGAACAACCCTGATGAAAATATAAGTTACATGTTTAGATAGAAATTTTTAAAATGTATAAGTTATGACTAAAAATAAAAATATAGTAAAAACTTAATGACTAAAAATACAAATATAGTAAAAACTTTGAGAGAGATTAAAAGCAAAAAATATAGTAAAAACTTTAAAATGTATAAGTTGTGAACATGGTATGGTGTATTTAGGTAAAAAAAATCAATGTCAAAAAAGGAAATAAGACAATTGATATGAATTTACTAAAATAAGGAAATAAGACAATAGTTGTGAATTGAAGGGAGTATTAAATTGCGTAAAAATGATATTTTCTTCGTTACATTATACTTGCTATATTTTAACATTTTATTTTACGCATTCTGATGTGTTATTTTGGTCACTTATACATTGAACTACACATATCTAAAACTTATAAAAACTTAATATTATGAAAGTATGCGATGAGACGATTCAAATAAGATCCCACTTGACTATATATTTTTTTCTTACACATCAGCCGCAATATATAAAATAAACTTAAACAATGAATAGTGTCAAAACCTATTATCTAGCGAGTATTCCAGAAAGAAATAAGTATAGGTATATAGCAATTAGCAACTAGCAAGTACTAATAATGTAACGGAAGAAGAAGGAGAAAGTCATAGTAAATAACAGTTATTTGTGAGGTTAATAAATCATTCTTATGTAGTAAAATGTGATAAGGTGAGAGTTTTATTATTTTAATTCATCTTTTTGATTGTGTTTATTTTAATATTATTCATTGTCTTTTTATGGTGAATTACAAATCACGATTATTGATTACTCCCTCCGTCCGGATGAGTTAGTCGCATATAGAAAATATGTGAGAATTAAGAAAATGATAATAAATGAAGAGAGAGAATAGATTTTGTGGATGAAATTAAAAGAGAATTAAAATGTATGAATGAGATACTTCCTCAATTCCATAATACTTGCTACATTTCACTTTTTTACGCAATCCAATGCACAATTTTGATCAATAATATCTTAAACTACACTTATCTAAAAATTATAAAAATTTAATATTATGAAAGTATGCGATTAGCCGATTCAAACAAGATCCCACTTGACTATATTTTTACTTACACATTAGTCGCAATATGTAAAATAAGCTTAAACGGTGAATAGTGCACAAAATCGAAATGTAGCGAGTATTTCGGAACGAAGGAAGTATTAGATTAGAAGAAAGTGATGGCCTGGTGGGCCATAATCCAAAAATAAAAATGCTGCAATGTAAGTAGAACGAACGAAAATAAAAAATGTATTTTTGGAAGTAGACATTGTAATAAATATAGTGGTGAGTGCTGACAGCACTAATTACAATACAGGCTGAGCACAATTCACAAAACTCAAAACTTAATAAAAATGGTTTCAATTTTGTTGCCACCCAATGGGCAATTACGTACGTTAAATGCTAGTTTAATATTCATTTGACTATTTTCAATTTTCAACTCTCAACCTTCCTGACTTGGTACAAAATAAGCACCTCTTACTAAATCTTTATTATACTTGGTATTACTTGCTAGCATCATTACTCCACATTTATTGACTAATTTTTCATTATTAACATTTCAAATTCTTCATTTTTCTCATTAATTCTATTCTTTTAGGTGTACATATTTATTTTTTTTCTTATTGACATGTTCAAAAAGATGATTGTTTGCCAATTATGTGAAAATTATACTTAAAAAATTAATTATATTTTTTTAAGTGTATATATAATTATATTGATACTGTAAAATTGTAAAATTGTAAAATTCATTAAAACGAGTATAATAAGTATATATGAAGTATATGATATTGAAATTATAATATGATTTAGTTAGAAACATACTTTTTTTTTTTTTAAATTTTGTTAGAAACATACTTTACAACGTTTATAATCTTGCTTGTCTTATATAAAATTTGTTGTTGTTCATTATAAGTAGAAAATGTTTTATTAGACGACAATGTACAATTATATAAAAAAACAAAGATATTATTACTCCCTCCTATTATTATGGGCTACGAATTGTAACAGATATTATTTTCCCCTCTTGAAATTTCTATGATGTGTATAAACATCCAATTGGGGTTACCCTATAATGAAAAAAATATTTTATTATGAAAATTTAATATTGAAACTCTCAACTTTAGGTGTTTCAATTATAAATATTTCAACTTTGTATTTTTATCTAAAAATTCAACTTTAAATCATATCTTATTTTAAAATACCTAACCTATTGATGAAAAATATAAAGATAAAAACACATACTTATCATCATTATATATATATATAAAATTTTTTAGATGTTAGGATTTTGGAGCCGGCTAATGAAATCTTGAGGCGTTCTCTACATAATAAATAGATCATATTTTAAACTTTTAGTTATATGAACATTATTTATATTACTGTACATAGCATAAAATTTTAAAATTTATCAACAAATAATGCGTCAAAATATATTATATTATATTATATTATATATATATATATATATATATATATATATATATATATATATATATATATATATATATATATATATATATATATATATATATATATATATATATATATATATATATATATATATATATATATATATATATATATATATATATATATTTATTTATTTTACTTTTTAATTTATTCTTTTAAATATATTATTATTCTCGCTAAAGAACGCCTTGAAATATTTAGAAATTTTCAATTAAAAGGTGAATTTTTAGAATAAAAAAAGTTCAAAATTAAAAATTTAGAATCATTTTTTTCTTTAATTAATTAATGGGAAGAGGACTAAAAAAAGGAAAGATTGATTAATTCTCAAAAAAAAAAAAAGAAAGATTGATAAACAATTTTAAAAAAGGAAAGTTGAATAATAAAGAAATGAAAGAAAATAAACTTGTTTTTGATGCTAAACATTTCCTTAAACCAATAAATTATTGCTATATAAACCAACTTTCTTCCTCTCCCTCCTATCAACCCGTTACCTCCTACATCCCCGCCATTTCTCTCTCTTTTTGTTTCTCAACTATCCTTATACTTCTTTCCTTTAATTTTCTTCATCAATACTTTCAACCTTCCAAAAATGGGGCAAGAATTCCAAACATCAAATTCACTAGAAACTATGAAAACATCAGATTCGTCGGAAACTTTTCCGACAACAGAAAAAGTCGGTGTTATTTATCCTCATGAATATCTTCCAAAGCCAGAAGCGCCGCCAGGTTTAAACGGTGACGTTTTGAAGAGTTTTACGGCGAATAATTTCTCCGTCGAGTTTTCGGCGATCGGAAAATATCTTATCGAGACGAAGGATAGTCTTTCGGCTGCACTTTTTAGAAGGTTGTCGTTAGACGACGTCGTTAAAGGCGGTGATAGTGGTGGTGGTGATGCTGTTACTGAGTTTTACGTGTCTGGGATTCAAGTTGTTGTGCGTGAGAAAGAAGCTCAAAATGACGGATTTGCCATTGAAACGAGTTCTGAGTTGACTCAGCTTAAAGGACGAGTTACCTTGTTTTCAAAATCAAATTGCAGGTAATTTTGAATGAACTTCTATAGAAACAAAATTTTGATTTTGTTTGATGACAAGAATTTAATTCATTTATTTTAATAACATCACATCAATCCTTACCGTAATGTAGTGTTTGGGAATGAGTATTTCATTTTAAAATATGGATTTCAATTATTAAATCATAAATGAAGAATTTGAGTGGTAATAAGGTTTAGCTAGTCATTCTCAACTTTAACTACTTATAAAACAAGGGTGTAATTTAATCCAAATCTAAATTTGAAAATTTTTTATTTGGTAAATAATAGAACTAATTCCAAATTTTCAAATGAAATCATTGTTTTCTAACATAAATGATTTTAACTTTTTTTCTTTGAGGGTGTATTGTTTTAATTTTCACACTTTTTTTCGAATTAATTACATACTAGTAGTAAGTTATTTTAACTTTACCTCTTTGAAACCTAGGAGAACACAATTTTTTATAAGAGATGGTTTATTTAAAGGCAATTTTTAATTAAGTCGGCCCATTAAAAAAAATATGTGGAGTAAGTTTTTCGGTGGATGATATTATAAATTGCATTTAAAAATATTGCAAATACCATACATTTTCTAGGTGGACAAGGATATTGGAAGTAGATATTAAAAATACGGTAAATAGACATTAGGATGATGCAAGTAGCTACAAAGTACAAAGGATGACGTAAGTAGACACTAAGCAGGTAGACATTAAAAGATATTATGAGTAGGCATTAAAAATATAGTAAATAATCTAAGTACGCAGACATTAAAAATAATATAAATAGACATTAAATGTTGGTAAAAAATTAATTTCTTTTAATTAATAGGATCATTGAATAGGTTGATTGAATATTTGAATTTGAATGAATCAAATTTAATTCGTTTGTTATATTTGATCAAATATGGAAACTCTATTAATTATTGGTGTAGGAAAGAAAAATTTTCATTTACGTGAAAAATAGAAAATTCTTGGATGCATGGTATATTAATGCAAATAAAAATAAGTTAATTATGCTAAAATAATTATATTTAAACAATTTATTGATATTATGGACGAGTTGGATACAACAGTTTAAGCTATTAATATTTTGATTAGGTTGCAATTTTAAGTAGTTGGCAGTATGTAATTTTACACATAATTTTTGAACATTATAACTTAAAGAGCTACAATCATATAATTACTTCATAATTTATAATTTCTTTAAATCTAAGGGTGTGTTTGGTATGTATTTCTTTGAATTAACTAAAGGAAACAGATAAACAAATTCATTAATTTGCGTTTGTAAAGATAATTAGATAACCATTTTTATTTCCTTTTGGTAGTTGATTCTTTCATATTGTTTTCACTCTCAAAGTTCCGATAACACTTTTTGTAAAAAATGTATTTCCGATACATAATTATACCAAGCAATTAACAACAATTTCTTTATTATTTCCTTTACCCCTCTTTAAGAGTTACCTTTCTGATCCCTTTCCACTTTTTATATGAAACACCCCCTAAGAGTTGCTTAAAAAATTAACAACTTACCTCACGATTACGCTACTTGTAGAATAGCTTAACTTGAGTCAATTTTGGGGAGAACAAAAGAACGAGATTGCTAATCACATATTGAAAGAATAAATATTACTATCAATAGCAATTTTAAAGGCAGAGAATTGCAGTAGAAATATATTTACAACAATAATGTTGAGGCAACATCTAATTTAATTTGACTTTTTACTATAACATTTATTTTAAAATTAATTGTTTCTTATTTACTTTTGTGCAATTTAAGAAAATACAACTTTATACTCCCTTGTTTCATAAGAGATTGCAATGGTATCGCATTGGCGCATATCAAGAAAATGTTGTCTACAATTAAATTTTGTCGATAATATTAAAAGTTTCAGAGAAAATAAGAGAAATGAGTGTGATTATTACCTAAAATTGTAATATGGAAAAGTTAATGGACAAGCTTAAATAGTATTGCATCTCCTAGAAATAAATTAATTAAGCAATTAAAAATTAAAGTTAATAGTTCCTTTCAAAAAAAAAATAAAATAAATAAAGTTAATAGTTTTGTGTGATACAACAAATTTAAATTACGAATAACTTTAATTAAAAATTAGAAAATAAAACATTACAATGAAATAATCCTAAGGATATAATTATACATAGAAATGATAAAGGTTGAGACTAGATATTTGTAATTGGCAAATAACTTTTGAGGGTCGTCTTTACAAAAGATGGTTTTTTAAGAGAGCACCTAATTGCAAAATATTCGCTATCTATAATGAATTATTTGTGTTTATTACCTAATAGTTTTCTCACTAATAATCAGCAATTATTCTAAAATAATTTATGACGTCATAAATTACTGTTGTTCTCAGGGATAGTAGCGCAGCAAGGAAAATCCTTCGGGAAAAAGGGTTAAAATACTCGGAAATAAACGTAGACGTGTATCCGGTCCGGGAAAAAGAATTGATAGACCGAACTGGCGGTTCAACGGTTCCACAAATATTCTTCAATGAAAAATTAATTGGCGGTTTAGTGACGTTAAATTCTTTAAGAAATAGCGGCTTATTGGACCGGACAGCAAAAGAGCTTTTAGAAAGTAAGTGCCCAGATGATGCACCTGCAGCGCCGGTTTATGGGTTTGATGAACCGGAGGAAGAAAGACCGGATGAGATGGGTGAAATTGTGAAAATATTACGAGTAAGATTGCCTATACAAGACCGTATAATTCGGATGAGGATTGTGAATAATTGTTTTACTGGTACTGAATTTGTTGATTGCATTGTTCATCACTCGGGCACATCACGTACTGAGGTACTATATTCTTGATTCTTCCTCACTAATTTGATAAATTTGATTTTCATGATTATTTAAATGTCATATTTTAGGAATTTAAGAATAATTTAATAAGAGCAACTACAAGTTATATATCAATGGGAAAAATTGCAATGAATTTCAACTTATAACATCAACGCATTACATCATCCTATATATAAGATTTTTAGAAACACAAAAATAGTATAGATCATCATTAAGTTCGTCCGGTAACATGATGAAAGTGTCTCTTTCCAAGTAAAATGTCGACTTATGATTACGAAGAATGAGAAAATGAAACTTATTCGCTTATTGACACTTACTAGTACGATATTACTACTTCAATATTTCTTTAATAATTTTTTGGTTCTGTTTTCTTATAACAATGACGCTCTTACTAAACCAAATTTCTAACTTTAGATGTGATTTTATGCGACAATCCTTTAGCCTACCTCAAGGACCAGGCCCGGCCCTAAACGCGGGCTAAACCTCATGCTTCAAGAAGTGAAACTATCTTATGAAAATGATGTTATAGAAATATAGGATATATGCTTCTCTAGAAAAAATTGGAATTGAGGGGAACGGGGTGCTTCACGCTTCATCAACTTGTTTGCTTGGTTTTTTTTTTTGTTTTTTAAATTTATGACGTTTTTTTATTTATTTTATATATATATTTTCATAAGATGCTTTACTAGAATCTATTTAATTATATGTATCATCAGATTCATCATGATCTAGATTTCCAAATTTAAGTTCAAGTAAATGGTCGAACTAACAATTTATCTTCTCTCGGCCTATATGTAAAACTAAGTTTGATAGACCAATACGTTGAGGTTCAATATCTACAAACGCGTTGTTGTACCATTCTAAACGAAAAAGTAACAAGAACTTTTTTGATAGAATTAACGATTCATGTTTATGGTCATGATCATAGTCAATATTATCAGATCAATCCAGTCTCTAACACAAAATCATAGGATTAACAATTCATGATTAGAAAACTCGGAGAGTATCCGAGTTGTAAAAATTAGAACAATGATTAATTTTAATTAGTTTGGTTAGTCAAGATGTTTAGCTTTAGTATTTGATTAATTAGAACAATCCATAGGTTGACTTTTAGTGGGTTTTACACGGTTGTCACTTTTAGTGTACACTTGGAAATAAGTTATAGAACCAATTGAAGTTATTATTCCATTAAGGATAAGAAGTATTACGTTTGTTGATAAGATTTTAATTTGACTTAGTCTCGTGTTTGGAAATGGTCCACTGATTGAGGGTGGATTAGCAACTAGATCTTGTTTGAAAATGGTCCACTAATTAAGGGTGGATTAGCAACTAGATTTTTTCTGGTCCACTAATTGACGGTAAGATTAGTACTCTTTCCGTTCCTTTTTATTTTTCCACCTTACTAAAACAGGTAGTTTCATAAGTTTTTCCACTTTAGAATACTTTCCATTTTTGGAAAGTTTTTATCCCACTTTTATCCCTAAAACTCCACTTTCCTTACTTCACACTACTAGTACTATTTAATTATTTTTTCTCTCATACTTCCAATACAATCATTACATTACACTATTATTTAATTATTTTTTCTCTCACACTTTCAATACAATCATTACATTATATTATTATTTAATTATTTTTTCTCTCATACTTCCAATACAATCATTACTTCCAACTACTATATAATTAAAATAATACCCACTACCACCAAAGATTCCATTTTTCTTAATCTTGGTGAAAAACCCAAATAGGAACATCAATAAGGAACGGAGGGAGTAACATTTTTTTTTTTTGAAACTATAGATTTTGTTGAATAACTGTTGATCTAGCCCGATTTTATTTAATTATTTTTTAAAATATTAGAAAATGATACCGTTTAACTAGAAAGAGCTCAAAGCCTAAGGCCTTAAACGTTACAACTTACAACATTTCATTATCTTTATCTAAAACAACAACATTTTATTATCTATACGTATTTAACCTATTCAAGTGTTATGTTGCAATTTACATTAAAAAAAAAGGTTATTTTTTTTTTCTTTTGTGAATTTCCAAGGTTTAAATTACTAAATTTATTTTTGTAGATGTCATGACTTAGTTAGTCCACTTTTATGGTGTGCCAAGAATAATGATGGCATCTACTAAGGGATAATGAATAGAAGAAAATGATGAGAGCTTGTGGTAGGTTAGAGGTAGATAATTGCAACTAACACTTTTACTAACCCAGTCCCAAACTTTGTGGGACTTGTCTTCTTTTTTTTTTACCTTTAATATTCCTATGCCTAGGAACTTGATCCATCTTCCATCTAATGCTCTTACAATAATGTTATTTAAGTACTGAGCATCTGGAGTAATTTGGGGGAGTGTATGTAGAGCTGTTTAAAAGTGACCCGACCCGAAAATCCGAACCGAAAGTAAATCGACCCAAAAATATCTTTCGTTTTCAGGTTTATCGAACCGACAATATCCGAACCGATGTTGTACCCGAACCGGTTGACAACCGAAAATGGGAAACTTGAACCCGAACTGTAACCGAGTTTTGTAACCGACACATAACCGTCAACCGAGATTACCCGAACCTAAAAATGACCGACCCGAGTCATATCCGACCCGAATCATGCTCGAAACCGAACTCAATCCGGCTAAAACCGACTTAACCCGAATGAATTTTAGATCGAATTGCTTTAAATCTGAACCAATTTTTAAGATAGAAGTATGATATGCTTATATTCAATCATTTTATTAGTTAATCTAATAAATACATGATTTCATATATATTTAGAGCTAATAATCAATGGTCAATGTTTATTAAACTACTTTTAATCGTACTAGGGGAAAATTTATAGAACTTTATATTTTTAATTTTCGATCAAACATGTAAAAGTAACAAAGTAATAATGATCACTAATTGATTTGCATTTTAACTATTTTGTTTTTGATCGATAGTAATTATTAATACGTAGCCGAATTCTTTTTTTAAAAAACCGAACCCGATCTGTACCCGACAAAACCGAACCAATTATTAATCGATGGCAACCGACATCGATTAACACTCGGCTCGAACTTCAACCGGCACCGAACCGATGCTTAACCGATTGCTCGAATAACCGATCTTTTAACCGAACCGTGACTAACCGACCTGACCCGAGTGTGACCCGTCATAACAAACAGCCGAAACATAACCGATCCGAAATACAACCGAACCGAATCACACCCGTCCGAAACCGACCCGATCACCCGAATGAACACCTCTAAGTGTATGTATTCAAGCTTAATAAAAATGTTGTTATCTTCAAAACAGACCCGATAATTCGATATACATCCGATTTTATAATTGAACTCGATTTGACTCGACTTTAAAATGGATCTACAATTATGTAAAACCCAATGTGAACACAAAACCCGAATTTGAACCGACTCGAAACACCTGACCTGAACTCAACCCGATGACCCGAATGAACACCTCTTTATGTAAGTAAATAGACTAAAAGCATACCCTATTACTCTCCCTGTTCCTTTCAGAATGCACCTGTTGTATTTTGAGTGAAATTTAGTGAAAAAAGAAATTGAGATGAATATTAAGGGAAAATTAGTGGTTAAGATTTGAAAAAAAGGAAAATTTATTGAAAATAATAGTGCCTTTACTCATTCACTACGAATAATCTCAATGAATTATTGTCTAATATTATCCAACTTTTGCTATTATTTGCTCCGACCGTACACATTGATTTAACGCACCACAACCCCTCCCCTCTCCGCCCACACTGGGTTTGATGGGAGAAAATACATATTAAAAATGAAATTACTAAAAAATAATGAATATTTGAGATTATTTGTAGAGCGGATGAGTGAAAAGTCGAATTCTTTGTGACAATTTTTCTAAAAAAAGAAGTTTGTAGACTAGCTTAAAAGAAGAGAGAAACCATTGCTAAAAGAATGACAAGGGGTGTAAATTGAGACGTACGGAGTATGGTTTAACTGTAGCAACTTTGAAACAACTAGTCTCTTGAGATATCGTCTCTTTGAGAGACATATCTCAAGCCTAGCCTATTAAAAAATAACTAGTATATAATAATGCAAGCATATATTATCATGATTAAATTTATGGAATACATGATTTTTTTAAGCAAATATTACATACTGATTTTTTTAAATTATTTATCGAATACATCAATTTTTTATTCAACTAAATATATCAAGTTCTAGATCATTTATATAGAATTGCTATAATAAATTATACTTTATATTATACCTAATTTAGCTCTAATTTTCAAAATAATCAAATTCTAAAATAGGTAAATATTGTCATGTACATAAATACTCCCTCCGTTTCTATTTGATCTTCCACTTTGAGTTTTTCACAAATATTAAGATAGAAGGAATCTTTGGTGGTAGTGGGTATTATTTTAATTATATAGTAGTGGAAAGTAATGATTGTATTGGAATTATGAGAGAAAAAATAATTAAATAGTAGAGTGAAGTAATGATTGTATTGAAAGTATGAGAGAGAAAATAATTAAATAATAGTGTGAAGTAAAGAAAGTGGGGTTTTAAGGGGTAAAAGTGAAATAAAAACTTTCCAAAAATAAAAAGTATTCTAAAGTGGAAGAAGTTTTGAAACTACCCGTTATAGTAAGGTGGAAGAACATAAAGGAACGGAGGGAGTATTGTCCACTAAAATAATTACATTTGTCAAGACTCCTAAGGAGATGACACTTGTAATTTTCCATCATTTTTATAGTATTGTATGATGATATGATGATATGATATGATATGATGATATGATATGATATGATGTCTACTTACCGTATTTTTAATGTTTACTTATATTATCATTAGTGCTTACTTACAGTATTTTTCAGGGGCGAAGCCACACCGGGGGCCGGCGGAGGCCCGGCCCCCCTTACCGAAAATGTGATCCTTTGTAACTCTGGTTTCGGCCCCCTTACTAGTATATTATATAATTTAAAGAGTGCATAATTGTAATAAAAATTACTATAGGTCAATGGTTGAGGTAACATATTTGTAATTTTAGGTAAAAGATCAAACCCAAATTTGAACTATTATTTTTTAGTAAACTAATAATTTAATTTACGCAAATTCTCATATGAGATGATCTCACGGTGAACCATTTTAATTGTCTTGGTCCAATGTACATTCATTTCTAAAGTGATACTTTTTAGTCTTAAACTTACACTTATAATTAACATTAAAGTGATCCTTCAAAGTGATCACTTAGACAAATGGGCTTACTTGTATAGACTCGTCTCATGGTGAGACGATCTCATATAAGACAGGCTGATTTAATTTATACTATAAAGCCATTACTATCTATCTTTCATAATTCACATTCATTTTTTTAGTGTGTGTCTTTATATTTTTGTTATCTTAATTTTAATAGTATTTTTTTTGAAGACTAAGACAAATATATGAAGTCACAAACACTTAGTTTTTTTTAAAGGGTAATTATAGGAAAGCTTCAACTCTATTTGTCAAATATAATTTTTGCTCCGATTCAAGTTAATTCAGTCTAAATGATTCAAATTTTCATAGTTTAACTAGATTTTATATAATAAATAACTATATTCAATAACTTGCTAGTATAACTATATTCAAAAATTTAATAAATAACTTGCTAGTATATCGAAAATCCGGCCCCCCCTAATTGTAAATCCTGGCTTCGCCCCTGGTATTTTTAATACCTACTTTCAATATCAAATCTCTACTTACAACATTCTTAAAACCCACTTACAATATTCTAAAAAATATATAATAGGCCGGTCCAGTTAGAGATGATCTCTCAAAGAAACCGTCCTAACTTTAGTTTAGTTTTAATAAGAACCAAGAATCTTCTGTATTTCCTTTAGAATGTCTATGCTGTTGTATATTAGTATTTCTGTATATGCATATAAGAGCTTTGTTGGAAATCAATTAATCGAATTTTTGAGGATATCAAAACCTGTAATGTGCAAAAAGAGGATGATTAAATGTCTATAAAATGATAAAATAAGTTGATAGTGATTAGTGAGGCTGGAAAACTCGAGAATTAATGAATCTGTGTTGCGAGGATGTGAATATCTGTTACACTGTCACATGATTCACTAATCTCCTTGCGAATCGTAAATTAAAAAAGCGAATTATGTCGGTTTTAGGCTATTTTAGGATCAGTTTAAGCGAATCGTAAATTCAAAAAGCGAATTACTGGCGAATTATGCTACAATGATTTGTTACATTGAAGATAAATGCTATTTGTTTTCCATTCCCTTATTGTTTATTTCACAATGCTTATGCAGGCAATCAAGATAGCGAAAGAGATTGTTCGAAAACACTTCATCCACCATGTGTTTAGGTGAATGAAAATCAGAAAGTTTAACTTAGACAGCTCTGCAATTACAATATGTTTTCTTACTAGCCCAGAACTGAAAGTATGTAATTTCTTTACTGCAGGGGAAACTATTTCGAGGACGGAAATGACGTCTACAGGTTCCTTGAGCATGAGCAATTTGTTTCTAAAAGCTTCAATTTTCGAGGATCCATAGACGACAAAGAGCCTGAGGCTGCAGCAATGATTGGCGAAAAGCTGATGAAGATTATGTCAGCCATACTCGAATCTTATGCATCCGAGGATAGGTGTCGTTTGGACTACTTGGCTATCAGCAACAGTGAAGAATTCCGCAGGCATAATTTCTTCTATAATATACCATTTGCTGTATCATTATATTCATCTGCTCAACTGTATTACTGAAATCACACTGATTATGAGTTGCAGATATGTGAATATGGTTAGGAGTCTTCACCGAGTGGATCTTTTTGCTCTGTCCGTTGATGAAAAACTCGCCTTCTTTCTAAATCTTTACAATGCGATGGTCATACATGCTGTGATAAGGAGAGGATATCCCGAGGGGATGATCGTGAGGAAATCTTTTGTTTCGGATTTTCAATACATAGTTGGCGGACATTCATATTCTCTTAACGCAATCAGAAATGGTATACTTAGAAGCAACCAGAGGGCTCCTTACGCGTTAGTCAAACCTTTCAGCGTGGGAGATAACCGCCTTCAGGTATATGCCTTGTGGTTTCGTATGTATACAGCAAGATTCTATATAACATCAATTTAATGACTTATGACTTCTCGTGTTCTCTTGATTCAGATGGCATTACCGATGGTCAATCGATTGATTCATTTTGGACTCTGTGATGGTAGCAAGTCAAGTCCATCAGTTAGGTTCTTCTCGCCTCAAAATGTGCAAGCTGAGCTTAGATTTGCTGCTAGAGAGTACTTCAAGCGCAATGCTATTGAAGTCGATTTATCCAAAAGAACCGTCTCGCTTCCTTGCATCATGAAATGGTAACTTAAAACTAGTTTTTTACATTCCGTTGCCATTAAATGAGTCATATATCGGCATCCACCTAAGTGGGGTTTGAGGGGGCCGGGTGGGAATCTTACCCTTGTAAAAAACAAAGATGATGTTTCCGATTCATTCTTGATAGCAAACATCATTTTCAATTTCACATATATATAAGAATTGTACGTGATTTAACAAACTATATTACTGTCACTTATAGTCATAGTCATCAATACAGTATCTCGCTCGAAAACAGGATTCACGTAGGGAAAGGTAACAAACAATCCATACATGTACTTCCTTTAGAGGAGGGCTAGAGAAATATGGTCAATTTACCCCCAAATAAGAGAAATATGAGTGATACCGTTGCCTCAAGAGCAAAGCTATCTGATTGGTGGCAGAGTGTAGTCAAGTCATTGTAATTCGCTATCAGCGAACCATATTAAAACCAAAGCGCTCGAATATGCTGATACTGATTGGTGGCAGAGTGTAGTCAAGTCATTGTAATTCGCTATCAGCGAACCATATTAAAACCAAAGCGCTCGAATATGCTGATAGTAACCAACATTTCTTGCAAATTGTGCAGGTACAGTTCAGATTTTGGCATTGAAAAAGAAGGTTTGAAGTGGATGCTGAGTTATTTAGATGCAGGGAAAGCAGGGCTTCTATCTCATCTTTTAGATGATGGAGGAGTGATCAATATTGTATATCAGAATTATGATTGGTCTATCAATGTATAAGTTTATACTTTCATTCTTCAAGTCACAAAGAAAGGTAATAATAGTTCCGCCCTTCGGACATACGCGTTACTATGTAGAATGGCGATGCGACAACTAAATCCGAACAGAGGCAGTACCAAATATATGTGGAAGAGCATAGAATGAGATGGAAAGTTTTGTATGTAACATCGTACATTTTATAATTAGCATTTAGCATTTTTATGGCATCGGGGTGATATAATTTATCAATCCGCGAGTCCAAAAGTTTCTTTTAGAGGAAAACATTGGTTTTTTGAGAGAATCATGTAATATTGTGGCAGAAATTTTTTAAGATGTGGTGAATGGTGATGTATGTGATACTCAAAGAGTAGTGTAAGTCATTTTCTTTTTTAATGAATGAAAACTTTGTGTGCTCATATTATAAGTAAACCTAACTATGTTCTCTCAAAATAAACCCAGATATTGGTGTCTTTTATGATTGAGTTGTTGGAAATAATAAACAATATTTAGAGAATAATTAGTAGAATATAAACAATATTATTTTCAAAAAAAAAAAAAAAGGAATATAAACAATATTTAGAGAATAATTAGTAGAATATCTTTGATTTTTTTTTTCTAGAATAATATTTTAAGTATTTAGGAAATTAAGATATTTGTAATATTTAGTTTCCTTATTTTATGGCATATCTTTTGTATTTATAGGGGTATTTGCTCTTTTTAATTGATGATTAAGAATGAAAATCGAATAAATTAGGGCTTAATTTAACCTAGCCCATATTAATATTATCTTAGGTTAGAATGGTGGGTATAGCCCAATATTATTGAACCACCATAACTCATGTAGTTGCCCTTTTTGAAATCATCACTTTGTGATTAACTTTGCATACCAGGTTGTCCAACAAATTATGTATGTATGCAGTGTGCTGTATGTTGTATGTAATCAAGGGCGGATTCAACTGGATCCTGCGCCTGCACATGAGTGCATTGAAATTTTGTAAAAAATTTGTTGATAATAGGATTTACACCTAAGACCTTATGTGTTGAAGCGTTTATGGGACAATCATAAGCAGTTGAGATACACTTTCTATATAATTTTTGTCTATTATTATTCTTATCAAGTCGTAATTTGAAAAGTTAATATCCTAATATGAAAACTTGTCAAATAGATTATAAAACATTATTTTTAGGGTTAAATTCAAAACATTAATTCTTAACATATATCTATGATTTTCTAAAAATTTTAATAGAAATTTTTTTTTTGTCATAATTGTGCTATCACTGAATTTGAGTCCTGAATCCGCCACTGTATGTAATACGATGCATGGTACAATTGTATTTCTATTTACACTAGGAAATTACTCCAAAACTTCATTTTCAAGAAGCCCAAGTACCAACACTAGGGTTACTAAAAATACAAATTAAGCTCCACAAAAAATTATATGGTGTATGACACAGAACTCCACAATTAACAAATTTAGTACAAATAAACATACCTAAAAGGTTAATTAAATCACACTTATAATTAATTAATATCGTTAATTAAGATATGCCCCAACTCTGTTTCATTTCTTCCACGCCATGATCCAAATAAGAAATCACCAAAATTAACCTTCGTAAAAGCTATCGAACAAGAAATTTCAAAATCTCAATTTTTAAGTTGTTTAGCAATTTTTTTATTTTTTTCCGTTGGATATTTGAATTTTTATTATAGGTGTTTAATCGAGTCATCTGGTTAATTAAATATGGGTTTTGTACTATAAAGTTGGTTTTTACTTAGTTATAAATTTATTGAAGTCATATCAAACTCAAATTCAATTATAAGTCCAGTAAATAGTACTCCATTTGATTTTATTTGTTCTTTCATATTGGATTTTTCACCTATATTAAGGCAGATAGAATCTTTGGGCTGTCGTGGGTATTATTTTAATTAAATAGTAGTGTAAAATAATGATTGTATTGGAAGTATGAGAGAAAAAAATACTAAATAGTAGTGTGAAGTAATGATTATTTTGGAAGTATGAGAGAAAAAATTATTAAATAATAGTGTGAAGTACTCCCTTCGTCCGGATGAATTAGTAGCATAGAGAAAACGGGTGAGAATTAAGAAAATGGTAATAAATGAAGAGAGAGAATGAATTGTGTGAATGAAATTAAAAGAGAGTTAAAATATATTGATGAGATTGAAAGAAAGTAGTGGGCCATGGACCAAAAATAGAAATGCTTCAATTTAAATGGGACGGACGAAAATAGAAAATGCTGTAAATTATAAGGGACGGAGGGAATAAGGAAAATGGGGTTTTAAAGTTTAAAAGTGGGATGAAAACTTTCCAAAAATAGAAAATATTTTAAAGTGGAAGAACTTTTGAAACTATTCGTTATAGTAAGGTGGAAGAACTTAAAAGAATGGAGGGAGTATCATATAGTGTTGCTATATACCTAAAACTAAATTTATTTTGATGTAATACATACTAAAAATGTATATTTGATGACTCTTTTGTTGTGAATTTATATAATAAAATAATATTGCATGAGTTACTCTCAATGTATTACTCTAACTTTATTTCTCAAATTATTCACCTTCTCAAATAAATTGTCACTTTATAGTACATTGCATTAGGAAATATAAAAAGAGAGGTTAAAAAATAATTATCTAACATTTATAAGTCTTATATTATTTATGGGTTAGAATACACATTATCAATATTAATAATTCATATTAAGATTAATGTGAATTTGTGGAATTTATTTCACCACTAATAATTTTATTACAATTACAATTACAACCATTTCAAATAATTTAATTGATAATTTGCATTGCGTAATTATGAAAGATGAAAGAATTACCTAAAAATTGCATTGTTGGCGTGACACATGGCACATGTTTGTAAAGATGTATTATGAAGGGACACTTGTCACAAATGTTTATGAATTAGTAAATTTACTTTTATTAGTCATGTTTAGTACTAGTAAATTTAATTATAATAATAGATTGATGAAAGAATTACCTAAAAAGCGTGATACATGGCATATATTTGTAAAAATGTATTGTAAAGTGACACTTGTCGCAAATACTTATGAATTAGTAATAGTATATGATGATATGATATGATGATAGAGTTTCTGTTTTCTATACTTTTTTCTAATTACTTGCTTGTCTACTTTTATTATTCATGTGGAGTAGTAAATTTAATTATAATAACAGATTTATTGATTTTGATTTACTAATTTATACTATTAAACTTTTTTTTCCTTGATCCTCACAGGTGGTCTTCATTTGAAGACTAATTACTGTAAAAATGGGTTTTTGCAATTAGATTTGTCTAAATGTTGGTGATGACTTGTGGCATGATTATGACTAATATAACTTTTATTTGATGAATATAATTTTATCATAATTACAATACGATTCAAAAATTCAAATTAAATATGCTAAAATAAGTTGGATTCGGATCTGAAATTAGGTCCTGAAAATTTATACCCCAAATCTAGATTCAAATCAGAGTTTTACCTATGAAAACGGATCCGAATTCGAATTCAAATGGATCCGGCCAAATCAGAGCCGTTGCTATCCCTACCTAGCCTTAGTTTCAAAAGAAGTGATACAACAAGGCTCTTTTACATTCTTAGATGCTCCCTACACCGATATGAACTTATTTACCAATCGAAAGTTATCTAATTTTATTTACTAGTTATTTTTTATAAAAACTTGTTTACAATCTTTATGAAAAATCTCTTACAAGGAGTACAAAATTAAGGTAGTACTTTCTTCGCCCATTCATTGTGAATAATCTAATTTTTGAATAATTTTTAATAATTCAACATTTATTCTTAGTTTGTTATCAGCATAATAATTTATTCTATCATGATTTAATCTTTGTTCTTATTTTGCTATCAGCATACCCTATTAGTATGCGGACTGCAAACTAAAGGCAAACGCTTGATTATTAAAAAATAACCAAAGTTAAGATTATTCATAACAAATGAGTCAAAAGGTTAAATTATTAAATTTATTTTTCCTTATTTTAATCTGATTTAAAAACTTATTAACTCTCCTCATCTTTACCACACATATCTATCATCCGCTTATTTTTTTCTTGAACTCACACAAACAATATTAAGTGCATTCTCATATTGTTGGAAGGGAGTATAAAAAAAAAAAGCATAACGAAAAAGGCAAACGAATCATAACAGAAGAGGGAAATTAAATATTCCTATATTCATACTGAAAGAGTATATATTTTGAAAAAATTGTTAATAAAATTATAAAAAATATAAAATTAGTCCCTAAATAGAAGCATTGACAAAAAGCTAATAAATGATGGCCAAGTGGAAAACACGGTAATGAAGTAAACAAATGTTAACAAAAATGGTGTTATTGCTCAATTTGTTATTGTGTCATTTTCAACTTTGATTAGACCCATTACCCACACTCCATACGCCACGTTATATTTTTAGACTCCATATAAAAAAAGAAATAATATCATTAAGCCATTTATTTTAGTTAATTTATATTTAGTTATAATATATTTATATTAATAATTGCTTCAAGTTAGAACGACCTTTTACAAAAAATTAGGAAAATTCCACGTGGTAACTTTGAGGTTTTGGATTTTTCACCTGATAACCAAAACTTATAGAAAATACATGCGGTAACTCTGAGGTCTATCGAATTATACCACGAACCTTTTTGCGAATAAAATATTAGCATACATTAATTTCGAAGCTTTAAGATTGATGTATGCCTATTTATGCGACTCACCATTTCAAATACCATTAGTTTCAACCTTTTCCCCCATAACAGAAACCCTAACTCTTTCATCCAAATCATATTTTCTTCCCGTAAAATCCAAATATGGTAGAGTTAGGGCTTATGTTTTGGGGGAAAAAGTTTAAACTAATGACATTTGAAATGATGAGTCGTATAAATAGGCATTCAGCAGCCTTAAAGCTTCGAATTTAACGTTTGCTGACGTTTTATGTGCAAAAAGATCACGGTGGAATAATATGGTAAACCTCAAAGTTACTACGTTGATTTCTTAAAAGTTTTGGTTACCACGTGAAATACCCAAAACCTCAGAGTTATCACGTAAAATTTTCCAAAAAATTAATATCAATGGCAGATCCAGTGTGATGCCAATGAGATCAGCGGACATCACCTAAGTCTAAAATAAAATCAAGTCATCATTGTCATCATCAAACTCAATATCTCGCTCGAGAGCAAGGTTCTGGGGTAGGAAAGTTGATGGACAATCCATACACGTACTCCCTTCACAGGGAGGACTAGAGGAAAGCGGTCGATTTTACCCCAAATAGAAGAAAACCTCCATATAGAGGATTATGGGCGTCAATGTTGTCTCGAGATAACACCTGTTTGCAGCGAAAGACTAGGCCTACATAGGATATTATAATTTAAAATTAGATAGAAGGTAAAAAAGATAAAATAAAGCCACGATGATAGCAAAAAAGAAACAAGCAAACAGAGTGGGTAAGAAGCAACTAGACACTAGATCAAGAAGGCAACTAGCGAGATCAATTGAAGTCTAAGATATGTATTTGACGTCACCAACTATTCCTATCCCTAGTCAAGTCCGTAGAGAAGCTTAACTCGCTCAAATCATGCTTTATTTGCTCGACTCGCAACTAAGGGACGCGATTCGAACCCTATTGCCGCCCCTCTTTTCTTTTAATATAGCAAATCAAGTGGAATGAGTTGCTAAGGATGTTGATGAGTTGTGTCTAGGTTGGGGCTAATTAGACTTGAACTTAGGATTATTATTTTTTGTGGACCCAAAAACTAGAATCAAACTCAGACTTTTACTTATTAAAAATTTTGAGGTTTATAAAATTTTGAGGTTTATTTAGGTTTGAAATGTGTTTATAGGTTGTACTAAGTCTAAAATGAGTGTAAATAAATAATAATTGTATTTATAATTAGTCTAACACTCATCAAAGTCTGGGTAATGCATCGAGGCTTGGATAAAGTTTAGATCTTTGGGGGATCTAGAGAGAATCTCTATCTAAAGACTTAAGAGCCGAATCCGAATCTATTTCCTTTTTGAGACCTAAATCTACACATAAATTCATTGAATCTCAAAAATTAGAACTGAACTTTAAAATAAGGGCATTGTCAAGTCACGTGAATGCTAAATTGTTGATACTAAGATCATGTGAAGATATCTAAATGCTAAATTGTTGGTTAAAGTTCACAATTTTATCTAGTTGAAAAAAAAGCCCAATAAATTCAATTAAAAGTTTAAGTTGATGGTTGAAATTTTAAGATCTCTATATGCTGTATGACTAATTAAATATTATGTCCCCTCACATGAGAGCTTTTGGTTCAAAAGTGTGGATACTTGCTAGTCATGCCCTTCTCGTACGTGGAAATAAGGGGTTAATGAGATTCGAATCCATAAAAATCTTTTGTCACGTTCACTTCTAATACCATGATAATAAGTCAACTCAATAAAAAGCTTAAACGGATGTTAGCTCCATATATGTTTTATACTTATCAATAGTGCATATTGATGTTTAAGTATCTAATCTTTACACTAGAGTAGTGCAACATATGGTTCCAATTGGGTTGTAAGAATATAAGATAGGAAAAGTCATCTATCTTGTGTATTACTCCCTCAGTTTCAGTTTACTTGTCTCATTTCATTTTTTGGCAATTCCTCATTACTTGTCTCATTTTCTTTTTTGGATATCCTTTTTTTTTTACCTAAATACCCCCACTTTTCCAATTTCCAATACTCCACTACCACCTTTACAATTAATTTAATCAATTAAAATACCCAACTAAAACCTTTTTCAATGGACCCCACTACTACCTTAAAATCCGTGTTTGGTCAAATGGGACAAGTAAATTGGACCGGAGGGAATAAGATTTAGAAAAAATCAAATTCTTTTGTAAAAATAAGACTTGAACTAATATCAGTTCTATACAATGTCTATTTACTTTTATGTTTAATGAGATTAAGTACAAATATAATTAAATAAATTTGAATTAATAAGGAGTACATTTTTTTTACACTATCTATCATATTATTTTAATTTTTAATATTTTAGATGAAAATAATTTAAAGGACACTTTGATAAAAATAATCTCAACTTTGACTCGGTTGCTAAAAATAATTTTAGTATTGGTTATATAACATAATAATCCATAATTCCATACTAGTGGAGGAACATTTTTAAGCTCGACAAAGTCCCATTCCAAAACCAATTGGTAATAAGAAGAGTAGTCTATCAAGTTTATATAATACTCAACCTTTCTCTTATTCTTTGACGTGGGTTCACATATGAGTTATTTTTCCAACATAATATCACTATGGATTAATATGAGTAATAAGCGGCGCACACAGTCTGGTTTAGACTGGTTTGACACTCAAATTAGACCAAACCAAAAATTATGGTCTTGGAATTTTCCAGAGAAAACCGGACCGTTTAAATCACCGGATCGAACCAAACCGTTCTACAACAGTGTAGTTTGGTCTACGGTTTTTTTTATTTTTTATTTTTTCAAATTAAGATATGTGTTTATGCAAATATTTTGCATCAACAATCATCAAATATAATAATTTGTAATTAGTTGATTGAATTAACATCATTCAAATATATTTTACTATATAAAAATAAATACATCTCGAAATATCTTGGTAGCAACCTATTTTTTTTTTTAAAAAAAACTATGGTTTTCGGTATATAGTACGATTTGAGGTTTGGTTTGGTCTGTAAAGTAAAAACTCGAACCAGACCGTGTACCGTAACTTTTTCTGAAAAAAATCAGATCAGACCGCTAAGACCATAGACCAGACCCAATATTAAAAACTAAGATTTGATCCGATTTGATTGCAGTTAGATCAAACTTTGTTCAACTCCATGAGTAAATATCACAATAGCATAGAATATTATGAGTCAATAAGCAATATTGACAATAAATTTAAATAAATTTTCCTAATTTAAAATCATAAAAGTAAAATCAACTAGATTCTACTTGTGACTGCTTTCTTATAAATAAAGAATAAATTATAATATAATTTTTCTTATTTTGTGATTATAAATTATTTGACACATTACTATTTGGCAAAACATAACTAAATAAACGTTTATTTTGTCCATATTTTTTTTTCTAACTAAATAATCGTTAATTTAAAATCATAACTTTTTCTTATTTAGTGATTATAAATTATTTGACAGGTCAATTAATATATCTATCTTAGCAAGTTTTGTATGAAATCGTCTCACCATGAGACGAATCCATATAAGCAGCCCAACTAATGTTTTTTTTGAATAAAATAACTGATTAAGTAAGTAAAAAATAGTTATTTTTGTTCAGTTTTTTTTAAAGTAAATATTAGGCTAGTCCATATAAAACCGTCTCACGATGAAACGGTGTTAAAAAAGTATATTTGTTATTCTTTATAGGGGTTATGTGTTTTCAACAAAAGAAAATATCAATTTCTTAAGCAAATTTCTTATATAGGGAGTAAATTAAAATGATGAAATAATAATAAAAGGTTTATGCCTTCTATAAATAAGTGGGAAAAGTATGTGGAAGACAAGAAAAAGTAAGCCAAAAAAACAGGCTGTCTAAGGTTGCCCAAAATTGACCTGTCTTAACCAAACTTGAGATGTAGAGAGTCACCTTCAGATCATTAAACGACATGGATTCACTTCATTGAATAATCAAAGTGGGGTATTCCCATTTTAACTCATATCTTCAAAAAAAAAAAAAAAAAAAAAAATCTTCTGTCTCCTATAGTTTGAATCAAAAATAAAATTATGTTTTTTTAAGGAAAAGATGTATAATGATAATAAATGAAGAGAGAATAAATTGTGTGGATAAAAATAAAAAAGTGTTAAAATATGGATGAGATTAAAAAGTTCTGGTGGGACGAATAAAAATGAAAAATGCTGCAAATTAAATGAGACGAAAGAGTACGTTGTTTGATAGAGAAAAATAGAGGGAAAAGAGGGAAGAAATTCGAAAGAATAGAAAAAATTCATTGTTTGAATAACAAAAAAAGGAAGGGAGGGAATTGAAGGGAGAAATGAACAAACTTTGTTACGAATAATATTCTTTCCTAAAATTAAAAGGTTTTTATGAAAAATTAACTTTCACTCTTTCAAAACAAACAAGATGTCATTTTTCTCCTTACCCCTCCCCTTCCGTTCCTTTTTTTTTCTGTTCTAATTTGTTATCAAAACATATTGGTGAAGTTTGTTCAATTTTATAAGAAATTGTTCCTTCCTATTTTTTTTAGTAGTCCCATTTACTTTTGGATTATTATTTACTTATCACTTCTAATTTTTATTTTATTCTTAATTTATAACTAAAAACATAATTAAGTGAGATCTTGTTCGATTCATCTCAACGCAAAAATTACTAATACCAACAATTCATAATTTTTAATTAAGCACTTAGAGATATAAAAGGTTAAAATGTTGAGTATAAGATAGTGATAAAGTGATCAAACGAGGTAATTTTAAAGGTACAAATCGATGTATTTATTCGGGTCATCAGGTCGATTTCGAATAAGACATTTTGGGCCCGTTTAGAGTCGATTCTTGTCCCCTCTTCGTATTTAACATAATTATAAATCAATTTTTATAATTAAATTTGGTTACAAGATAGGACATATATCATATTATCGGATTTGTTTTGAACCCAAAACTACCCAATAGGATATCTGCATATGCATAAAGACAATACAACTTCTACAAGGAAGCTTCTATATCTATATATATACAAAGCTAGCTACTTAATGGATAATGCATGCTTACATATACACCAATAACTTGTACATTTCACACACAAATTTTAATTTTAATTCTTATTTTGTGTTCAACATAAAAAAAAAAAATGGAAGAATTGAGAAAACTTTTCTCAATTTTAACCATATTTTTGGTTGTAATTAAGGTAGGAGAAGCTCAATTGTCTGAGAATTTTTACAGCAAAACTTGCCCACAAGTTGAATCCCTTGTCAAACAGGCTGTAGTAAAAAAATACAGCCAAACTTTTGTTACTGCTCAGGCTACTCTTCGTTTGTTTTTCCATGATTGCTTTGTTCAGGTAATTTATTTATTAACTTCGGTAAATTATATGGGTTTCCGTATCTATTTTTGTTATGGGTCTAGTATCACTTCTATTCTGATTGTATTCTGTATTTAGATTTTAAAATCTATTCTTCTAATGTGATACCGTCTGTAGACATAGCTAACTTATTGTTACTGAACCACGTAAAATAAAATCTATGTGTGAATTTCAGGTTTTTTTTTGTTTATTTATTTGGGTTTGTCATGACAAACTTTATTTAAATGAAATGATTTAAATGTGAATAGTGTATTTTTTTTTGCATATAAGTTGCTTGTTGAAAAGGAAAATCATGAGTTTACCTTGAAAACAGGCAATTGAACTAACTAAACAACATGCATATGCATGTATTGACAATATTTGTCCAATATAATGTATAATTGAGCTATAACCATCGGTTTAACCTTATGATTCAATTAGTTTTTTCAACATAATATTAAAAATTAATATGACAGAACACGACAAATTAGATCCTCTTTTACCCGATTACTCCTTATTTCAAGTGGGATATTCAGTCAGAGAAGAGCCTATGCCGTATTTATACTTTTCTTTCCAAAAATTTTGATGTGATAGATGGCGGTGTGATAAAGTATATAACATATCGTGAGATTATTGACAGAATGTTTGAGTTAAAATGTGTACCTCATGCAGGGCCGTCTCATATATTTTTGGGCCCCAGGCGACATTTAAAAAAGGGCCCTCACAAATAAATAGCGTAAATTTGACAGTTTTGACTTAACAATTTGTATAAAAAAAATTTTCATCTGTCATTATCATCATTTACCCAATGTTTTCAATGCCTATGGTTTGGAGAGGACGAGATGAAACATGTTAACCCTCATCCAAAAAAAGAACACCATGGACGATATTTTTTTCGTCTAAGTACACTTAATAAATTCTTATATTCATAAATTCGTACATTTAGATTTAATATTGGTTAAAAGTTTTAAAAATTTGACCACAAAAGTCTACATAGTATATTATAATTATTTTTAATAAATTAAATATAAATATTGAAATTAGAAGCCTTAAAAAGCTAATACTCTCTTTATTCACACTTTAAACATTCCTCTTAAATAAATAGTAGATTATAATGAAACAAAGGGAATAATGTCCAACTTACTAATTTAATAGCAACACAATATAAAAAAAGATTAGAAGTTCAAAATCAAAAATATGTAAAAATATTAGTAGAATAAAATTGATTTGTTAGCAACATCCATAGTAAAGTGTGCATCAATAAAGTCTTAGGCCTAACTCTACATCCCCTACAATCTAAAACAATAAAAACCTGCATTAAAAATATAACTCAAAGGCTCTCTAAGGATTCGAACCCATGCCCATAATTGAATTGACACATTGAGAACCAGCTAAGCTACATTACAGTGTTGATTAATTTTTGTCTATTTCAGAACATGAGGCCCCCTTAAGAAATTGGGCCCTGTGCTGAAGCCCAGCTTGCACAGGGCCATAGACGGGCCTGACCTCATGTATGTATTATTGTTAATACAGGGGTGTGATGCTTCAGTGATGATTTTCTCACCAAATGGAAATGCAGAAAAGGATTCAGCAGATGATATCTCTCTAGCAGGTGACGGATTTGACACTGTTATTAAAGCTAAGCAAGCAGTTGAAGCGGCTTGTCCTGGTGTCGTTTCATGTGCTGACATATTAGCTCTCGCGGCTAGAGACTCTGTAGTCGTGGTAATTTTTTAATAACTTTCTATTAATTTTCTTACAAACTAAATTGAAAAACATAAATATAAATTGGAAGTTGAAGTTTCAGTTTCAGCTAATGAATAAAGCCCTTTTGTATACAATATGTAACGCATCCAAAAGTTTAAGCTAATTTTTGAAATCCGAGATATGTCAAAATACAATCGATTGACTTATACTTCTTCTTCTGTTCTAAAATGCAACTTATATAATGGTTTTTGACACTATTCATTGTCAAACTTATTTTACAAATTTTGGTTGATTTGTAAGAAAAATATAGTCAGGTAGAATCTTGTTTGAATTGCCTAATCGCATACATTCATAATATTAACTTTTTATAAATTTTAGATATGTATAGTTTAATATATAAATATAGGTGTTCATTCGGGTCATCGGGTTGATTCCAAGTCAGGTGTTTCGGGTCGGTTCAAAATCGGGTTTTGTGTTCACATTGGTTTTTACATAATTGTAGATCCACTTTTAAGTCGAGTCAAATCGGGTTCGGTTATAAAGTCGGGTGTCTATCGAATCATCAAGTCTGTTTTAATCACCTCTAATATAAATGATCAAAATAACACATTATATTGTATTGTCTAAAAAGTCAAATGTAGCAAGTATAAGGAAATGGAGCAAGTATAACTTTAAAAAATGTAGAATTTTTCAAGTCGATTTGTTTTGGTTAATATAGACGATTTACATATTTGTCGCTTAAGGCTTTGAAATTGTTGTTTTCAGGCGGGAGGGCCCACATTCAATGTAGAACTAGGACGCAGAGATGGGCTAACTTCTAAAGCATCAGATGTACCAAAACACTTACCCGAACCAACCTTCAATTTCGGCCAATTACTCAGCATGTTTCAGCAACACAATCTAGACCAAACAGATCTAGTAGCATTATCAGGTGCACACACAATAGGTGCATCTCACTGCTCGAAATTCTCGAGTCGGGTGTATAACTTCTCGCCATCTAACCCAATAGACCCGAGCCTGAACCCGAGTTATGCTCAACAATTGAAGCAACAATGCAAGCCAACAGTAGACCCGAATTTTGTTGTACCCATGGATCCTGTTACACCAGGGATATTTGATAATAAGTATTATCAGAATCTTATTGCAGGAAAAGGGTTATTTACATCAGATCAACAGCTTTATATTAACCCATCAACTAAGCCTATTGTGGTTGATTTTGCCAATAATCAAAATCATTTTTATGCTGCCTTTGTTAATGCTATGAGAAAGCTTGGTAGAGTTGGGGTTAAAATTGGGAATCAGGGTGAAATTAGGAAGAATTGTGCAGCTTTTAATTGATCATCAAAAAAAAAAAATAAAAATTTCGCGTTGTTGTATGAGACGGTCTAACTGAGAGATTAATGTGTTTCATACATGGGTTAAATAGTTTATCTCGCATAAATATTGTTAGAATATAGAATTCTTGTTTGAGGTTGTTTCACTGAAAGACGGTCTCTTGTAAGAATAGGTTAAGGTTTGTAAGTGTACAATATTTGTTTTGCATATTTTTTTAATTTGATCGAGATGAATCGAAAATAATATTTTGTAATTAGTTATGAAAGTAAGTTTGTGTACGTATATCTGATCCTTAAAAGTTGCCTTGACGGAAACTTTGATGGCGTCAAGATAATACAATGTTGGAATGTTGATGTTTTTCATTAGCTTTGTACTCCCTCCGTTTTCATATGTTCTTCTCACTTTTCGTATTTGGATATTTTAAAAAGTTTTTCCCAATTAGAATATTTCTATTTTAGTAATTAATAAAATTCAAGAAAATTATTACACTTACACTATGATCTATAGAAATTAATTTACATTTTAATTTCAAATGCATTTACTTTACATACACCCAATACAATTTAATAATATTATTACACTTACACTTTAATCAATAGAATCTTTATTTTTTATATTATTTTACTCAACTCTCATAGTATTTATTCTGTAATTATAGTTTATCTTGATTTCTTCTCAGATTTCAAATGAGAAGATAAAAAAAGAATGGAGGGAGTATTATACTTCGTATAGAAGTATAATTATACATAATATAGATAAATATTTTTTTTTTAATTTTTTTGGCAATAAAGTTTAGTTTGTAATTTATTGTAAAAAAAGTTGTTTTTTTGGCAATAAAGTTTAGTTTGTAATTTATTGTAAAAAAAGTTGTTTTTTTTGGCTAATAGCATTGAAATTGAAATGCAAATAAAGTTGGTGGTCCATTAGCCTAAATGTACTACTCCTTTAAAAGCCAAAGTATCATTTTCTTTTGCACATATTTTTCATGTATGTAAGTTAGTGCATAAAAAATAATGAGAAGTATGTTGTCATGATTATTCAAACATATATGAAAATAAATAGTTTTCTAAATAGCAAAATAAAATACATCTGAAAATTTTCAAAATAGAATTGAGTTATGATTACAACTAATAATGATTAGTAAATCTTTTCCAACATTTTATAGTATGATAATCATTTGTCTCTTAAACAATTAAAATGAGAAAAATGTATCGATAAAATTAAAAGATAAGTTAAATTAAAAATTAGGAAAATTTGTAAATGATAGTCTCAACTATTGTTCATTTACTGAAAATACCTCAAACTATTATTTAACTTTGTATTTCCCCAAGTATTGGGATACTTAGCCTTAGAACACTATGCACAATTAGAAATGTTCAAAACAGATTCGATGATCTGATATTTACCCGACCTTGTAACCGAAACCGATTTGACCCCTATAAAAAGTGAATTTAGAATTATGTAAAAGTTAAGTAGACACAAAATCCAATTTTAAACCGACCTAAAACATGTGACTCAAAATATACCCGATAACTCGAATGAACACCTCTATACACATTAGTTACAATCGATTGTTTTGGGTATATTTGAGTTACTAAGCAACAGTGGGATATACAAAGTTAAGTATTTCAATATTTGGGTGTATAAAGTTAAATAATAAATTAGGGTAACTTGAATAATGATTAATAGTTAAGAGTATATATTATTTACAAATTTTTCTAAAAATTATAGGAAAATTTGCTCAAAATAATCTCAACTATCAACCGTTGGCAAAAAATAATTCCAACTATCAATTATTTTTTAATAATCCTAACTATTTTCATTATTTGTTGAAAACTTACTTGTTCAAGCCGGTAACAAGGGGGTCGGTATGTTTTCAACAAATTATGAGAATAGTTGGGATTATTAAAAAATAATTGATACTTGAAATTATTTTTGGCCAATGAATGATAGTTGAAATTATTTTGAGCAAATTTTCCAAAATTATATAATAAATATCAATTATGATGAAAAAAAGTGGAATAATTTTGATTGGATATGAGAAAAAAAAAACTTGGAACTTACCATTATTTAGGCAGACTGGGACAGATCATTTCTACTGCCCGAGAAGGCATCCCCTGTAAAATTTTCAAATCATTTGGCACTATATGAAGCTGATCAACCTATAAAACTTGTTCAGCCACAGCAAAAACATGCATACTCATGAGTCATGACTCCAGTGAAGAATTAAATAATAATCCCTCCGGTCCAGTTTACTAGTCCCATTTAACTGGGCACGGATTTTAAGATAATAGTGGGGTCCATGTAAAAGGTGATAGTTGGGTATTTTAGTTGATTAAATTAATTGTAAAGGTGTTAGTTGGGTATTGAGAATTGGAAAAGTGTGGGTATTAGGTAAAAAAAAAGGATATCTAAAAAAGGAAATGAGACAAGTAAAGAGGAATTGCCAAAAAAGGAAATGGGACTAGTAAACTAGACCGGAGGGAGTAATTGGTAATGGACAAATTACCTTTACTAATCCAAAGTTTTACTTATGTATCTACAATAATTTTAATTTTTAATTATTATAAATAATTCGTTACCCAAAAACTTTTTTGTTGCCCAAATGGTGACCAATTTTGGCAAATTAATTGCCATACAAAAAAAAAACTAAAAATTAAAAATATTAAAAATTTAAAGTAAAAAAAAAAATAAACTCACTCAATTCTTGTTTTTAATTTTTAAATTTTTTTTGTAATTTAACTTTGTATTTAATTTCTAAATTTTCTTATGCAACATGACTTGTTATATAAGTAGGAGGTTATCTTGGTGAATTCTTAGCAAGCACTCTTATCGTTTGGATTATTCATGGTTAATCAAAAATTGAGATTATTATAGGAAAATTAGTAAAAGCTTGAATTATTTTATGTAATTTTGCCGTTATAAAATAGCTAAATTTGTCGAATTATGAATTGTAATATTTTGTAAAATTTATAACTGTAATAAATCTTTGGATAATATATTAATCTAATTTTTACAAATTTACCTATTTTGTACTATAAACATATGCATCAGATGCATAGGCAAGAAAAATCGATTAATATACTGATATAATGTTAGAATGTAAATTTTGCTATTCTTTATAATTATTTTTGGAAGAAAATAGTCTCTTTATACAATCAATTTATTAATTATTATTTCATAATAATATTGTAAATTCTTAGTTTGAAAGATTTATATATTAGAATTTCGTAATAATATTGGGAGAAAGAATAAAGAGCTAAAATTAAATAAAATTAAACCACATGTAGGAAATTACTCCATAAACTAAATTATACTCTATCAAACTAAACTATAATTGTTGCCTTATTGCAAGTGATTATCGATGTTTAAAGGCTGGATTGGGTATTGGGCTTTAAAAAGGGAAATAGGATGAAAATGGGCCGTGCTCATTGCCATCCCTACTTATTGCTCTTCATTTGGGGTTTATTGAGAGCATTTTTGGAATTTTTAAGGTCCATAGTGATTGGGATTTGCTAGAGTAAGTGCATGAACTGTTGTGTACTTAATCTCTCAATAAGAATTCTCATATGCAATTTACATAGATATTGATTTCACCATTTTCAATTGGATTCCATTGTTTAAGGTATTATTCGTTATCAATTTCTTAATAATGTCTTTAGTTACGAGTTTTGCTTATTTGTTTAATTCCATTGCTACCATGTATTCATTTAGTGTGTAACTAATATACAAACTCGTGCATTGCACGAAGTTTGTTAGTATAAAAATACCTATAAATAAATTTTTTTAAGAATGATACAATTGCATATTATACTGAATATGATTTGAATATCCCACAATTACATTTTAACTGTAAGAATGATTTCAGTTTGTAAAATTATGTAAAATCGTCCTTTGCAATTTTTTATTCTTTTATAATATTGTATATTTGTATGATTATATCTAATAAAATCTTTTTGAAAATTTACCTTTAATACTTAAAATCATGATTAATGCAAAACTCTGTAAACTTGTCATGTGGAATTTTACAGCTCTTTTATAGTATCGTACGATTTGTATCCTAGGACTTTGATATGAAACCTAATTATGCTATTGGATTAGATTTTTAAAAAATTTGTTTGTTATGTGATCTGTGTATGATTGAATGTGTAGTAATTCGCTTTTATGTTTCGAAATATGAAAGTTGAGGAAGAAAAGTATATTAGTCTTAAGTGCAAAACAAGTTAATTGTTAATGGGTCCAGTCCAATTGGAGTAAAATGTATCTTGTTTTGGTCCATTTTTATTACATTTTACTAGCTTGGATTAAGTCTAATTTAGAGACTTAAGTTGTGGCTTCCTCTAGAAGTTTTAGATGGGTTATCTTGTGGTAAACATGTGACCAAAAGTGTGAGTAGTTTTCTAAAACAACACACACATAGTAGAGAGAGAAGTGAGGTTTTCATTTTCTGAGCTTTTAGGGAAGGCTTCGGTAATCTGTTCGTTGTCAGAAATCGCACTGTTGGATCGTTGTTTTGAGCTCTAGTTTGGTCACATTCGTCTCTGGACAGAAGTGCTGTTTATGGGTGTTTTCTACTCCTATTGTTCTCTAATTTCAATCTCTTATTGTTTATTGTTGTTGTTGGGGCTGTAAATTGTTATGAACCGCATTGGGTTCATTTTACCCTCAATTTAATCATCAACAAGACAATATTAAGGGTGGACTGCACAAGAGGTCCCATGGTTTTTATCCTTCACATTGAAGGAGTTTTCCACATATAATTTGTGTCTGTTGCTTGCATCTCATTCGGCTTATTATTGATGCTTTGTGACTATAATGTTGTTGTTCATATTCTTGTTGTGTGATATTTTGAAGGATTGTCTTGAGTTGGTGATTTAGTGAGTGTCACAATGATCTCTTTCGATCCCTACATTAATTTCTTCTTATTTCAATCAAAATTACAAAAGTTGAGAACGGATTTTAATTGGTCTTGTTAGAAGTTGAATTAGTCAAAATTTCAAAAGTTGAGATTAAGATAGAGCGTTATTCAATATGTGATTAGTCAATTAGCATCATAAAAAGGAATAATTACCAAAAACCCAGATGATATAATCGAAATTCTTAAATTTCTAATCTTATACATGTTAGTGGAGATCACTATCATCCTAGGCCTTTATCCTATTGAATTAAGTAACATTTGTCCAATTGCATTGTTAGTTTAGTTTAAATCTCACATCTTGGTATCTCAAAGTGATTAATTAGCTAAATTATCTTAACACATATCTTATTTTAATACTTTTTTTTTTTTGAAGTGATCTTATTTTAATACTTTATTTCCATTCAAATTTAGGTTATTTATTTGGCAATTATAATGATTGTAGTATATCAAGTGGAAATGATTAACTAGAAAGTTTTCAATCAACCTTCCTCAAGAGAAGTAAATTAAGCTTGATTATATCATTTGATTATCTAAACCTCATTTGATTATATCTAAGGTCTAGTTCGTTTCAATAGACTAAAGGGTTATTGAATGGTTGCAGGAACTGCTATTTTTGAAGATCCTTTAGAGTCGGGGGACTCACTGATTACATTCTCCTGTATGGATATGAGTTGTCTATCTTTCCTCCTTAGACCATGATCATAGTTTATTTATGAGCGGAATACGCCGAATATGATGATGATAGTTCGTTTCAAGAAAAAGGGGCCTAGTTAAAAGTACCAGAAATAGAAAAGAAGGATACACAAACCACCCTTCCAACATGCGAAGCGGTGAGTATTTGGCTTGGTTCTATCCAAACTATTTGTTCTTGTAACACATGTGGCTGAATTTAATCCATTAATAAATATCTTGATAGCTACATAATTAATCTAATGCTTCATCCGTTCTGAAATACTTATTATATTGATTATAAATTCGTTCTGCCTTATTTTATATATTGTGATTAATATGTTAAAAAATAGTCAATTAAAATTCGTTAGAATCATTTAAATTTTATAAATTTTCACTAGTTCTTTATTGAGGTTGTCTTATCTAAGACAACTTCAATTAAGTCAGCTCAAATTATTTAAAAGAAAACTATTTTATTTTTAATTATACATAATTCAATATATAAATAATTAAATAACGCATTATATCATGAAATTCAATTTGCCTAGATTCCCTTACTAAAAAATAGAAAACTAGTACACTCAGCATCAAACTTTTATAGGATAAGGCAAAAGATTATTAATGATAAGAGTACACTATTAACATCATTGTTATGATGGAAGCATGAAAAGTTTGTAATAATACAAAATTTTAATGACAATTGGTGCAAATTGCCTATCAGAATGAGAGCAGCAATTCCACTAGTAAGTAATCTACAATACAATCTCGCTATCAACATAATAAAATTAAGGTGTTCTTTTGAGAGACTGTTTTTGTAAGATCACTATCAAAAATCCAGCCCAAATCTATATTTAAAATTGTGACAATTTATATATAAAATTATACTGGACTTTTGAGAGCCGTCTTTACCAAAGACGGTCTCAAGTAAAAATTTGTGAATAAATATTTGCTTAAATATCTAGAATCTTGACAATTTTTATCCCCGCACATAAAAACTTATATGTAATGTTTATATCTAAATAGTTTGTTCCTCCTCACCTGTAGTTTTGACTTCGCCTTCATTAATTCACTTGATTTATAGAAACCGTACTAAATGTGAAACTGACAACCTAGTTGGATGGCCATCAAAATAGTAGGTTATTAGAAAAGCACTACTTGAGAGAATGTGAAATTGTTAAGGAACCTACTCAACTTAAACCAAAAGCTTAAGTTGATCATTGAGATCCCAAGATATGTTATATACTCTAATACACCCCCTCACACGAGAGCCGTTTGGGCTAGAAGAGTGAATGCAACACTAGCCCTCCTTATGCCTTACGTTAAATATTTCACTATAAATAAGGAGTGTCTGAGATTCGAACTGTAACCTCTTGTCACGCTAGCTTTTGATACCATTTCAAGGAACCAAAAGCTTACCCTGAAGTTGAAAGTCCCAAGATATGTTATATATATATACTCTAACACATATAAACGAGACAGAGGATAAGCGAATGCGAAAGATCATGGTCATTTATAGAGAAAGAATCATCTTATTCAAAATATGTAAACCTCCCATGGTAAATTGGAGGAAAAATACTAAGTTGCAACATCTAAAGACAAGAAAATCGCTTACAAACAATCGCAAAAAAAAGCATCGACATCCAATACAATAACGTATACTCTAGCTTGCCTTCGAGCTAGAGAAGGTCGGGGAACATTGTTCTTTCGGTGCACACAGCTTGGAGCGGAGAAGATATCACATACAGCATACGACAAGCTCGAGGAAACAAATCACATGAATGAATATCGTTGTAAATGCCCCTTTCCCCTACGGATTAGTTGCGAGTTTTTCCATAGAGGGTTGCGTAAACACTTTTTGTCCGATGTACAAGGGTCATGGTCAAGATAATTGCAATAACACATAATGCAGACATGATCATGGAAGTAAGAAAGAAGCATACTGCACCTTCGCACTTCGGTGGTTCTTCCAACGTAAGTGCACCAGTTAAGAAGGAACCAAGATGAGGAGTCCGCTGCTGTTGTTGCTTCTCTGCTTCTCGATCATAAATAGTGCTCGCTATAAGACCAGAAAAGATGAGAGAGCCACCGGGATTTGCTAGGGTAAGGAAATTATATAGTGCTCCAAAACTCTTCAACCCAAAGAGCTCAGAAGCTGTAGCAGGACCAACTGACCAGTGGGCTCCATAGCCAAGTCCGATTAACAGGGTTCCGATGTACATTGCCCCGGGCCAACCCATCCCAATGACAAAGTGCCCAACTGCCATTATGACTTGGGCTATAGCCATTGCCACGGGTCTTGGATAAGCATAATCCCTGATCCAATGAACTATAAATAGTTAAAAATGAGATCCAAGAAAGATTGAATTCAAGTTTGTTATTCAGATTATTAAAGCATAAGCTTAAGCTGATAGTTAAAATCCATGATATGTTATACTATACTCTAACACGCCCCCTCACACGAGAGCCCTTCGGGCTAGAAGTGTGGATGCGACACATGTCCTCCTCATACCCATCGTTGAATTTTCCACTTTAAATAAAGGGTGGTTGAGATTTGAATCCGTGACCTCTTGTAACACTGGCTTCTCATATTATGTCAAGGAACCAATTCAATCAAAAGCCTAAGTTGATGGTTCAGGCCCCATGATATGTTATACTATACTCTAACAATTGAATGGAGTCTGAGTAACAAAATTATGCATCATAATAGCAGATTTCAGTGGGTAAACATGAATTGGAGTCATACCTGACGACAATCTCCGACAAGTAACCCCCTCCAACACGACCGAGGAAATTCCAAATGCTAATCATGGACACAAAAATATGTGCATTATTATAGCCTAAAGATTGGCTCATCTGACCAAGATTGTCGATCACAGTCAAACCAGATCCAGAAGCAAGAACAAATGGAAACCAGAGAAGCCAGAAGTCTGCCTTAACGAGAGCTTGAGTTAATGTGAAATCTTCCCCTCTATGAGGACCTCTTCTTCTCTTAACTCTGACTGCTCCCTCGGCTGCTGCTTGGGCTACCCTTGCTTGGAGCTGTGCCATTCGTTTTTTCCTTTCCGATCTTGGAAGTGTATCTACATCCCTAGGCTTCTCGTCTTCGATCTCACTAAAAACAACATCAGTATCAGATTCAGCTGCTTTTGCTGGTTCCTCTTTCTGGGTTTCAAGAAGAAGCGCCTCCTCGATTGAAGTTCTTGGCTCTTCTCTAATGGCCATCGAGATTGGAATAGAAAACGGGGCAAGAAGGATCACAAATAAGATCGAGGTGAAAATTATGACAACGGTATGACTGACATCAATCAGATCTTGAACAAGCATCACTCCGAGAAGATAAGCAGCAAGCACTAGGCAACCGCTATAAACGAATGAGAAACTTGCTCCATCAGAAGGCCGAACTTGTCTGTGACCTTTGACGGGTCTTATAATGAACATCAGTGAAACAACAACCATAGTTGGCCCAACAGCAATCATGAAGACGAGTGAGGCCTGATCGGGACTATTTATAAGGGCATAAATTTGTGTCAATATTGCTCCACTCAACCCGGCAAAACCTTTCAAAATGCCCACAATTGGGCCTCGGTTTTTTGGAAAGTTTTGCACACAAGACACAAGAGAAGCGGTGTTGAAATACGTTTCACCATTCGTTCCAAGAAATATAAGAAAGCACATCTGTAGAATGAATCATCCCATCAATACACATTCACTGGCTAGCAGTTTAAAGTGATGAAACATGACATGTTTGAAGCTTTTGGCCTTTAACAAAAACGATTCATCCGATTTTACATAAAGAATTACTGATATGAGCTAATGTGCCGCAAAGTTTACACTCAAGAACAGAACATAACATAATGAATTGCTAAAGCTTCCGATATTTTAAGCATCTAAACGCGATTGATTAAATAATTTCATGACCCAATAAATGGAACTTGCAAGTAGGGAAACTACACCTTGTGCATGAAGGAGCAACAAGTTAGAGGCTCACTTTTTCGCTAAAGCTTAAAGATCAGATTTAAAACATATACAATACTTCAAACAACGTGATATTCACATTTTAGTATCAAAAAGCTTGAAAACATCTATTGTTCTTCGAATGCTTTTTGTTTTTTCTTTAAGAAGTAACGGTATTTCAAACTTCATATTCAAGTAAATTTGAGTTTCAATTTTAAATTCTTTTTCGAACAAATAAGCATAAGTTAATTACGGAACCCAACAAAGAGGCGGATCAGGCGCACAAGGCGTGAAGCGCATCGAGGCGCATACCTCTTGTAGTGGGCTTTGCCTCACCTAGCCGAGGCGCTTTTAGCCGAGCCTGAGCTTGAGGCACACAAGGCGCAATAAGTACATGACTTATAAAAAAGTTGTATCTATCTATGGGACAGAATAGTCAATCAAAGGAACCTTGTTTATCTTTATTCAGAATGTTTGAAAACATTAGAAAAGCAAGCATTTGAGCAAGGAGTAGGAAGTACAACATTCCCAATCTATATTTATTGCAAGGGAAACTTGTTTATCTTTATTAGCTTATAAGTTGTAATACCACAAAAATTTCCAACCAACCAAACTTGACATATATCAGTTAAACAATACCAAAATTAAGCATACATAATACAGACAAAGATGTTTTCCATTATCAATTATTGTTTCACAATTATCTCTATGACACTGTCCCACCAAGTAAAATAACATCCTTTTTAGATCATGTTTTTAAAAAAACAACACTCTCACAAATAACCCATCATCAGAACACAGAACAATGTATTGTTCATTAAATCAGGATCTATTATGGGTTGTTGATTTGTTAAATTGATCAAGATCAAGATCAAACATGAAACCATAGTATACAATCATGACAACGCCTTAATCCCGAAAGATTGGGATTGGCTACATGAATCAATTGATCATTTCCAGCAAATTTAATTACAACCCACAAATTCATTAGCATTAAAACTAAGAACCAAGGATCACTAATCACTAGAAAAAGGTGTTCTAGTTTTTCTTGAATCAATCATCAATATCTTGTAGACCAAATATCAAATGAAATCAAAAAAATCAAGGAAAAATCAAAATAAATAGAAATTTCCAAAAACCCAACTCAAAACATTAATAATTATGAAGATCTAAGACAAAAAAACCATTGAAACAAAAGGGAAGAAAACTCACAGCCCACAATGGCAAAGGAGGGGCTCTCCCAGTGATGATAAGCCAAACCCAACCATATCCAATCAAATTTTGAAGAGCACCCACAAGAAGAGCAGCCCATAATGGCAAAACTTCACAAGCATAACCAGTTAAAAACCCAACACTATCTCCTAAATCTTTAGCAACACCCAATCTTGCTACTTGTCTTTGATTATAGTTCAAATTAGTCTTAATAGTAGGAGATATACTCCCAAACATATACCCAATTCCTGCACAAGCTTGTATCCAAATCGCTGCCACAAATACTAGCCATCTGTTGTTGATAAATGCTTTAAATCTTTCATTTAGTTCACCCATTTCTTCACTATTCTCAAATCTTTGTGCTTATTATGAATGTGATATTTCTGGGTATTAATTTTATATTGTTACTAATTTTGAAATATCAAGATTTGATTAGCATATGGAACACGAGAGTTGAAATTTGGAAGATATTAAGATGAGAAAAAACAAAAGGACTAGTAAGAGGAGTGGTGTACGACTAAATTTGGTGAGCTGTTTGTTATTAGTAAAATGTAAAATGATACTTCCTCATCAACTTGATGAATATCCTTTGTTTTTCCTTTCTTTATAGAGTAAATGGGCCATGTTTAAAAGTGTTCATTTTCGTCCTTGGCTTGATTTGGTGTTAGGTGTTTCGAGTCAGTTTGAAATTGAATTTTTTGTTCATATTGTTACAAGTATTTTTTAAGTCTGGGTCAAATCGAATTTAGTTGCAAAGGCTGGTTACTTTTATACAAAAGTTGGTGTATTTTTCTTTTTAGTCTGTGTTAATATATTTGTCTTATTTTTACCCTCCTTTAATTCAGCACTAACGTCTTATTTGCTTTTTTGGATATTATTCATCTCTTATTCTTAATTTGTATTTTACTATTAATCTATAAGTTAAAACATAGTCAAGTGGAATTTTGTTTGATTCGTAGCGATGGCAATGCAAGGATTATTCATATCAATTTTTTTATAATTTTTAATTATGCACAATTAGAGATATTAATGATGAATAAGTGCATTGAATGAAGTGCATAAAACAAATGAGACATTAATGGAGAATTCGAGGGAGTATTTTTTTACTACTCCCTCCTATTCTTCATAAGTGCCTCATTTGCTTTTTGGATATCTCTTACTCTTAATTTGTATTTTATTATGAATCTATAAGTTAAAATATAGTCAAGTGGGATTTTATTTGATTTGTCTCAATACAAGGATTATTTATATCAATTTTCTATAATTTTTAATAATGCACAATTCAAGTTATTAAGGATCGAATAAGTGCATTAGATAGAGTGCGTAAAGCAAATGAAACACTTATGGTGAATACGAAGGAGTATTATTCATAGAAGTATTTTTTTTGTTTTTTTGGAAAAATGAAAACTTTCCATTGCTCCAAAAACTATAAGAGTAAAAGAAAGGGATATTTGTGAAGTAAAGACCCACCTATTATAAAGGGTTGCCTAAACTCACTATTCATATATAGAGGGGGAGAAGGCGCCCCTCAGGAAAGTATTTTTCTTTAGTTTTTAATCATATATTTAATTTGATTTTTCGTTTCATTTACACGTTTTGTCAATATTCCGTAAAATTTATTTTATATCTAGATTTTACTTTATTGTGAAAGAGGAGGTCTTGGACCTCTAAGGTGGAACAATGGAGGAAGAAGAGAAGTGTAAAAGGGTTAGAAAAACATAGCAATAAACAAAGATGCAAGAAACACACAAAATATGAGGTATCTTATGATACCTCCCCCTCAAACAAGTATCTTATCATTAATGATTCAACAATACATCAATTATTCAACTCTAACACTTGAGAACAAGATCTCAAGATAATGGTGAATCCATTCAACAATGGAAGACACCCACAAACTAATACAAATAAGAAGAGACTCTCAATGGTACTCAAACCCTAGCTCTAATGTATTAGCTCTCTCTTACTTACCCTAAGGCACTCCTAAGACTCCCTTTTATAAGCCTTGAGTCATAGGAATAAATAGGGCTGAGCAAAACAATCTGATGATCCGATTATCCGATGATTCGATTCGATTTTTAGGATATCCGATTCGAAGTTACAATTCGGATCAAATATCCAATTCGAGAATTCGGATATCAACATTTGTAGATTCGAATATCCGAATATCCGACATTTTTTCAATTGTCGGATATCGGATGTCGGATATCCGATATTATTTCGGATAGTCGGATATCGGATATCCGCATATCATAAGTAGTTTCGGATATCCTTTATTCATAAGAATAAAATTATACTTTTATAAATAAATTTGACTAAATTCGGATATCGGATATTTCGAATATCCGACTGCAAATTTTCAACTTTTTCTCATAGGCATCGGATATCGGATATCTCGAATATCCGATTCGAACATTGTCGGATACCGGATATCGGATATCCGAGTCGGATCGAATCGGATATCGGATATCAGATATATCAGTTTTTGGATATCCGATCCGACTGCATGTTTCGGATCAGATATCGATTTTGCTCACCCCTAGGAATAAACCCTAAGGCCCAAGACAAAAGACCCACAATCGAATGAACAAAACAGAAAAGGAGGCAGCGTGTTCTGACTTGGGCCGCTCGACCGAGCTGGTGGGCTCGACCTGGTCGAGCGCTGGGCCTGGGCTCACTGACTTGGTCGAGCTATGCTGCTCGACACCTTCACTCAATCCCCCTTGCTCGAGCCACCTTCAAAACATGCCTCTCCTCTTCTCTTTGCTTGATCATTCCCTCCATAGGTCTCCTCAAATGGTCATCATCATTGATCATCACATGATCAATGCATATCTCAAGACCCCTTTGGTGCACTCTCTTGCTTTGATCAAGCTTCTCCTTGTGCACCACACTATTGTTCTTCGTTGCACCCACACCACGGCACACCGAAGACCCTCCACATGAGGGAGATTCGGGTCTTGCTCTAACATATTATTTTATTTTTCTTCATATCCTTTTTAGTAGTTTTATCTTTGTTTACTAAGAGTAACATGGGTCATGCTAATACTTCCTTTATCATAAAATTTAGTGTATTTTTCTTTTAATTTATCTTATTATTTTTGTCTTATTTTTATTTTTATTATTATTATAATTTTACTTTTTAAAATTTTATTTACATATTTAATTTCACTTTTCATTTCTTTTACACATTTTGTTAATACACTACACAATTATTTATGTTTTATTTTTCTTAATTTTCTACGAAATAGATATGTGAAAATTTTTGATTGAGCAAATAGAGTACTCACTCTGTCCCTATGAATTTGCAGTATTTTCTATTTTCGTCCGTCCCACTTAAATTGCAGTATTTCTATTTTTGGATTATGGCCCACCACTTTCTTTTAATCACATCCATACATTTTAACTCTCTTTTAATTTCATCAACACAATTCATTCTCTCTCTTCATTTATTACCACTTTCTTAATTCTCACCATTTTTCTCTTTGCTACTATCTCATAGAGACGGAGGGAGTATTTGTGTGTGATAGATACATGACGGGCAACAAGTAGGACGGAAGACAGGCATTTTTTACAATTATCTTGTAGGGACATGAAAGTTAGACTTGATGTTGAAATTATTGTAATGTTTAAATAGGTCTACTAAAAATATCATGTTTATAAACATGCCATATTGTTTAGTTAATTGGATCAAAAAGTTCCAAAATCATTACCACATAAATTGTTTTTAGTGGGATATATTTAGCCACATTTAATTTAATTTAAATGTCGCTATTTCAAATTTATAATTTATATAGAGGATTTAGTGACATTTATTAGACCCTTTAGCAGCATATTAAAAAGTCACACTAAAACTTTTAGCGACATAGGATTCAGTGACATTTCTTACAAATGCCACTATAGAATATTGTGGCAATTACATATGCCACGAAAGACCAAATTAAGTGTCGCTATATCACTTTATGGTGGAACTAAAAATAAAAATCAATAGTTATATACACTAAAGATATGAATCTGTGGCATTTTTTTAATGCTACTAATCCAATGTCGCAAAAAGCTAAATTTGTTGTAGTAAATCTGCAACAGATTTAGCCGACAAGATTTCGACTTACTTAACTAGTTTGGCGTTTTTTTGTTTTCATATTAGGTTTTTTTTTACATCATCTTATTTTTCAGATCTCAATTTGAAACATTATGTTTATGAGTTTTTTTTGTATTTATTATAAAAATAGGAAGATATTAAATAAATTAAGTTCAGACTATACTTATTAATGTAACTTGAAACCAACTTGTTTAAATAAATGGATTATACAAATTGGTTTTCGGTTTAAAAATTTGATCACATAACCCATTCAATAAACATATCAGATAATTGGCTTAATTTATTTAATTAATTGGATCAAAAATCTCTATTTAAACCCACTTATTTAGGTTAAATTTGCAGGTCGGATCAACTTTTTGTAAGCTAATTCCAAGTAACTTGTGTGTTTACATGTATTTGAAAGTGAACTAAGAAAATTATGAATCAGTATTGAGGATTGCTTCAAGTGTCTAATTTAATTTGTAGTTTTTGATGAATATGTAATTTTAATTGTAGTTAGTGAATACTTTCTCCTATTTATTGATTCAAGGGCATTTTCAGTGAATTGACCTAATAAAAAAATGTTTCATTTTCTGTGAATAGGAGGGAGTATAAAACTATAGACATCTAAAAATTATAAAAAAAAGTTAATATTATGAAAGCATGCGTTTAGATGATTCAAACAAGATCCCACTTGACTATATTTTTATTTACACATCAACCGCAATATGAAAACAAGCTTAAACGATACATTGTGCTCATATCCGAAATGTAGTAAGCATTTCAGAACGGAAGAAGTAGTATTTTAACTTTCAATTACCTTAAATCCACATACTACAACATTGTTAAATTTTTTTATATTGCACCGGGGAATTAGAGAGTTAGAAAAGATGGTACTAGTTCTAACTGGGACAAAATTTAATTTTCTTAAAATTGATGAAATTGAATTCTCATAAGATGAAGAAAATTACCTTCATTTTACTTATTAAATATTAAACTTCAAGGGAAATAAATATCACTTGTTGATCTCTCATCCCCTTTAAATAAATGTGCAATGAATCTGGGTAGAAATTATAAAGAATGAGAGATATTAATCTCTAAAATTTAGTAATTAATTAATTTTAATTGTAAGTTTTTTTAAAATTCTAAAAGTTGATATTTAGAAAATATATATGGTGATGAATAGACGGGAGACGGTGATTAGGGAGAACCAGTTTGGTTTCATGCCGGGGAGATCAACTACTGAGGCGATTCATATTTTGAGGAGGCTGATGGAAAAGTATCGGGAGCGAAAGAAGGATTTGCATCTCGTGTTCATCGACCTGGAGAAAGCATATGATAGCATACCACGAAGCATCGTTTGGGATAGCCTCAAGAAAAGAGGTATTTCATCAAGATATATTGAGGTAATACAGGACATGTATGATGGAGTTTTGACCAACATTCAGACACCGGTGGGGCTAACAGAGTCTTTCAGTATTAGAGTGGGCCTACATCAGGGATCAGCACTTAGTCCTTTCCTCTTTGCGGTAATTATGGATGAAATATCAAAATCCATCTGGGAAACCGTACCATGGTGTATGCTTTTTGCCGATGATATAGTATTGGCTGCAGAAACTAAGGAGGAGGCTAATGGTAAATTGGAGGAATGGAGGGAAGCCTTGGAGGGCAAGGGGATGCGCATAAGTCGCTCGAAGACTGAATACATGCGATGTAACTTTAGTGGGATAGAATCGATAGGGGAGCCAGAGGTGTCCATTAGGGGAGAAGCTGTTGCATGCACGTCCAAGTTCAAATATTTGGGTTCAATAATTCAGAACAATGGGGAGATTGAGGGTGACGTTGCTAACCGTATACAGACAGGTTGGCTCAAGTGGAGAGCAGCGACTGGGGTGCTTTGTGATAAAAGATTTCCTAATGGACTTAAAGGGAAATTCTACCGCGTAGCGATTAGGCCGGCTTTGTTGTACGGAACGGAGTGTTGGCCTGTAAAGAAGGCTTTCGAGCAGAGAATGGATGTAACAGAGATGCGCATGCTGAGATGGATGTGTGGTAAGACAAGGATGGACAGGATTAGAAATCAGGAGTTTAGGGAAAAGTTAGGGGTTGCACCTCTCTCTGCAAAGATGCGGGAGAACAGGCTCAGATGGTTTGGGCATGTGCAGAGAAGCACCCATGACGCCCCAGTGAGAAGGGTCGAACGCATCATAGTGGAGGGCAAGAGAAGCCGGGGAAGACCTAAGAGGACGTGGGAGGAGCAGATTAACAGCGACCTGCTCGAACTACACCTCTCTAAGGACCTGACCAGGGATAGAGCCACATGGCGGCGCCTTATTCATGTCCTAGATTACTAGACTAGTTTGATACTGTTCTGTGACTTTTATCATCGCTTTTCACTTCCTTTTTTACCTATATCGCTTATAGGGTTTTTTTTTTTTTTTTTTTTTTTTTTTTTTTTTTTTTTTTTAATCCCTATGCTTGGCTAACGTGGGTGTAAGATGTAGGTTTTCGGATTTTTGCAGGTCCTATCCTTGAAGACTCCTCTAGAGCCGAAGGACTCTTATGACCGCCCTCTCCTTATGGGTATGAGACGCCGTCGACCTTCCTTCCCCAGACCCTGGCCATAGAGTATCTATGTGCGGGAACACTGGGTATGATGATGATGATGATATGGTGATGAATAGAGCATTATGCATGATTGCATGTGGCTCAATGGATAGAGCATTTGCATGTGTAGCAGAAGGTTAGGGGTTCGACCCCCACTAGGCGCGGGTATCAATTGAGGTTTCTTGACTGCACGGATCTCTCTTTTCTCTCTCTCCTTGGGGGTATAGGTATGATTTATCTGCATCTTACAAGAAAAAGAAAACCCCCAATTCGAACCCTGCCTTGTGCGGGATACCGAGTAGGTTAAAAAAATATGGTGATGAATCTTTCAAGATCTCACATAACTATGTTTTTTCATATAGATCTATGAGAAATCATAGCAAAGTTTGACACTTAAATTTTCAAATTCTATTCAAGAATAACATATATAAAAAACGGAGGGAGCATTTGTTATTTTGATTCAACTAATTAAAATGCCAGCTAAATAAAAGGATTTTTAGTTTAGTTGAAATTATGTCTATTTATATCTTGTTACTTTATTCGTAGAATTTTTATTATGTTTTTATAATTTTAACGTAAACTTATTAACTAAAATAAATATAAAATAATGTCAAACAATTACTGTTCAAATTATATTATTCATATGTCACGATATATTAGTAATAAATAAATTGTATCAAATTTTAATTTTACTTATTTAGTCATTTATATGATACATGATGCATGCCTATAGGGTTTGAAAAGGACACTAATTTGAAATACGTGTGGCCGACCTTTGGTGAAAATTGACAAGAGTAGGCCACAACAATAAAGGTCGTCCATATAAATTCCATAATATTGAATTTATTAGATAGATACTCAATTTAAAATTTTTTTTATAATATTTATTATAGGTTAAAAACTCAAAATCAATATAATAAAGGTCCTACATAAATCATAAAATTTTAATTTTTTAAACCCAATCATGAATTACCAAAGAAATTATATCCTAGTATAAATCTTAATTTTTTAATACGTATAAAACCACATAAAAAAACAATATTGCAAATAAAGTTTAATCTTAAATCATAGATATCACATTTAAATGATATTATGGACTAATCGACATAATCAATTAGATTATGCTTGATTCAATTTAAATTTATAATCTAAATTAAATTAATATATTTTTACCAAAAATTATCTTAATTATCTTTAATGGGAGAAATGGTTTAATTAAATTCAACAAAAAACTATATTATCAATAAAAAAGCTCCAAAAAAGAAATGCTACAAAAATGGATGAAGAAGTAAAAAACACTAAGGGCATGTTCTCTTCATCTAATCTGATTGAATCTCATCGTGATCAGCCAATATTTATAGGTTAATAACTTCGAATCAAATTTATAAAGGTAAAGGTCCATAAACCATCAAACATCATTTTATTGAACCCAATCATGATTTACTATGGAAATTATACAGTTTTATAAATCTTTTAGCTTTTTATAGCCACATAAACAACAATATTGCATATAAATTTAATCTTAAATTAAATCATAGATATCGTATTTAGACGACTTTATCAAGTAATCTCCATAAACAACTAGATTATGCTTGTTTCAATTTAAATTGATAATTATTAATTAAAATAATATATTTAGTAAAAGTTAATCTTAATCATACTCAATGAGTTAAAAGTTCAATTCAATAAAATAAGTATTTTCAATATAAATGCCATTTGAAGAAGTAGATAATATGCTAATTTAATATAAATTTTCCAATTATTAAAGTATAAACTTTATTTTCATTTTATATTTAATCAATGTATATCCAAGAAATCCGACCCTACTTGGATAAATCTTCTCCGATGCTTGAAAGCTTTTGCTAATTAGTTTTTGAATTTGGCATGTGACGAAATATTTGTGTAATAATTAAATTATTCCCTATTTGTTTAAAGAGAAGTTTTCATCTTTCATTTTAAGAAGTTCTATTTGTTATTCTTATAAATAAAATCTTTAACACAAAATTTTATTATAGACCGTCTATAGCATAGACGGGTGAAGTTGGATGGACCCATAATACCAAAACAAGTAACTGTTCAAATGTTAAAACAAAAAAAAAAGGAAACTGTTCAGATTGGCGGTTATTCATTTTTTTCTTTTTAAATTTCCCAAAAAAAATACCCAAAATGGAAACTGTTGAAATCAGTTGGGCTGGGCTGTAAGGATACCATCTTTGCTATAGACGGTCTCTTAGGAGATTTGGATAAAAAGATAACCTTGTTCATTTTCATTTTATTTATACATTATTGTAAAAAGTTTGGAAAATTTCATGTGTCACAAGTAAAGAAAATTTTGTCATATGAAACTCAATATATATCTATCTATCTATATATTATACTAAAGCAAAATACAGATGACATAAGCACACTTAAAAAATGATTAGTTGTCAACTTCTCAAGAAAATTTTTCCCTTCATTTATCAAAGATGATGTCATGATTTGCTAATAGAGTAAGCGGGAAATATGTGACTTATCATTTTATTAGCTTTCAATAACTTGTCAAAGTGCGATGCATATGACTTTTCATTCTTCAATACACAATAATAATTTACTAGCTTTCATTGTGGAAACCAAAAAATTTGTTCTTTATTTGATAGCTTTCGTTTTGGAAACCAATATAATAACTTGTCATTAGTGATCAATATGATAATTGAGCTAATTACATAGATCCGTCTCAACACTAAAATAGTCTCATACAAGACAAGTTATTTTTAACTTTTTATTTATTATAATTTAAATTATTTTTTAAATATATAAATGTTTTCGTCATTTAAAATATTTTATTTTAATTAATATTGTATTGTGTTTTCAAAACAAGTTTTAACATAGTTTGTTATGCTTATTTAGTAAAGATTAAAATAATATTATTTAACATCATACATAACTTATAAAAATGTAATTTAAAAAATCAATAATAAATTAAATATTAGCTATTATATGCTAAATATTAATAATACATAGAAAATGAATGTATAACCAACAATTTACAATTTATTTTCTGTTTTTTTTTAAATAATGAAAACAATAGATGAAAAAAGTCGTGCATCGCACGGGAATTATCTAGTTATTGATTAAAGAAAAGACATAGCATTTTGATTTTAAGCAATATCTCTATCATTAAAGAATTAAAATATTTTTGACTAGCATTTATTCATAGTTAATTAAGTTAGAAAATATAATATACTGCATACAATATTGCTGGATTTTTAAAAATTACGACGTAATTTTATACATATAACTGTCAAAATTGAGTATTTGAACTACATAATAACTCTAGCTTTGTTTTTTAATATCATATGTTTATTATTCCATGCTCAAAAATTGTGCATTGCACGGATTTCTACACTAGTATGAAATAGTTGGATAAATGTTATAATAATTATTAATTAGCGAGGATAACTCAGTTGGGAGAGCGTCAGACTGAAGATCTGAAGGTCGCGTGTTCGATCCACGCTCATCGCATTTTTTTAATTTTTGGAAAATTATAAATATTTATTTTTAACTTTGTAATTTTATTAATTTTTTTAAATTTATTTGATAAATAAAAAACTTTACATGTTAATTATAATAGAAGTAAATTAGTTTATAAAGTAGCTTGTTTTACTATTTTGAATTTGATAAAAGTTTTTGTAATTGATTTTTATTAGTTTAAGTGATAAATTAAAATAACACTCATTTCTCAATTTTTTATAATTTTTAATGGATAATCTATCATTTAGTTTAAAAAAATTTAACTAAATAAACTGCTGATATAAAAATCTATATAAAATTGTTATTTGATTGTATAAATAATTATCAATTAACGGGGATAACTCTGTTGGGAGAGCATCAGAATAATCTAAAGATCGTGTGTTTGATCCATGCTCATTACATTTTTAAATTTTTCAAAAATTATAAATATTTATTTCTAATTTGTAATTTTTTAAATCTATAGTTAAATTGAGTAAGTTATTAGAGAATATCATATACAACAAAATATATTGCTAGTAATTTTATACATATAATAGTAAAAATTGAGCATTTCTACTACATAATATCTCTAACTTGATTTTTTTATATCATATTTTTATACATGTCGATGCTAATAAACCGTGCATTGCACGAGTTTCTACACTAGTATTCTAACAATGCATATGGTCCCTACATATCTTCCACCAACTTCATTTTAATATTGTTATGGTCCTCACATTGTTCACACTAATTTTATAAAAATATTTTTTTGATTGTTGTGGTCTCTTGCACTAACATTTTTTTAATGTTTTTGGATGTTTATGGTCCCACTTTTCCTTAATTAAATTTGTTATTCAATAGAATAATATATCAACTATCTAAAAGCTTCTATTTTTTAAATTTGATTTACACTCCTTATAGATTCTTCATTTTTTTAAAGAGAAAATAATAAAAATATTTTAAACATATGAATGAAAATATGGCATTCACATATAAGAAAACCAAGTTTACAAGTTACAACTACAAAAACAAATTAAGTGAAATAAAACACATTGACCTACAACAAGACATCACCAATAAATTAATAAAATATTTGTTACCTTTAAATATTGTTTCAAAATATATGGACACTAATTTAATTCTAAATTTATTAATGCAAGAATATAACAAAAAGTCGATATGTCCGAGTGGTTAAGGAGACAGACTTGAAATCTGTTGGGCTTCGCCCGCGCAGGTTCGAACCCTGCTGTCGACGTTTTTTTTTTCAATATTTTCCTTTTAAATAATTTAACGAAGGATGTCATTTAATTTTCCCGCTTTAAATATTAAAAAGCGTTTTTACTTTTTACCACTTATCCAAACTTTTAAACACCTTTTTTTTTTCAATTCTTTTCACCGCCACCAAAACAAACCTAAAACATCTACGGAGTATTTTATTTCAATGTAATCAAAAAATTAATTGTGATTCATATTTATTTAAGCCTAATGAGATTTTTTTCAAATCACCATTATTGGTTTGGGGCTATCATCAATTTTTTGGTTGATGGTAAGCCTAATTGTGATTCATATTTATTTAAGCCTAAACTTCTCCGTTTTAAACGTTTAGAACATGACAAAAATACATATTTGTCCTCTTTCTATAAGAGAGTTGTTCTACCCATTCATTGGGTTGATTATATCCATATATTGGGTTTTGATTTCTCTCTTCGTGAGACTTTGGAGTTATGAAGTTTGATTTGTAATTTATTTGTGGGTAGAGATTGATGCGATATTGCAGCAGACACCAAAATTGCATTTACTATCAACTATATCAAATTCAATTCTATCTCAAGACTACAACAGATCGAGAGACCCCCTCGTAGAAGGTTGTGTCAAACAGCGACGTGGAAGAGGATATTCAGAATTGTCAGATCTCATATACAACGATCGTAATTTTGTTAATTTTGAATTATCTTTGGTTAAAGTTGTTATGTATTTGCTAATTTTATCTCTGATGTAGATGTCGTATGACCCTTTATTATTTCAAAATTTATTTTCTAGCCACCAATTTATTTTAAAGTGAACATAAGTGTCGAGTAATGGGAGTAATAAAATTGACAACGTGTTAATCCAGCAGAACACTCAGTAATATTATTAATGTGAAAATTAAATGTTGATGTAATACACAGAGTAGGTGAAAAAGAAGAGTAATTTATTAATGATAATAAGAATATTTAATAAGAAAATGTAAGAATATATATATTCGTCCATTAAAGGTGATGGATTGTTAATTGATTAATGGATGAGTTGAATATTTTCAATTTAATTTGGAAATGCAATAATATATATAGGAAGTGTTTGACATATGAGAATGAAAATTGTGAGATATATGTGAGACTTGAGATGAGAGTTGGGATGAGACTTTAAAAAAAAAATGTATTACGTCTCACATAAATGTCCTCCTACCCCTAGGACATTAAAAAGTGGGACTTGAGGAGTTGAGACCTAAAAATCCCATGACCATTCCCCATAAACAAACATAGTACTTTGTTTATTATAAGTCTCAACCTCGTACATTCATGCCAAACAAGTGGCGGAGTAAAAGTTGAAAACATTTTTGAAGGTCCTGTGCAATTTTGAAAATTATGACATGTTTTTATCAATTTTGTATCTTTTAGACACTAAATATATAGTACTCCGTATTACGTAAGTTAATATTGAGGCCCCCAAAGATTTTGGGGCCCTGTGCGGTGAAACATGCTGAACATGCTCATAACCTCCTATGAATTGCCAAACACCTCCATAGAGTAAGTAAATGCAAAAATACAGAGTGATATAACACTTGACATAACAAATACTTATATGAATCGACACTTGGCAGCGCAAATACTTATATGGAATGACACTTAGAATAAATGCTTATATAAAGTGACAAATGACACAAATATTTACAGAAGTGACACTTGAAATAAATGTTACTATAAAGTGACAACTGACATTAATACTTATAAATTAAAATATGATGATATGATGATTGAGAGTTTCTCCAAACATAAATTCATTTGGAAAATAAATGCATTTAATTGGAGAAAGATGGCTATGAAAATGAATGAAGTTTGGTAATGCTTATGCATGGTGTCGATTGAATGAGGAGGGTTTTCTTATATGTAAAGTACGACTTACGACTCTTAGGAAATAGAACATTCAAATTGGTTTATAAAGTTTTGAAATTGAGTTTTTAAATCTTGATATTGGCCTTTTAAGTATTAATTGTTGAATTTTATGGCCAATTTCAAAAGTTTAAAATTAATTTTTTAGGGCATTATTATTTGTCGCCACCTTTTTAATAAAATCGCCACCCCTATTTAAAAAAAAAATAATAAAATAAAAAAAAAACAAATAAATTAATGTTACTATAAAAGGAAAGAAACCTGTGTAAAAATTGCAAATTTCAGATATCTAAAACTTTCTTAAACCAAAAACGCTTTGAACCGAAATTAGCTAAATTTTGTAATCGAACTACAATGGCGAACCAAAACGAACAAGAATACGATTCGGTAAGTATGTTGTTTGTTTTAAAATTTATTTTAAAAAAAAATAATCTGTTGGTACAATCGCACAAAATGTGCTATTGTACAATCGCACATTTTGTGCGATTGTACCATGCGATTTTCAATTTTTTTATTTATTTTTTTTTTATTTTTTAATCATTATTTATTGTTTTATTTAATTTGTTTATGTAATTTATTGTTTTGTTATTGTATTTATTTATACTTAATTAATGTGTAAGTTTATTTAAGTGACAAATAATAATACTTTTAATTTATTAAAACCAAAAAAAAAAAAATAATAAAAATGCCAAGGTATAATCGCACAAATTGTGCGATTGTACTATAGCACAAACTGTGCGATTGTACAATAGCACAATTTGTGCGATTTTACCATGCGATTTTTATTTTATTTTATTTTTTATTTTTTGTTTTTTTATTCATTATTTGTTATTTAATTTATTTATTTAATGTTGGTTATATTTATTTTAAAATATTTAATAAACTTTATTAAATTTTGATGTTGGTTATGTGTAGATTATATTTATTTTGTTTTTATATTTGCAGGACTTTGAAAACTTAGGTGATAACGTAGATTATTCCGATAGATTTGCTACGGATAGACAATTTGCGTCTGTAGATGAGTTACATAATTGGGCTGATGAGATAGCATCACAAATTGGTTTTCAATTTGTACGTGCTTCTTATAAAATTAAGGAAGGACGTACACGGAAGAGCACCATCAATATTAAACCCTAAAATTCATTGCACGTCGTGCAACATAATAGTCATCTCGCCCCATGGCATATGGAAGGTGTTCGTATCCGGCTGCCACCTCTCCACAAATGCCGCAATCAGGGCACTATCGATGTGCTGGTGCATGATGTACGGCAGACGGCCCAGCTCAGTGGCCGGTAAAACCTCGTACAACTCATCAGACATGTCCCGCAGTCTAATGATAGATTCGATCGTCTTCTTCCTAAGACGACACTCTAAAATAGGAGGGTCACGCTCCAAACCCTCATAAATAACCTTAGCTACGTGCCCTCCGTAGCTAGGAATCAAACGCGTATCGACCGGGCCCCCCGGCTGGGGTTCTCTAATACGCCACTCTGGATCATCAGCACGTGTGCGCCTCCGCCTACGTGGAGCCGCATCCTCTATATGGCTGCTACCAGCCTGATCAGAAGGCCCAGCCTGATCATAAGGTCGTCTCCTTAACTGAGCTGGAGTTTCCCTTATCAAGGTGGACTGAACAGGGGCCCCATGTGACTCGTCCTCAAATCCAATAGACTCAGCGACCTCAGTATCCTCGTCGTCTGAGTCATATGTATCGGTACGCAGGCTAGCCTGCGGCTCAATGTCAGTATGCACTTGGTGTAGCGTACTCGATCGTTGGGCCACACTATGTCTGGCAGCCTCTTCCTGCCTAGCCCTCCTGGCAGAACCAGTAACCCCTCTCTCATGGGGGTCCCCCCTTAGTAACGTAGGTCTAAAAGTATTGCCCCTCAACATTCCTCTAAAAAATCCTTTTCCTCTACCCTGATTTCCAGCCATTTACTACAATTTTTATAATTTAATAAATTATTATAACATTATGTTAACATATTTAAAATTTACTAATAATAATATCAACAAATAATAATAACATTTACAATTAAATTAAAATAACAATAACATATAATAATAACAATAACATATAATAATAACAATAAAAACAAAAAAATTAAAATTACCATATAATATAAAAAATAACAACAACATATAATAATAACAATAAAAACAACAACAACAAATAATAATAATAACAATAACAATAAAAACAACAAAATTAAAAAAAACATATAATATAAATAATAACAATAACAAATAATAATAATAATAATAATAATAATAATAATAATAATAATGAAATTTATAATTAAAAAAATTTAAAAAAAAATAAAAAAAACAAAAGGAAAACCGTACAAAAAAAACAGAAAAAAATTTAAAAAAAAAAAACCGTACCCAAAAAAAAAATTAAAAAAAATAGTGAAAATCGCACAAAATGTGCTATTACACAATCGCACAAAATGTGCTATGTGACAATCGCACATTTTGTGCGATTTTGGGTTGGTTTTCACGCACTTTTTGTGCGATTTTCACGAAATCAGCACATATTTTTATTTATTTATTTTTTTTAAATTAAATACAATAATAAATAATAATAATAACAACAAAAGCTAAACATATAAACAATAACAATAACAAATAATAATAATAATAATAATAATAATAATAATGAAATTTATAAGTAAAAAAATAAAAAAAATCTAAAAAAAAACAAAAACCGTACCATAAAAAAAAACAAAAAAATTTTTTTCAAAAAAAGTGAAAATCGCACAAAATGTGCTATTTCACAATCGCACAAAATGTGCTATGTGACAATCGCACATTTTGTGCGATTCTGGGCATGAATTTTCGCACTTTTTGTGCGTTTTTTGCAAATCAACAACGTTTTTCATTTTTTTTTTTTTTTAAAGTTTGAATCGAGTTCGAGTTAGAAATTACCTCGTTGTTGGAAGACCGATTCCGAATCCAAAGCTTTAACCAAATTAGTTTTTGAAAGAAGAGTTTAGAGAGTTAGAGTGAAAGAAAGAATTTGATTTTTGAAAGAGTAAGAGTGATAGATTTTAAGGAGTTAGAGTGAGAAAGTTAGAGTGAAAGAGTATGAGTGAATTTGATTTTTGAATTTTGAATTTTGAATTTTGTAAGAGGTAGATTTTTTAATTTTATAGTAGTTTTAGCTTCATGGCATTTTTGAAATTTTTTAATTTTTTTTTTATTTTTTTATTTTTTAAAATAGGGGTGGCGATTTCATTAAAAGGGTGGCGATAAATAAAAATCGGGATTTTTTAAGTCCTAAAATTTGTCTTCTAAGCATTGAAGTTGGTTAAAAAAATTGTATTGTCTCAAATGAACTGGTCTAATCTAACCACAAAATGTGAGAGCTTTTTGAATCAAACGGTGCTAATTTAGAGGGACAGAGAGAGTATTTGAGATTGACAATATATAAGTTAGAAAAGTCATCAACATGAAATAATGGTTTTCTAAAATTTCTAAACGCTCATTTATTTTTGTGTTTTTCCTCTGTTTAATGTTTTTTTAAAAAATTGAATTAAAATAGGAAAATTTCTTTATTTGCTTTTTAGTTTTCGATTCTCACAATTATCAATGTTTTCAATAATTTTTTTATTTATAATAAAAAAACTAAATTAATTAATACCGATGTGGCCTAATAATTGAAAGTCAATCTTAACATTCCCAACACCAACCGGATGTGCATAATGCATTGCTCCAATCGATATCACCTTCCCTTTAAGAGTGAACTATAATAAGCACTTAAAGGCAGATTTAAATGTTGAAGTTCATTCCTTTCCAATTTGTCTTGTTGACTATTGTTGATGGTTAGATGAGACTTCTTTCTGCCTAGAAATCGAGTCAAATTTTTATGACCGAAAGGTGATGTCTTCGGCTGTTTGAAAAGTCTGAATACTGGATTGGAGGTAGAATACCTACAAAACGAACATAATTACTTGTCCGGGGCTACTTCCTAAAAAGTCCCTCCGACGCTCAAGTCAGTGGTCGGTTTAAGAGTGTGAATAGTGAAGACTAAATGGTAATTTAGAGAGAGAGAAAGCATACCATTTATGGTTATGAGTGTGGGTATTTATAGGCCACAAAAACTCTGATGAAATAGTTTCAGAGGTATTTTAGTAATTTCTCCCCTAAAAAGGTTGGATTTGAATGTTGACTGAGTCGATTGGGCCCTTTGACTTGGCCCAAGATATTAGGGCTAGTTGACCCAATAACAAGACTAGAGGTGTTTATTCAGACAATTGTGTCGATATCGAATTAGATTAAAATCGAGTCTTGTGTCTATAATTGTTTTATCAATTTAAATCTATTTTTTAAGTCGGCTCAAATTTAAATTTAATTCTATAAGGTCAGGTAAAATTCCAGGTCAATTTAATTTTAACACCTCTTGACGAAACTCAATTTTGGTTGAATTAAAATTATTGAAGTTAATTTTGAAAAGTACACAAAATCATGCAATTGAATAAAATTATGGAAATTTCAAACAGTAAGTCTCATGGGAGACGGTCTATTCTATAGACGGAATCCATAAAGCCCAATCCAAAATATAACATAGTATATTTGGGGTTATAATAAATTATTTGGGTTATAAGAACTTATATTTGGGGTTATAGAATAGTATATTCGAGGTTATAATACCTTACATTTAGGATTATAACATAATATAATTGATATTATAATAAAAAAAATAGTTAAGGGAAATGGGCTGACCCAATTTTGTAGTCTATCCTATAGACCGTCTCTTGTGAGATTTTGTGAATTTCAAAATGTCATACTCATAATGGCTCTCCAAATGAAACTACTACTCCCTCCAATTCACGTCTATTATCCCATTTGGTTGGGCACGAATATTAAACGTGGGATGTGATCCACCAAAAAGATGATAGTTGGGGTATTTTAATTGATTAAATTAATTGTAAATGTGGTAATTAAGCTATTATAAGTAATAGAAATGGGGGTATTTTGATCATTATTTACGTAAATATGAGGTATTTAGGTAAAAAATCATGACTAAAAATAAAAATGAGACATTTGAGTTGAACTTACCCAATAAGAAAATGTGACAATAGTTATAAATTAGAGGGAGTATTAATAAGTACTAACTTACGTAACAAATAAATTACAAGTTATTTTCTAACGAATTTAAAAAAAACACAAATTTTTACTTGAGACCGTCTATACAATAGACGTTTCAAGTTTTAGGGAGACCCAATTTATAATTTTTTTAAAAAAACTGATTGGTGGGTTTGTAAATTAAAAGGGAGATATGGGTTGGGCTTTTGAGAAGCATCTATACTATAGACGGTCCCTCAAGAGAGGGCTTGTATTGAGAATAGTTATCAGAATCCCGATTCTAACCTACGATTCTACGATCTTACGATTCAAAAATTTAGGCGACGTATCCGGAGCGTAGGTAGGATTTTAATATGGTAGAATCTTGCAATCCTATTAAAGTCAAGAATTTAGGTGGTAGGATCATCATACGATTCTATGATCCTACGATGCAACTATCCGATCTTACATGGGTAGTTTTAATCGCAATATATTTTCATATATAATACATATTTCACTTACATATGAATATATATTTAAAATAATTATATCAATTCCTTTACAAAATTCATGTTTTCTTAATTTGCCGTTTAAAAATAATTATAAAAAGTACTTTTGTTTTCAAAAGTTAATAAATGAGTCAAATAAGTTCTAATTAACACCTTAAAACTTAAAAAGAGAACAAATATAATTGACAATCAGTAATCCAAAGCACATTAATGCATTTGTAGGATCACACAATTCTACGATCCGATTCTACCGATTTTGATCCTACCCCTCAATGATTATAGGTAGGATTCCAATCCTAATAACCTTGGTATGGAGGATAAAAAAAAAAGGAATAAGAAGGGTTTAGTAAATGAAATGGTTATAAGTGTTAAACTTATTGGTTATTTGACAGCAATATAATAAGGAAAAATACTAATGTGGTTTCGATTTCTTCTTGTTACTCTTAAAAAATGAGAGAAATTAAAACTATAATATTTAAACAAAAGAAATGGAATGGGTACAATTGTTTATACTAAACAATAACAAATCAGAACTCTTAACTGATTCTATAACCCAAATCCAAAAAATTTATACCAAACGAACCATAACGGCCCGTTTGGTGGGTGGTAATAAACGGTGATAATGAAAATAAAAAATTAGTGTAATTGTAGTTGAAAATTTTCTTGGTTACTTTAATGCCCATGTTTGTCCAACTTCAATCATCTCATTTTCTTCATAAAATTCATTCCAATGCATTACCATTGGCAGATGTGGTATTAGGTGGTAATGGAAATTTATAAATAAAATTTTTTTTTTCTAATTAAAGTTTCATTACCATGGGAATGATATGGAACTTTTGATGAAATTTTACGCTATAAATCATTCCTATTACCGCCATTTAATACCACTAACCAAACGGGCCGTTAAGGTAAACACCACTCAATATTTAGCTCGAAAAGATTAGTATGCAAACATTTTTGTAACAAGAACAAAGGTATGAGAAACAAGAAAATTTTGCAGAAAAACACAGGATCAAATTGTTCTCTTGAACAAGAAAAGAGCAGGAACACAACAACACAATCCAAATTCAACAATAAATATTCAGAAATTAATTAAAGCTTCTATCTATTAAATCAAAAAATATGGCTTCTTCTTAGACATAAAGATGGATATTAAGAAATACAAGGAATAACATAAGGAGCAAACCATAGATAACAGCATGGAAAAAAATTGATGCTCCACTGGTCTTCATGTTCATGAATCCAACGGGTTGGTTTTTCCCCGGTACTTGAATGAGCAAACCGGGTTGGAGAAAAGCAAACAAAGCCGAAGCTATAAGTGGCGAAGCCCAGTCGTTCATCTTAACTTCGTGTATTATTCGTTATACGATTTCAATGTTTTGAGATGTGAACTGATGAATACTTTGTGGGGCAACAGAAAAGGGAAAATAAGAGCAAGGCAAGAACTGAGGAAAGAAAAGGCAAGGCAACCTAAAGATGAGAATATAAAGATGGGTGGTAGAAGTGTCTTTAGATGTATGAAAAGGGAATAAGATACCCACAATTATAAGGCCACAAAGCTAAATAAAAAGGAGCATCAATTACCCAACTTTCCTATAAACATTATCTTATGGCTTTCACAAGATAAGATAGCATTATTTCCTTAAACTAGTAATGCTCACATGGAGCTTTTATGGGCATATTTGATTTGGTTTTTTTTTTTTTTTTTTTTTTTTTTTTTTTTTTTTTTTTTCCACCAAACCGACCCATAATGAAAAAACAAGGTCGCATTGCATCATATAAAGTTGTAATGGTTTTACAAATCTACGAACCCATATTACCAGCATTGTAAGGGTATAATTATAAAAGAACGTATTTTAGGCTTATTCAAGGGAAATCTTATTCACATCATCCGTTATCATATCACCTTATTGACTGTTACCCCAATCGTGACTGAACCCAAATTTTGTACTATGACTACCTCTAATCATGTGTACTTATTTATGTAATATTGCGGATAATAATTTCTACCAAGGCTCAATAGAAAATAACATTTTTGTTATCGGTAATAAGTGAAAAGTTACGTACATCCTACCGCTCTCAAGACCCCTATACGTTTGAGCTATCCAATGACATTGAGGTAATGAATGTTGTCGTCGTTGATTGCAAAGGGTCGAAGCTAGAATCACCTACCCAAGTCATCAGCTAGTATGAGTTGCGATTCACGAGTATAGTTTAATGGTTTAAAGGGGCTCATAAATCTACTTTAAAAAAAGTTTATTCTAATTTCTACTAGGTAATTGAATACTAGCATGCCCATTCCAGTCAAAAAGAGTCTAAAAGGATTTCTAGTGACAAAAAAGTAGCAAAAAAGATTATCAGGAATTCTCTATTAATGGTTGAGGATTAAGGGAAAAAAAGCTTAGATCCTGCGCGATAATATCAACTACTCAACCAAAAGCTAGTGATTTTATGTCATCAATTTTGTCTGAATTAGAAACATAGGTGTTCCAATGCAGGGCTCAAAGGGTACACAATTTGCTGTTTAGCTGAAATGGTGGGATTAGGCAAGAATTGATCACTGGGACCCAAGCATTGCAGAGGGGTGGACTGAAAAGACTAGAAATAAACATTTCTCTTAGTGCTAATCCATTGACTTATGAATGATAAACCATTTTCAACAATAAGAAAGGATTTCCACATAAAAAAGACAAGACATTCATGGGATTATATAATAATCTAAGAAATTGTATCTTATTATATAGATATCATATACTTGGACCTCCATCATAGTTCAAAAATACGGGTTTTGGTAACGGTCGTGAAATGGACTTCAAGGCCATTATGGACGATTTCACAGTTATTTCGGTGGCCCAAAGTCAAAAATCTTTACAATATGGTTGCGATACGGTGATGCAGCCTTGTTTTTGCACTATGAACTCCATTACCATGCATCAAAATTGGAAATTATTTGCCATAACTACAACAATTCAATTGTTTAGCCTTTTAACTATCCTATCAAATTCATGTGTACTATACATATACTTCTATTTCAAGAAGCCTAGATTCTATTTGCTGAAGTACTATCAAATTGTGTTTGAGGATATGTATATAAAGGAGATGGAATGATTATACCTTTGTTCATCATCGTTATATCGTCCATGGTTCAATCCATTGTGGTATTGAGATCTTCGTTTCGATGAAAACATACACTCCCAGTTCACAAAATCCATGGTTGCAGGAAGCAGACACCAAAGCTTGGTGCCATTTAACTGATTATTGACTCGGAATGATAATGCGAAAGAAGCACTTTACAATTTCAGTCGGGTTGTAAAGATCTTCAAATCGAGTGATACCCGTTGTCACATAACTGGATGGAAACCACATTGTTGATACGTATAAATAAAATCCATATCATTCTGTACAATCAACAATGTGCCAATCAGAACAATTAGACTCTTCAAACTGTAAATTCCTAAAGGTATAATCTTCCATTGAACACCTCAGTTTCTCTGATCTGTACAAAACTTCGACTTCCATTCCATTCGGTCTCAGTTTCCTTCCTTGCAAGGCCCCATAATTCAAACATACAAACATAATGTTCTAAGACAGGTATAATCCCACACTCCTCAGTCATGAACTTGAAATATCTTAATCCTTCATCCACTTTGCGTGTTTGAACACAAGCACTCAACACCCCGACAAATGTGATTGCGTCTGGCATTACATTCTCCTCCATCATTGACCTGAAAAGAGCCAAAGCCTCTTCACCACACCCGTGCACACCCAAGCTCGAAATCATCGAATTCCAAGTTGCTAAGCTTCGTTTTTCCATCATATCAAACACCTTTTTTGCCTCTTCTAAACTACCACATTTACTATACATGTCAAGTAGAGCTGTCCCAAGGAAAACACCCATTTCAAACCCATTTTTTATAGCATAATCATGAATCCAAGCCCCTAATGTTAAACTCCCAAGCTCTGTACAAGCTTTCAACAAGCTAACCAAAGTAAACTCATTAGGTCTCACACCTTTTATCTGCATTTCCGAAAACAACTCGAACGCCTCTTGAGGCCTCCCATTCGACACATACCCATTAATCATAACAGTCCAAGAAACCACATTTCTCTGAGGCATTACATCAAACAATCTCCTAGCATTATCCACCTCTCCAAATCCCATTAAACCCGATATCATCGTAGTCCAAGAAACAACATTTCTCACATTCATTTCATCAAACACCTTACGGGCAAACTCTAAACACCTACATTTTAAGTACATATCCAAAAGGGTATTTTTAACAAACAAATCTTTACCATAATAACCAGTTTTCACAGCAAACCCATGAATTTCCTTTCCCTTTTCAAACGAAGAAGAAGCAGCACAAGCTTTAATAACAAAAGGAAAGGTAAATTTATCAGGTATTACACCTGTACATATCATAAAATTGTAGAAAATGATGGACTGTGAAGGAGAGCCATTAATGGTGTGAGATCTGATGATGAGATTCCAAGTGAAAGTTGATGGGGATTGCAATTGTTGAAAGATTGAAGTGGCGTAATTGAGATTGCCATAGGAAGAATAAAGACGAATCAATTGGGTGTTAAGTAGATTGTTGGAAGAAAGATTAGAGCGGATAATTTTGGCATGAATTTGGGAGAGATGGTTTGGATTTGTGCAGGTTTGAAGGAGAGAAAAAATGGCGGGAGGAGAAGCGAAGTATACGGCCATGGGTGGATTAGCCGTGCCACCACCTAATCCTCCTATGTTCACTAGTTCTCGGATAAAAATCAAGTTGCTTAGGAGTTTTTGAGTAGTGCATCAAGACCAAATCCAAAACGAAAATTTACCTTTAAAAATCCGAACTTTGGGCTGTTCTCTTCTAAAAATCCGACCTTTCGATTATTTTTGAAAAATTCCACCTTTACACCCCATCTTCATCTAAAACCCATTTTGACCGGTTACCTGATGATTTTAAAAAAATCCCACCTAACTCCTCTCATTTAATTCCCTCCTCTCCCTCATTTATTTCCCTCCTTCCATTGCTGGTAAACATCATCTTACCATAATACCTCAGCTCTAATTTTTCTTTAAAACCTGCGCCAAATCAGAGCAATTTTCACTCCCCTCATTTACTGTGGTAGTTGGATTCTTCACCACCCGCAGCTTAGCATCAAGATCATGACACTTAACACCCGATCTAGCAGAATTACAATGAGAAGATGAATTTTGATTTTGAAGAGGAGAGTACATGGCTTCCATGCTTGAAAATGAAGAAGATGAACCTCTTTATAGATTTAGGGTTTATTAATTTAGAATTTCTCTTTTTTTTATAAAATGCAATTTAACCGGTTCTTCAGGTTAAAGAATGGGCTGTGTACTTTAGATGAAGATGGGTGCAAAGGTGGGATTTTTAAAAAATAATTGAAAGGTCGGATTTTTAGAAGAGAACAGCCCAAAGGTCGGATTTTTAAAAGTAAATTTTCCAATCCAAAATAGTACACCCTCTCTAGTACGCATCATAAAAATTACAAAAAATATATGATAAAAATTTATACTATCTTTTATTCACACAAAATGAGACATTTGGGTTGGACACGGTTTTTAAGAGTGGAATGGTGGAGTATTTTAATTTATTAAATTAATTGTAAAGGTGGTAGTTGGGTATTGGGAGTAGTAAAAGTGAGGGTAATTGGGTATTTTAATTGATTAAATTAATTGTAAATGTGAGAGTAAAAATAGAAATGGGACATTTTGTGTGAATTGGCCCAAAATAAAAATGTCTCATTTTGTGTGAATAGGAAGGAGTATATATTAAGACGAATTTAATGAGATCTCACACGAATATATATTTTTTTTATTTATATGTCTTAAAAATCTTAATCAAATTTTCCCTCTAAAATAGAATATTCTAAATAGGAAGAATATTAGAAAATGGGGAGAGTAGATTTGCAAATTGATAGGATTGTCTATTTGATGTTGTTTTAAAAGTCGTGTGGTTCTTTTACTTGCATCTAAATATTTTTTTGCGTATTTTAATATATTTTATCACGTTGTTTGTATTTATATTTTTACCTAATACAAGTTATTTTCTTTATCTTGATAGATTTGCATGAAAGAGAAAATAGAAATTTTTAAAGAAATAAAAGATTTTGATGATAAATAAAGAGAGAAAATAAACTATATGAGAATTAAGAGAGGGTTAAAAATGTATGGATGAAATTAAAATCAAAGTAGAAGACCATTGTTCAAAATTAAAATGATGCAAAATGCATGAAATAGAATAAAATGACAATTAATGTAAAATGAGAGAGAGATAGAGTACAAAAACTTATTATCTTTTTGTTTTTCTCATTTAATAGAAATAAATTTGGGTTAAAGAATGAAACAAAAAACAAACAGATTATAAAAAGACTGGTTAACGTGAAAAGAGAGAATCTAAATTTGTGAATGAGTAGAGCTGTTCAAAAGTGACCCGACCCGAAAACCCGACCCGAAACCGAAAGTAAACCGACCCGAAAATGTGTTCCTTTTTTAGGTTTATCGACAATACCCGAACCGACTGACAACCTATTCTTGTAACCGACACATAACCGTTAACCGAGATTACCTGAACAAAAAATGACCGACCCGAGTTATATCCGACCTGAATCATGCTCGAAACCGAACTCGATCTGGCAAAAACCGACTAAACCCGAACACATTTTAGATCGAATTGCTTTAAATCTGAAACAATTTTTAACATAGAAGTATGATAGACTCATATTCAATCATAACTTTAATTTCCGGTCAAACAAGTAAAAGTAACAAAGTAATAGTGATCACTAGTTGATTTACATTTTAACTATTTTGCCTTAAGTAAAGGGAATCTTGTCATCAATTAAAAAATGACGAACAACTTAATTTGATATTGACTCGATCGATAGTAATTAGTAGTACGTAGTTGATAGTAATTAAAACCCGAACCCGATCTGTACTCGACAAAACCGAACCAATTAAACCGATGACAACCCGACGCCGATTAACACCCGACACGAACTTCAACCGACACCGAACCAATGCTAACTCGATAGCTCGAATAACCGATCTTCAACCGAACCGTGACTAACCGACCCAACTCGAGCGTGACCCGTCGTAACGCGCAACCGAAAAACAGTCGATCAGAAATACAACCGAACCGAACGACATCCGCCCGAAACCGACTCGGTCACCCGAATGAACACCTCTATGAATGAGATGATAAGAATGAGAGTATAGGAGCCAAAAACATGCAAAATAAGAGGGACTAATTAAATGAAAAGTGGTACAAAAATGCACGGTTAGAAGAATTAAAAATCCAACATAGTTTTTTTTTTTTGTACAATAGACGAAATATATAAAGTCTCATAAAAGGATGAATATTACTAGATCACTCTATAGTGCATCTAAAAATACGAAAGAAGTATGTCTTGATTTGATTCAAATCAACTTGAATTCATTGGTTTGTAATATACCATACATCAAGATATAGAAGGTCAGAGTTGTTTGACTTATTGAACTAATCACACCTCTAAAATTTAATCTTCTATGATTCATCATAAGTTGAATCTTTTTGACCCGTTTTCCACATCGTTGTTTTTAATCGAGGCCCTTTACATTTTTAGTCAATTTTTATAACTTAGATTCGACATTTCTTTGTTGTAGCCCTGGTAATCCGTAAATTGGTGTTGTACCTAGCAACATAAAAGTTTAGATGAGTAAGTGATATACAAATGAGTTTTTATTTTATTAATCAAAAGATGAGATTTTTATCATCAAACAAAGTAGATGTGTGCTTTTAAATTTTAATTTGTCTTACTATTTTTGAATATAATAATTAAAATAAAAGGGAAAACTTGTCATTAATAATACAATTTATTATCAATCCGCTGAGAATAAAGCTTTACCCACCTATGATTCATTTTTGAATAAATCCATCTAAGGGGGTTCTTTGCTGAGAATAATACAATCTATTCGCGATCAGCTAAACATGAACCCGTAGTTAAATGTTTGGTAACCTATTAAACATTAGGTGAATTTATTCTCAGCAAGAAACCCCATAGGTGGATTTATTCAAAAATAAACCATAGATCGGTTTATTCTTAGTAGATTGCAAATAGATTATCTCATTGGACTGATCCAAACCTGACTCAATCAGATCTAAAATTAAATCGACTGAAAATAACCAACTCAAACCCGAAACCAATCATTATGACATGTCTACTTTATATGAAAAAAATTATTATTTTTGAATAATACCTGATTCATTAATAAAGAGTCATACGACATCTAAATCAGAGATAAAAATTAGCAAGTACATAACAACTTTAACCAAAGATAATTCAAAATTAACAAAACTACGATCGTTGTATATGAGATCTGACAATTCTGAACATCTTCTTCTACATTGCTGTTTGACACAACCTTCTACAAACAAAGGGGTCTTTCGATCTATTGTAGTCTTGAGATAGAATTGAATTTGATGTAGTTGATGGTAATTGTAATTTTGATGTATGTTGTATTATCGCATGAATCTCTATCAACAAATCAATTACAAACCAAACTTCATAATTCCAAAGTCTCACGAAGAGAGAGAACAAAACCCAATATATGGGTAGAATCAACCCAATGAATGAGTAGAACAATTCTCCTGTAGAGAGAGGACAAATACTTATCCTAATCATATTCTAAATGCTTAAAACGGACAAGTTTAGGGGCTTACCATCAACCAAAAGGTTGATGATAGCCCCAAACCAACTATGAAGGTTATGTTTTTTTAGAAAGAGAAGACAGAAAACGAAAGGGGGAAAGGGATTTATATGAAACAATCATTGTAGTCTTAAAGAAAAATTCCCATTTTTATACCTCACAATTTAATTACACTCAATTAATTTACAACCTACTCCATAGATCGGTTTGTTCTTAGTAGATTGCAAATAAATTGTATTATTAATGACAATTTTTCCAAACAAAGAAGTACTTATCTCATTGAATTGATCCAAACCTGATCAATCAGATCTAAAATTAACTCGAACGAAAATAACCAACTCAAACCCGTTAAACCAATCATTATGACATGTCTACTTTACATGAAAAAATCATTTTAGTCCTAAAAAAATATTCCCATTTTAATACCTCACAATTTAATTACACTCAATTAATTTACAACCTACTCCATAATCCAAATTTATGATTTGTCCCTTTTTGTAGTTCTTGATGCTTTCCAAATCCCACTTCGGCACTTTCAAAGCAAGTGTGCCTTACACTTTCCTCTCTCTTCCCTCTTCCACACTTAATTTCTTTCACTCACCGATAATTCCAGAAACTCCCCCAATTCTAAAAAACCCTAATCTTTCTCACCATTTTCATTCATTCAATTAAAATTAAATCTGATAAAAATGGCAGATTGGGCACCAGTTCTTGTAGGGGTTGTACTATTTGTTTTGTTATCTCCTGGGCTTTTACTTCAGATCCCTGGCTATAATCGTTCTGTTGAGTTTGGAGGTATGAAGACTAATGGAAAAGCCATTTTTATTCATACTCTTATTTTCTTTGCTCTTTATACTATTCTCATCCTTGCCGTTCATATTCACATCTTTACTGGTTGATCCAACGCTTCAAATTAATTACTTCCATCAACAATAATTACTTGTTGTATTATGGGGATTGTGTATTAAGATCCTTGATTTTAGTGGGTTAATTTCATGATTTTAGTTTTTAATTTGGGTTTTGTTGATTTATTTGTAATAAGAACAATTGCTAGTATAATGGGTAAAGCTTGCTTCTTTTTTGTGGTTACTTTTCTTTTCTTTTTGGGTTCTTTTTCTATCAAACTTTTTTGGTATTTTTGTGTTGGAATTTGTGCATATTGATTCCCTTGTATTTGTATATTGTAGGAGTGAATTTGTCTACTTTGAGTACTATAGTTTAGTATACAAGACTTTTCATTTGAATGTTTGCTCTTGACCCATTTAGTTATTGGTTATTGGTAATAAATTGTGAGAATGATAATTAAAAAGTCCGTGTAATTGTGTTTAGAAAATCTCTTACGGCCTGTTTGGCTAATAGTATTAAATGGTGGTAATGAGAATGATTTATATTCTAAAATTTCATCCAAAGTTTTATGTCATTCCATGCTGACGAGACTTTGATCAGAGAAAAGTTTTTTTTTTTTATTTACAAACTTTCATTATCTCTCAATACCACCTCTCAATGGTAATGCGTTGAATTACTGTTATGAAGAAAATGAGATAATTGAAGTTGGACAACCATTGACAATAAGGTAGACAAGAGTTTTCTCAACCAAAACTACACCAGCTTTCATTTTCATTACTACCGTTTATTACCAACTACCAAATAGCCGTTAATCTGTGTATATTCAGTCCATTGTATTTGTAGGAGCTGATTTAGTAGCTCTGTATGAGAGATATGATTTGCTCCCAAGCTTAGTGTTTGTAATTAGTGTTGAAGATGCCTTCTGGCTATGAGAATAACTATTAACCATGTGTTTTTGGGAAGAATACACATGGTCATTATATTCCATCTTTGACCTCCATGGTTGATTAGAAATTTAGAATCTAGAATAAAAGATATAAAAAGACCTCCTTATGTCATAAAGTAATGGCATCATTACCTTTATAATAATGGAAAATTGATTGACTTCTAAAGCTAGATTATGTACTAGAATGAATGGAATAGAGAGAATGTCGTAGATGTATTTGGACTTTTGGAGTAATGTATGTTTAATTGATTTTGAGGATTTTACACTTAGATTTCTAATATGGAAGTATGTGTGTGATCTACTATTACCATTTACAATATAAGCAACAATAAAAACGCTAAAATAGTGGGTTGTGGACTTTCATATAGCGCTTGGTGAGTGATCCTTCTAATATCATACACTTTTGGGAAAGAGTGAACCTTATCGAGTGTGTATGCAAGTCAACACTCATTACTCGTGGGTTTGTGGGCTCAAACTTATGGGTGCCCTGTTGGTGTGGGTACACGAGTGGACCCATGGAGTGGTTATGTGTAGAATTTTCACGGCCTAACAAGGTGTATGAAATTTATGATAGTTTGGTTCAAAGAAGCAAGGCCAATAGCATTGAATATTGTCTTGACAACTCTGAAGTATGCACTGCCCGAATGATGATCAGTTGTCGGCACAGATTAAAGATTCTCGTTTATGGTTTCAGTTGCCTGACTCGTAGTTGTAGTCGTCTTGCTTTGCCGAGCAATTTTGATTTTGCTTCCTTGGTTATTCTCATTCAATAGCAATGCCCTTCATAGTACTTGTAGGTCTATCTTCTCGCTCAACCTTAAGGCATTCTTTTACTGGCAAAGCCATTGCTACCTGTTGCTCGTCATTTGTTTCCTTTACCAACTAAAATTCTCGCTGGTGCCAAGACAAAGTACGCAGCTATATTTCTCTCCTCCCTTTCCCTGTTTAGAAAGACCGGGTTTTCTTTAGTTAAGGACAACCCCAAAAACTAAATACATCAGTTTTATCCGGTAGCTGACTTGTGTAGAAGTACTCAGGTTCCAACCATCTTTGAAGCTCCAAAATCGGATATGTTTGCTGTATATATCTTTGCAGCAAGCCTAATGCAGTTGTCCCATGTAAGCCATGGGATATATTCGCAACGGGACCTTCGTATCCACGTAAGAGTTTCACAACATTCCGATCGATGGTTGATTTGTGTGTAAGCAACCACTTAACATATGAATTGCTGGAATTGAGCTTCATTCTATGTATTGTTTTAATCAACTACTCGAAATTACAATGAATACAATGCAATGTGGTTACGTAGCCTATATTCAAGCTTGGCATTGGACTACATCAGCACATAGAAGCCTCTACGTCGCTCGAGCATCATCATCATCATCATACTCAGTGTTCGAGCATGAGCATCATATAGTGAAAATGCAGGATTACAGTAATGGTTATGATGTTGCGGTAATGGGAGTAGGTTTGTTCGCTGCTAGTAGATCGAACAAAAGAGCATGATCAAAAAGTCGAGTAAAACCTTGTTCGTACTTCATTATAATTAATATTAAAAAGTATAATTTATAATAAAATATTATAGTATAAGTCGTATTAGTGTAGTATTAGACATATTCGTATAATATTAGTCGTATTAATTAGTGTAGTATTAGTTTCATTAGTGAAGTATAGTCGTATTTGTATAATATTAGTTGTATTAGTGTAGTAATACTCATACTCCCTCCGTTTCAGTTGACTCGTCCCATTTGACTTTTCACGGATTTTAAGAGTTGAGTAGGGTTCATTTAAAAGGTGGTAGTTGGGTATTTTAATTGATTAAATTAATTGTAAAGGTTGTAGTGTAGTATTGGTCATATTAATATAGTTTTAGTTGTAATTATTATTAGTCAAATTAGTTTAACATGTATCAATTGTATTTATTTAGCATTAAGTGTACAATATTAGTCGTATTAGTTTATTATTTGCATGTCTAATATGTTATTTAGTTGTATATGTATTATTTTAGTCATATTAGTTTAAGATTAGTCGTATTTGTATAATTAGTTGCGTAAGTGATTAGGGAAGACACTTATATTGAAATTAGGCTTGTCAAATAGATCAGGTTGGATCGGGGACGGGTTTGGGTCATATATAAATAAGTCAGAAAACCCTTGACCCAAAATCCAACCCATTTAGTTAATTGGGTCGAAAATTACAACCTTGACCCGCCCTGCAACAGATCAGGTTGACCTGATTTCGACTCACTTAACACGTTTATAGATTTTTTGTTTTCGTTTGAAGGTTTTTAATGTTGATTAAATCTAATTTTTTAGGTTTGAATTCTAATGTTGTTTATTTTGTATTGACTATGAAAAATAAGAAAATATCAAATGAACAAAATTTAGCTTATACTTATTGATTTAACTCGAAATTAACACATTTAATAAAATGGGTTGTACAGGTTTTTTTTAGGTTTAAAATTGTAGAGTGTTGGGTAGTTATTCACTAACGAGGACGATTCATATCAGAAATTAAACTAACTTCCATTGAATATTGTCGAGAGTACTCCATTGTATTACGTGAAGGAATACTGTAAAGATCTTGCTCGTCCTTGAAGTTGATTGCCTCATTGTTTTGATTGGACCATGGGTGTCTATTTTGCTTCTTGAATCCCTCTAGTTCAAACGCAACTTCTTTCATGGTAGGTCTATCTTCACCCTTAACGTTAAGACATTCCTTTACGAGTTTAGCCATTGTAACTAGTTGATCCTTGCTTGCTTCTCTCACTAATTGAGGATCAAGAATTTCCATCAACCGATCTTCCTTCAGTGCTGTTAAAAAGTATGTTGCCAAATTTTTATCTTTAAATTTTCTTGTAGGCGACATAGGTTTTTCTCTAGTGAGGAGCTCTGTTAGAACAATTCCGAAGCTATAAACATCACTCTTCTCTGTTAGCTGACTTGTATGCAAATACTCCGGATCCAAATAACCCAACGTCCCTTGGACTAATGTTGTCACTTGAGTTTGGTCTATAGGTACTAACCTTGAGGCACCGAAATCAGATATTTTTGTTGTGTAGCTTTCATTCAATAATATGTTAGTTGATTTAATATCTCTATGAATTATAGGAATTGAAGCAGCTGAATGGAGATACATTAGTGCATTAGCAGCCTCTGTGGCAATTCTAATGCAGTTGTCCCAAGTTAGCCAAGATGTGGCTCCTTTATTTGTATGGATATGATCAAAGAGAGTGCCGTTGGAGATGTATTCATATACCAACAAAGGAACTTCTGTTTCGAGACAACATCCTAAGAGTTTTACTACGTTTCGATGGTTTATTTGTGTCAAAATAACAACTTCGTTGATGAATTGCTCGATCTGAGTCTGATCTACCTGCTTAGATTTCTTAACTGCAACTTCACGACCATCCTTTAATATCCCTTTGTACACAGTTCCATAACCACCTTTACCCAAAATACGATGTTCACTATAATTATTTGTTGAAACTTTAAGTTCATCTTCTGAAAATATTTTCGATGATTCAGTCCTTCCTCCAATTTGAAGAAGTTGTTGTTTTAATAAAATTCCTCCATTTTGCTCAAAGAATTTCTCTTTCATTTTGATATGTTGGTTTCTTCTATAGAAGGAAAAGACTATCCAACTTAGTACTGCAAAGGATGTCAATCCCAAGCTCAAGCCTGCAAATGAAATTCATTAACAAATTAATTATCAAAGATGGAAAATGTTTGTTTGAGTTATTGTTTGAAAGTTTTTCCTTTTTATCCATATGATAAGATTATAATTCTCCCGCCTTACCCTGATAAAAACAAAAACAAAGAAATATTTAGCCTTCTACTTTAATTATTTAGGCTAATGTATATATGATTTTATTAAGGAAAATTCTATATGGTAAGCACCAGGTTAAGGGACGCCTGTAATAACGAATTTTGTTTTCATTTCTACATGGTAAGCACCAGGTTAAGGGAAACTAGCTGCCGTAACTATATGGGCTAAAAAAAAGTTTAAATGGCATTAAAAGGTCAAATTACCATATTGCCCTCGTTTATTCATCATCATCTTCTTCCTTTAACTCCTTTGTTCACCTTCCTTCACCAATTCTTGAACCTTCATTGAGATCAATCTTATACTTCACCTTCCTTCACCAATTATTGAACCTCCACTGAAATCAATCTTATACTTCACCTTCCTTCACCAACTCTTGAATCTCCATTGAAATCAATCTTATACTTCACCTTCCTTCACTAATTCTTGAACCTCCATTGAAATCAATCTTATACTTTATAGTGGAACCCTAAACTAATGGAGGTTCAAGAATTTTAAGGTTCATGCTATAAAAATATAATTCAAAAAAAAAAAAACACAAGTAAGAATTTAAACGATAAATGACCTTAAAATAATTCATCTCAAGAAAGTGGTTTACAGAACTCACCAGGATAAAGATGATGGGCTTTCGTGGCATCATATGGCCTTTCACTCTTTTCCTACTAAATCAATTGTTGATAAGTTTTATGAGTCGGTAGCTCCTGTGTTATCTAAAGCCTGTATTAATGCAATTTGGCGAAATCCTTCACCTCCACGGGCTCAACTTACGTTATGGATGGCGTGTTTAGAGAAATTAAAGACGGGTGATCGATTAGTAGATTTAGGGATTTTGGCGGTCCAAGATGCTATGTGTCCGTTTTGCAACTTAGTCTTGGAGTCTCATTCACATCTCTTTTTTTCTTGCTCTTTTTCATGGAAGGTTTGGATGTCTATGCTCAATTGGTGGGGTGTGGAGGGTGCTTTGCAGGATCAGTGCTCTCAATTTATCATTGCATGGGGTAGTCTGACTAAGTCTAAACGTCGCAAGAAACTTTGGTCTGTGGTTATGGGGTGTTGTGTATGGTCTTTATGGTTTGAGCGTAATAAGATTAAGTTTGAAGGGGGTGTCCCGGACTTGCACCGTTTTATTTTCCCATTGAGAGTCCGAATTGGTTTATGGGCTAAAGAATTATTGGGCTTCTCTCTGGGATCTTCTCCTTTGTTTGTATCTTTGGGTCCGACGTTTGCTTTTTAGTATGGACTCTGTTTTGATCGTTGGTTTCTCGGCTGGACTTTTTATTAGTTTGTGGTTTTTTGCTTTTGTCGTTTTATCTTAGGTTCGTTGTATTTTCGTTTTTTAATTAGTTTCGTATTTTTGTTTCGTTGTTTTTAGTTTCGTTTTCTAGGTTCGTTTTTTTTATTGGATATTGTACATGCATAGCCCGCTCCTATGCTGTTTTGAGCGGCCCGATTTTTGTTGATTTTATGTCTAATGGCTTTTTCCCCTCGCGGGGTTTTTTATGCCGGCAGTAGTAAAATCTCAAAAATCGGTGTTCTTTTCTTTTTCTTTCAATATAATATTCCTACTTTCCGAAAAAAAAAGAGAACTCAATTAAAAATCAGTACTTTTGCAAAGATATATTAAGAAGGAATTATTGAACAAGTATTAAAAATCAACTAAAAATTAGAATCACGATAATGACAAGCTAATTACTACTTTACAAGTTTGGTTTACAAAACAAGTATTTTGGTTGTGACCTGATCTATGACATAAACCTTAAAATTATGCATCTAATGACAAGCTTAATTAGTTCAAATATTTATAAATCTTGAACATTGTTACTGACTTACTACATACGACAATTATATGCAAACCCCATAATTATTAAAACTGATAAACTGTTACGATTACAATATAATTTAAAGATCTTTTAGCTTTGGATAGGTAGGTAGTTAAGATGTTTGAAACTACCAAACCACAATTTAATAGTTTTGCTTAATTGTTTTTCTAAATGAACACTAATTTGAGAAATAAGTTACTTATAAACCGCAAAGTGGGTATTTTAATTTTTTTTTCAATATTATTAGATTGATTTCAATGGAGGTTCAAGAATTGGTGAATGAAGGTGAAGAAAGGTGAAGGAAGATGAAGTATAAGATTGATTTCAATGGAGGTTCAAGAATTGGTGAAGGAAGGTGAAGGAAGGAGTTAAAGGAAGAAGATGATGATCGAGAATAAACAAGGACAATATGGTAATATGACCTTTTTAACGGCCATTCAAACGTTTTTTAGCCCATATAGTTACGGCAGCTAGTTTCCCTTAACCTGGTGCTTACCATGTAGAAACGAAAACAAGATTTGTTATTACAAGTGTTTCCCTTAACCTGGTGCTTACCATGTAGAATTAACCAATAGTCAATTATGCCTACACCTTATGTAAATATAAGATATACTTGCAAATTTTATACCTAGTAATGTATAATTAATCTTTTATGTACATAAAAAGAATAGAAAAATAAGCTCTAGAATAGATTTACAACTCGTCTTATATGAGATTTTTTTCATTATGAGATCGTCTCTCCAAGAGTTTAGAGAAACTAGGGGTTGCCTCTGCTTCTTCAAAAATGCGTGAAACTAAAATAGATTGAGATGGTTAGAGCATATGCAGAGCTAGACTTTTTCACGCCCTCGTGATGAGGATCGAAAGCATCATAGTGGAGGAAGAGAAGTCAAGGAAGACCTAGGAGAATGTGGGAGGAACAAATAAAAAATGACTTACATAAGTATTACCTCTCTGAGGACCTAATTAGGGATAGTCGTAGTTGGAGATGCCTTATACATGTCTTAGACTATTGATACTCTATCGTTTACTTTTTGGTGCTCTTGTTCTTTGTCTTTTACATATTATTCCTTTACTTGTCTTTTACCTAGTTATTTTTATTTTATTTATTTTTAATTTTATTATTGAGGGCCAAACTTGTTGTAAGCTTGCGGATTCAGCTTCACTCAGTACTTTTCGTTGTAGGAACCTCTCTTTCTGAGGATCTTTCTCGAGCCGAGGAACCCTTTGGTAGCATCCTTCTTTTTGGGTTTGAGTTGCTCCTTTCATTTCTTCCCCATACCCTGATCAAAGTTTCCTATGCGCGGAATACACTGAATACGTTGATGATGATTTTGAGCCTAATGTCTAATTGATCATATATACTTCTGTTGCCAAAACTCATGCCTTAACCCCCTAAGATCTGGACATACTGGCACAAGATCTGACCAATGCCTTCACTAAGAAAATTCGCGCCATTGTAAGCGCCAATAATGCTGCCCCCCAATAGTAGTTATTGGCTGACATTGCGAATCAAACCAAAAATCTCAAGGAAAAGATTGAGCCAAGTGAAGAAGTCTTCACTCCCAAAAGTCCAATGACGGGGACAAAAAATCTCTCATTCCAGCAAAAGGAACAAAAGAAGGAGAGAAAGATCAAAAGTCAAAGCAATAGTAAATGAGAGGAAAATGGCAAGTCAAAGTCCGAGACTCAGGATGCAAGAAAACACTTAAAGGACATAACAAAGGGAACAATCAGAAAGTGTCCAATCTTTTATAAACAAGAAACGCGATGAGAGGAAGATGACACGACTTACTAGGTCTAGCCGCCTGGTAAGCCCCTTCAAGACTCCGCATAATGATTTAAGCCGAGGAGGTCCAAGCAAGGCACTATGTTCCCTGCTATTAGGGATGGCAATGGGTCGGACTCGGCTTGGATTATACATACTCTGACTTTGCTCCGGATAATAGTCAGACTTTTGTTTTCAATCCACCTCCACTTGGAGTCGGATTATACATACTCCAAGTTTGCCCCGACTCGGACTCTCGGATCTCCAACGGAGTCGGATGCAGAGTTGGATTATCATCAAATAGTATCGTTATGATATTGTACTAATGATTTTGAAGCATACAAAATCAACAAAATATAGTTTTCAAATACAATCTGTAACACCCTGGCCCAACGGACCACCGGTGACTACTCATGGAGGCTGTAAACTAGCCCCACAAACCAACACAAGTCTTTCCAGTGCACTTTGGCCTCGCTCGTGCGCACCCAGGAAAACATCCCAGGAGGTCACCCATCCTAAGATTACTCCCCACCAAGCACGCTTAACTGTGGAGTTCTTAGCAAATGGGCTCCCTAGAAAAGAAGATGCACCTTGTTGATATGCGTAGTCTATCAATCCCTTTTCAAGCTAAATCTGGGGTATCACACAATCTAACAAAAAAAATATGTATTTCAATTTGAATTCAATTTTAGCAAAAGAAATAATCTTACTACTACTGCAATTTAACAAAATTTTCTCGTATTTTGATTGGCGTATTTTATTTCTCTTGATTTCATTTGTCATATTTTGATTCATTAATGAAAAAAAAATACCAAGTAGTTTTCAAAATCGAAAATTACAACTAGTAAGAAAGAGAGCTTGAATCAGTCATGTCTAGAGTTTTAAAGGAAACAAAATATAAGTGTACAAGTCAAATGTCCTACAGGGTCGGAGTCGGGTCGGACTCTTGGATTTTTAATAAGGTCCAACTCCGGTCCATCTCTAACTCGGACTCGGATCATAAAGTCGGAGTCAGAGTCGAATGACTTTTATCTCGGACTCAAATCGGATTGTTTTCCTCGGATCGAGTCGGACTAGGGTCGGATTCGGACTGAATTGCCATCCCTACCCGCTATCTGCCGAAATACTAGCTGCTACCAATCCGACTAAGATTAAATTTCACAATATGACTGCCTTTGATAGAACAAAATGCCCGGAGTAACATATAGTGGCCATATATATGTGTGTGTGTGCGCGTGTGTTTGTGTGTGTGTAAGAGAGATCAAATAAGAAGAGTGTTCAAAACGAGAAGGATAATAAGCATTTTACAACCTTAATTTTTTTTTTTGAAAAAAATAAAATAAAATCGTAAAAGTCATTATCTTACCCATTATAAATCAGAAAAATATTCTTAATTTATAACATAATATACTTTTTTGTATATATAGTGACTAACGAAAAATCGTTCCCATCCTTCTCAATTTAATGTTCTTTTTATTTGATTTTATATATATATATATATATATATATATATATATATATATATATATATATATATATATATATATATATATATATATATATATATATATATATATATATATATATATATATATATATATATATATATATATATATATATATATATATATATATATATATATATATATATATATATATATATATATATATATAATGTGGTGGTGTAATAGTCTTGGTCAGGGGCGGAGCAAAGTATTCTGAGGCCCAGTTTATTTTGTATAAACTTTTAATCTTGGGGCCCTTTATAATTGAAAATAGATTTTCTTAAAAAATAAAAATTCAACGCATTTTCTAATAATGTTAATATTAATTTTATAAAAATAACTTAAATTAATTTGATAAAAATTAAATATTCATCTCTAATATTGAGAAGAAAGAGAAAAAAGTAATAGATCAATCTTAAATATTGGAAAAATGTAAAGTTAAAAAGAATGCAAAATTGAGAAATTAAATATTGATTATTTTTAGCAATTATTGATGTTTAATGAATGGGTGAAAAATAAATGATGTAAGAGAAGATGTTAGGGGTTAAAAAAGGATTGGTTTGGAAATAGAATGAAGAAAAGAGAGAAAAAAAATATAATTATTAAGATTTGATCCTATGACCATTAATATGTTTGGTAAAGCTCCCACCAACTACTCTACCTTGTTAATATATTATTTTAATATGACTTTTTTATATGAGGCCTTTTAGGTTTTGGGGCCCTGTGCGGTTGTGCACCTCGAACCCCCTTAGAACTGCCCCTGGTCTTGGTGTAGCCGTAGGTATGTTTTAAAGAGGTTTAAGTTTCACAGGGTGACCCTTAAGCGATTGGTGTAGCTTGGATTTAGTTCCACAAGTTCAAGGTGTAATTAACGGTGGATTCTTGATGGAACGTTTGCCATCGTGAGCTGCATTGTGCACCTCCCCTTTAAGATTGGTGTTGTGGTTCCCTCTATGTATGAGGGTCTAACGGTGTTGGTCGTCTCCTCATGGCTTGTCATAGTTTTGTAGAAAATTTTGGGGTATATTTAAGTGGAAGGGATAACAAAATAATTATGTGAACAATAAAATTTAGAGTGCCATTGAACATCTAATACTTTAAGTAATATTAAGGAAAAATTGATTTTAAAGGTTCAAACTTTGCCTCATTTGCTTTTAAAGGTTCGAACTTTCGTTTATCCTAGAAAGGTTCGAACTTTGGGGATCATCTTCATTTAAAGGTTTTTATGGGTTTTTTTGGGTTGATTTTGGATTGATTATGGGTTTTTCTGGGTTGATTCTTGGTTGATTATGGGTTTTTTACCCATAAAAACCCATAATCAATCCAAAATCAACCCAAAAAAACCCATAAAAACCTTTAAATGAAGATGACCCCCAAAGTTCGAACCTTTCTAAGATAAACGAAAGTTTGAATCTTTAGAAGCAAATGAGGCAAAGTTCGAACCTTTAAAATCAATTTTACCTAATATTAATAACACTAAAAACTTATAAGAATACAATATATACTACTACTATATTGTAGTAGCTCACTCTTATTCTTACGACAGCTCACTTTGAAATATTGTTCTCACTTTTGCTTTCTCAAGGATATTGTTGTGGGATGATAAAAATGTAAGTGATAAACACCCTATTTATACTACTAGAAATGCTCCAAATTCAACAAAGATTGACAAGTAATTAAAGCTTTTACACTTAGCTTAATAGGGAGGAGGTGATAGGAGTAGAATTTTACTACCCTTGGCTGTAAATTTTTGACTAATTTATGCATTGATAAAAGAGAAGTGGCTCGTGACTTTGTTTAACAGGTTGGAAGTGGTGTTTGTAGTTCAATACTCCTTGATTTTTATGGTGGCTCGGGCCTTCTAGCTTTTGATCAAGGTTGCTAATTTGTAACGTACATTTGGCCACAAAAACTTGTGTGCAACGGTTGCATGTGTGCAACCAACTATGAATGGGCCAAATAGTCCACGATTCAAGTTCTAAAAGATCAAATCTAAGACGTAAAAGACCAATCTCAAGACATAAGTCGATTTGGTTTTAGTTATTATATTAAGTATTATAATTTTCTTTTAAAAAATTCCAATTTCAAGACTTAAAAGATCAAATCCAAAGCTTAAAAGACGATTTCCAACTTTTTCTTGAATTTAGCCTTATACATGAGGCCGTTGCACAGGAGAATTGCTGACATTTGGCAGGTGGTGTGGATGGAAGATTGATGTGGCCCATTAGGTCCTTTTTAGTATTGATGTGACACAAAACCTGATTTTAAACCGACTCGAAATCAACCCGATGACCCGAATGAACACCTCTACTTGAGCTAGGCCCTATGGTGTGGTGATGGCGTATTTGTTGCTTTGTCGACCTTTATGGTGTATGAAATTCTTAAAGGGAGCCTTCACATTTTATATTTATCAATAGCTTTTTCCGCTCAAGGTTATTTACACTGGCGATTTTATATGATGTTCCTTTAATTTTCTTTGAATAAAATTCCCTAATTTTCTAAAAAATCAAAAATTGATTATTAGTCATATTTTTTCATGTTAGTTCTTTATTAAAGTTTTGAACTGCAATTAACGATTTATTTTAACTACATCTTTTAACTATGGATCCGTAAGTACATAAGTATTCATGATCATAATGGTGACTACATATTTTTAACTTATAATTTATAAGTAAGTAATATAAGAATTTTTTATATGATTGAGAATATCTTTTTAGGATCGAATCATTGGATCATAGGCCTATCACCCAAATTCTTGATCTTGGTACGATCGTATGATCCCTCCATTCGTAGGATCGTAAGATCCCATCCATTTTTAAGATCCTACTTAAGATCTTGATTAGTCACCTATTTTTGAATTGTAGACTCGTATAATCGTAGATTCAAAATTGGAATTCCGATTATCAGGAGTCCATGACAAGGTAAAAATTATTAAACATTAAATTTTAAAATAAAAATATTAAAAGTAAATATAAGTAATGTGAGAAGGGTGTGATTACCTAAAATTAACCTTGTATCTAATTGTGAAGAATGTTTAATACAACCAGTTCCAACTTTTAGAGCATCACCATGATATCCATGAGGACATGAGCAGTTGTAGTTACCTGGATTGTTGGTGCAAATATGAGAGCAACTATGGCTTGAGTTCGCACATTCATCAATATCTGTGAAAAGGCACTTACACCAAAAAATATTAAGAAAAGTGTTTCAAAATATAATCTCACATTTCAATAATTTTTCTATAATAAATCTGACTTATGATTAATCTTGAATAATAATAAAACAAACTAAAAGTATTTAACATAGACATAACACTGATTTTTGCTATAGACCGTTTATAATATAGACGGGTAAATATGGGTCAACCCATTTTGCAAAATAAGAAACTGATTAGTCATTAGTCTTATTTTTAAATTTAAAATCATTGAGTTGGGTTGTTGGAATAGTCGTTTTTACCATAGATGGTCTCTCAGAGACCTTCTGTATACATAAACACATTGCAAAATAAGAAATAGTAAGATATACGTACTAACCTGTGCATCCAGGACTAAGATAAGGATTACCCTCAAAACCTTGAAGACAACTGCAACGATATCCACCGTTAAAATCGTTGCAATTGGTGTTAGCTTGACAAGCATAAGATGACTTGTTTTCTTTAGCTTGAACACAGTTTTGTCCCATCCCAACAAACCAATCAATCACTATAGGAACATTTTTCTTTGTTTTGTTCCCAAAGTTTGGGTCCTTAAGATCATTAGCATTGAATATGAACTTATCTTGTTCGGCTAAAAACGCATAGCTATTAAAGTAAGACACATTGGTGTGATTGCTTAGACTTCTCAAGTTTATTTTGAAGCTTTTCAACCCCTTTGGAATCGATATTTGGCAACAACCGATCCCTGAACATGAGCCGTCTATCACATCTGATAGATTAGAACACCCCGCAACACAACCGGTTGTGAATGTTCGTTCGTGTAACCCATAGACAAGTGCATAATCATCACAACCAATAACGGTTAATTTATTTTCTGTGTCTGAAAACACGATTGGAAATGCTGCAAGATCTATCGATGCATCGAAAGATTTTGAAACTACTTTGTTCCCTTGAATTTGTTGGACGTAGCTACTTGATACGAAATTGGAAATACGTAACTGGCCGTTTATCGATATATCTAGCACTTCAAGGTTACCTTTTCTTCCTAAGAAGGCTTTTGGAGGGTCGTAGTAAGAACTATTGCAATTTATAATGTAATATTTGTTAAGAGAACATTTTCCGTCTAGGCTAATGCCAAACGGATAGGGAACCTTTAAGTTTCCACATGTTGTACTGCAACCTTCTTTCGATAAGCGTATAGCCTCCTGTCTTCTATCTCTCTCCAAATATTGATTATAATTTCTACGAGCAGGGAACAATGAATATGATATTATTGTAGAATTGCAAGTAAAACATGAAAATTTTAGGATGGTTAAAATCAACCAAAGCCATAACAAGAAGAAATTAGATAATTCTCTAACCATAAACATATTTTTTATATTTATTGTTGAAGGTACATGTAAAATGTTGCAAATAAGATTATATCAACTCCCAAGTAAACCAAGGCTATATATAGAGTCAACCTTGAATAGACTTAAAGACTTCCACACACAAGTCATATATATTTATTTCTCCATCTACCTTCTTTTTTGTTTTAGCATGGGTGGGGTCTTGTAAAAAGCCTTACATTATTAGCAATGATCTAATAATTTTAGTTTTTTAGGCCACTACTAGTATTATTTATTTTATTTATTTTTGTTTAAAGGTTATTTTCAAACAATTTATAATTATAACTAGCTAATTGTTTTTTTTTTTTTTTTTTTTGAGAGAAGCTAATGGTTGGTTGTGATTGTTACGTAACAACAAGAAATCAATTGTTTTTTTGAAAATTGTTAAAACTATCTTTAAAGATTGTTTTTCACAAAGAAAATATTAGTTATGGAGTCATTTACAAATAGTTTTTAAAAGATAGTTTTGGGCAAAAAAAAAAAAATTAACAAATAATGCATATAATTCGTTACCACCCGGTATTATTTCACAAAGATAATTCTTCGATAGGTGATTTTTTTTTAATATTTTTTTTGAATAAAGTTAAAATTTTATTGCTAAAAAAGAAAACCTATACAATACCTGAAGGTGCCAACTTTGAGAATTACTAAAATCCTGTTGGATATTCGGCCCATTTGGTTAGTGGTACTAAATGTTGGTAATGAGAATGATTTATAGTATAAAATTTCATCAAAAGTTTTATATGATTCTTGGTAATGAAACTTTGATCACAAAAAAAATTTTTAGTTAACAAATTTCCATTACCACCTAATACCACATTTCTCAATGATAATTCATTAGAATGACTTATATTTATGAAAAAAATGAGATGACTAGAGTTGGACAAGCATGGCTATCAAGGTTGCCAATATATTCGGCCCCATTTGGTTAGTGGTACTAAATGGTGGTATTGAGAATTCGATTGATTTATAGTATAAAATTTCATCAAATGTTTCATATAATTCCTGGTAATGAAACTTTGAACACAAAAAAATTTTTTGTTAAAAAATTTCCATTACCACCTAATACCACATCTTCCAATGATAATACATTGGAATCACTTTTATGAAAAAAAAAATGTGATGACTGGAGTTGGAGTGTTGGACAAGCATGACTATCAAAGTTGCCAAAATATTTTTCAGCTAAAATTACACTAATTTTTTATTCTTATTAGCACCTTTTATTACTACCTGCCAAATTGGCCTTTAGAGTATATTAGAATATTGATAAAGTACAATGAATATAATTGGAGATATCAAGCTTTAGGCATACGCATAGGTCCGAGTATATAACATACCAAATAAGAACGCCAAGTATATTTCATTATATAGTTTCAATCACATTTTCTTATTGCATTTTTAGCTTGTTAGAAAACAACCAATCGAACACATTTTTCTCTTCAATCAATATTTTCAGTAGAGATTAGCAAGTTTCTTGTCCTACGTTTCTTGTGTTCGACCCGTGACTACATACACGTACACCGTGCACTAGTTAAATAAAATTTGCACCTCACATACAAACTTTTGGGTTTTTTTTTCATGACACAAGTTAATAAAATTATTTTTGATTATCACTTATCAGTAACTGTAGAAAAGAAGAGATTATATATATTGTAAATACTATGCTTGATCTTTATGTTTGACTTAATTTTAATTAAAACTGAATTCATTCTTATGTTTGATAGGCACACAAAAAGTAGCATTAATCAGTTTATTAATAGAGACATGATATTTTTTTTAAATTACAATTTAAATATATGAGTAATGCAAACTTTATAACCAAACTAAGCCACAACTTCAAATTATTATGTAGTCCCCACTAACATTAACGAGGATGATTCATATATGTGATCAAACTAATTTCCATTGAAAATTGTTCAGAATATCCCATTAAATCTGATGTATTACTAGTTATTCAAACCTCGCTCTGACCTAATTTCTTACTATATGTACCAGCGAACTCATTAGTACTAGGTATATATTAATAACCCTTCTAGGGCATTAACGACATTAAAAAAAAGCTTAGCATAAAACCATTAAACTAAAGACTATAGTGCACTTGGTATCAGACTATATTGACACTTTATCTACTATTTTTTATGATTTAAGCGTAGGAGATCATCGAATATATCCTTTAGGCCCCCTAAAGTAACGTGTATTACTTGTGCAGTTACAAACTCAGGCGATATTAAGTGAATAAACGGCTAAGAGTTAATAAACAAATCTCTCATTCTCATTACATATAATGGGAAGGTTGACAGTAGGTCTGAAACTCTCTATGGGGGTGAATATAGAGTATGTCAGATTAAAATTTTAAACTTGACAGTTATCTGAAGACCTCGTATAGCGCTTCAAACTGTTTTCCAAAAATTGTATTAAGGTCGATTTTCACATTTATTAATGAACAATGTTATAATGCATAATTTAGACGTAGACAAAGCATGACTAGTTGTTATTGAGGTTCGGCTATCAATAGCGTATGAGGTTGTCAGGATCGGGATTCTACGCAGGATCGAAATCATTAGGTGGGATCGGATCGTAGGATCGGTCGATTCTACAAATTTGCTGAATTAACAAGTTTTATATGACCATGCTTATTGTTTGATGATTTTCAATATAAAAAAGCACTAAAAACACATCTTTTTTAATACTATATGTAGATTAAACATAATAGCTTCTTCATCATCATAATCGTTGTCAAAATACAAGTTTAAAAATAATGTCAACACATAATGTCAAAAATACAAGTTTCAAATTAATCAAAATGCATCCAATAATCCCATAGATAACATCCAATAACATCCAATAGGTTCAGCAATCATCAATTCGACCAACAATTCGAGCAGCAATCATCAATTCAGCAAAATAAAATGGAGATTCAAATTAACAAATAACAAATAACATCCAATAATCCCATAAAGATTATTCGAGTAGCAGCCATTATCGAGCAGTTTTCATCAATTCGAGCATGAAGATGAATGTTTAATCCCATAACAAATAACAAATAGGTTCAGATTCATAACAAAAAACATCCAATAACATCCAATAATCCCATAAATAACATCCAATAACATCCAATAAAATGAAGATTCAAATTAACAAATAACAAATAGGTTCATAACAAATAACATTCAAATTAACTCATGAAGATGGATAATCGAGCAAAAATCATCAATTCAAGCAGCAACCAAGCAAATATTGAGCAACAAATCAGCAAATATCGAGTAGCAGTTGCTAAATACAAAAAATACAGAGGTGAGACCGTGAGAGATGGATAATCGAATTCGAACCTGAATGATGACAGTGAAATCAATGATTCAAGAAGAAATGTGAGCAGCAGTAGTTTCAGACTTTCAAAGAAGATGAAGATAGGAGATTTGAGGTGCGTTTTAGGGTTTAGGTTAAGAGGAATGGTTTTTTTGGGGAGATAATGAATGACGGCATTTTCAGGGTTAGGGAATTTAGGGTTTTTTTGGGGGGAATTTTGAAGTTTAAGTAAATTTCTGGATATATGACGGGATCGGTAGAGAATCGCGATCCTGTGCGATCCTACACGATCCTAACGACTCCATGGGCAATCCTACCAATTTTCGATCCTATGAACGATCCTATGCGCAGGGAACGATTTGGGTCGAGGATCGTACGATCCTACGATCCGGATCGCGATTCTAACAACGCTGTAATCCTCACCTATGTGTTCTTTGTCAACTCTTTGGATTCAAACTTCTTTCTTGATTAAGTTAACAAGTAATAAGAATACTCTTAAAATAGATACAAAAATTTAGAAAGATTATTTCTACATAGTTAGGAATTATACTTCACATATTTAGAATTTATATTCCACACGTTTTTCTTTCTTGAGTAAATTAACAATTAATTTAATTCTTTTAATAATATAAGAACGTGTAACCAAATTACTAATATTAACTCAATTTTTTATCATTTAAATCCATTTGATTTACCAAAATAATAATTTTGATTTGGACTGGATTAACATTAATAAATATATCATCACCAAGTTAACAATTAATCTATTTCATTAAATTGATAAAATATATTACAATAATTATAATATAACTTTGATTATTTCAGCTTATTTAAGTTGCATTTCAATCGACTAACAACTAAAGGAATATATATCAAGTATTAAATAAACATATAAATCAATATTTTTTTTTGAAATGTATAAATCAATATCCTTTCATACTTAATATGATATTGAACTAATTAATCGAATAAATACAATCACTTAATTTTTTGATTAATTTAATATGCGTAATTGTTTCTATTAAGCGTAATTTGAATCCCAAGACGACACTGGCAATTTATTGATGTTGAGCGTCTTATTAATTTTCTAATTTTATTATAAATACTATTGATATTTCTTATAAGATGAGTTTCAACAAAAACAAGTTCAATGGTTGAAAAGGCATTATATGAAGGTAAGGCTTTGACAAAAAAAGTTTGAATTAAGAACTTAATCTTCAAAGGTTTGCGGTTATTATGTATATATTTATTTAAAGGGTTTTAAATATTTTATTTTCAACACAAAATAATTTTTTAATTTAAATATTTTAAGTTTATAAAATAATTTGCTAAATTATTTTAAATCTTCCATTTTTAATTTATTTTTGGTATAAAAAATTATTTCCGGTCTAACCGGTCCAAATCCGGACCGGACCGGATGGAACCGGTGCGGTCTTCGCTCTTAGCATATTCGAGATTGCGGTCTTCCGGTCCAGGTTTGGACTGGTGAACACTCCTACATGACACAGTTAATAAAATTAGTTTTGAAGATAACTTATCCACTAACACTATGTTTGGATAGCAAATTAGGCGAGAAAAGAAAGGAAAGGACGGGGAAGGAAAGGAAGGGAAGGGAAAGAGAGGGAAAGACTACATTGTTTGTATAGGAAGGAAAGAAAGGAGAAAGAAAGGAATTCTATTTTCCTTCCAAATATTTCCTCTTATAGAGAGATTTAGATGTTGACAAAATAAAGGAAGCTAATCCCTCCAAATCCCCTTATTGTCTTTTTGTTATCCAAACAAGGAGATTTCCATCCCTTCAAATCCTTTCTTTTCTTTTTCTTTCATTTCCCTCCTAAGTGTAGAAAAGAAGAGATCAATATATTGTAAATACGATGTTTGATCTTTATGTTTGACTTAATGTTAATTAAAATTGAATTCATTCTTATGTTTGATAGGAACACAAAAAGTAACATTAATAAGTTTATTAATAGAAATATGATGTTCTTTTTAAATTACAATTTAAATATATGAGTGATGCAAACTTTCATAACCAAACTAAGACACAACTTCGATTCATCATATAATCCCCACTCACATTAACGAGGATGATTCATATCTGTCATCAAACTAACTTCCATTGAAAATTGTCCAGAATACCCCATTGGCTCTGATGTATTGCTAGTTTGAACACTTGAATGAACAGGGTAAAGATCTTGATGGTCTATAAAGTTGGTTGTGATCTCCTCAATAGATTGGTTAGCCCAAGGATGTCTATTTTCTTTCTTTATTGCTTCTAATTCAAGAGCAACTTCTTTCATAGTGGGTCTATCATTCCCTTTGAAATTAACACATTGCTTGATAAGCTCAGCCATTTTAACTAATTGCTCTTCACTTGCTTCCCTCACTAATTGAGGATCAAGAATTTCCATTAAACGATCTTCTTTCATCGCCAACACAAAAAAAGATGCTAGATTCTTTTCTTCGATCTTTCTTTCCGAACAAAGGACCTTCTTCTTGGTTAAGAGCTCGGCAAGAAGAACTCCAAAACTGTAAACATCGCTTTTTTCAGTTAGCTGACTTGTTCGAAAATACTCTGGATCTAAATATCCCAATGTTCCTTGCACTAATGTTGTCACTTGTGCTTTATCAATTGGGACAAATCTTGAGGCACCAAAATCAGATATTTTTGCCGTATAACTTTTGTCTAATAATATGTTTGCGGATTTTATATCTCTATGAATAATAGGTATTGAAGCTGCTGAATGAAGATACATAAGTGCATCAGCTGCTTCTGCAGCAAGTCTAATGCAATTTGCCCATGTAAGCCAAGATGTGACACCGTTGTATTTTCGAATATGTTCAAGGAGAGTTCCATTAGATATAAATTCATATACAAGCAAAGGAACCTCGGTCTCAAGACAACATCCTAAGAGTTTCACCACATTTCGATGGTTGATTTGTGTTAGAATAACAACTTCGTTGATGAATTGCTCAACCTCAGTTTCATCATCGATTCTTGATTTTTTTATTGCAACTTCACGACCATCCTTCAAAATTCCTTTGTACACTGTACCATGACCACCTTTACCTAGAATACGATCTTCACTGTAATTATTAGTTGCAACTTTGAGTTCCTCGATAGAAAATATTTTAGAAGACTCTGTAGTTCCACCATTTTGTAAAAGTTGTTGTTTCAACAAAATTCCTCCATTTTGCTCAAAAAATTTCTCTCGCATTTTCATTAGCTTCTTTCTCTTAGTAATTGTGAGGCAAAACCAACTTGTTGACATAAGGAGGATAACCAATCCCACACTCAAACCTATAGACAAATCATATGCAAGAAATTGGTACTTTCTCCACACATTAGCATGTTGAAGTGCAACATATAAAACAAAAATAAGTACTACTTATAAAAACTACAATAGAGGAATATATTCTTATGGAATAATTCAATTAGAAGCTTAAATTAATAGATAAAGCCCGAAGAAATATTATACAAACTCATAATCCTGCTAATTGTCTTATTTGGAATTTGACTTCAATAACTAAACACAATTAGTTTGATTCAACACAATATAAAATTTATTAATATTGTAGGAAATATAAAATAGGATAAATGGAGATTAATAATCCCAACTTTGCGTGATCCGCTCAAAACAATCCCAACTTTTTATTATTTTCTAATATACCTAACTTTGCCACTTTGTTGCTCAGGACATACCCTTTAATATGGTAACCGGTTATAACAGGTAAATCACCTGTTATAACCGGTTATAATAGGAAATATGCGAAAGTTGGGATTGTTTTGAGCGGATCACGCAAAGTTGGGATTATTAATCTCCATTTATCCTTCTTATTTCCATGACAAAAAAGGTGATTTACCTGTTATTACCGGTTACCATATTAAAGGGTATGCCCTGAGCAACAAAGTGGCAAAGTTAGGTATATTAGAAAATAATCGAAAGTTGGAATTGTTTTGAGCGGATCACGTAAAGTTGGGATTATTAATCTCCATTTATCCTATAAAATATTCTGTACGTAGGAATAATATTATTATCATATATTTAGCATATCATTTAACTTAGGAAAACAAAATTATTCTAGGCTTGAATATCAACATTATTTATCTTGTTTCCATATTAGTCTCTTCTTAACCATGTATAAATAGGTGTAAATTGTGTGGTTATTCATCAATACAAAAAACCCTTTAAATATTATTCTCTTATTTAGCTATTTTATACCTTTTGTCATATATCATTCCCCGTCACATATTAAATTAATTTGATACTAAATACACCACTTGAAATCATGTATAGATGAAATTTAAAATTGCGATTTTTATTTCTTATTAACTTTGAATACCAAAAGACCAGCCTAATAAAAACATATGCAAATAATTCTAATAAATCTATCAAAATTCTAATAAGGAGTCTTTGAGGGTGTGCGAGGTGATCAACCGCATGGGGCCCCTCTCTCTCCCGTATATGAAAAAGTTAATTAGAAAAGAAATATGTTAAATTTATTGATATAATATATTATATTTACTATAAATAAGACATACAAAAAATTTAACACAGGGCCCTCAAATTTTCCAAGACGGCTTTGTTTAAATGTATAGAATTATAAATATGAGAATAGAATATTATGAGGTAATTTACCTAAACTCAACTTCAATACGGATTGTGAAGGACTACTAATACAACCTGTTCCGTTCTTTAGACCATCTCCTCGATGTCCTTTAGGACAAGAGCATGTGTAGCCACCAATAATGTTAGAACAAATATGAGAGCAAGGGTTGTTGAGATCTGCACACTCATCGATGTCTGCATAAATAATTAAACACAACAGATTTTTATTAAGGAGTCGCTTGGATTGGGAGTAAATATTTTAGGGGTAATAAAAGTCAAAGTAGGAATTTAAAGTTAGGTAGATGATTAAAAGAATTTGATTGTTGGAGAGGTGGAGGAATGAATTAGAACGTAATGAAAAAATAGAGAAAATAACAATAAGTTCCCTTATTTTGGGGTATAAATTTACCCTAGGGGGAGGTGGAGGAATTATTTGAGTAAAATAAAACTCTTTTTTTATTCATCTTTTTTAATCAACTCCTTTTCTACCTCTATCACAATTATTTCAATAACTTCATTTACATATCTAATTACCTTTGTTACATTAGTTTGACTTTTTTTACTACCTTAAATATTTACTCTCAATCCAAGCGACCCCTAAATAGAAAATACTCTTTACATTCCATTATAATAGCATTATTTGACGCTCTCATATAATTAAGTCAAACGATGCAATATAAATGACACATAAGAAGTATATATATATATATATATATATATATATATATATATATATATATATATATATATATATATATATATATATATATATATATATATATATATATATATATATATATATATATATATATATATATATATATATATATATATATATATATATATATATATGATTAACATTTATGATTAACATTTAATGTTGCATGATTGTAATAACTAACAACTTTTAAAACCAACTACTAATTTAATTACATTAGACATAAGAATTTACCTGTACATCCTGGACTAAGGTAAGGATTACCAATGTAACCAGGAAGACAATTGATGTGCAAATTTTATTTTAACCGCAAGCGCACGGTGTACGTGTAGTCGCAGGTCGAACACAAGGAAGCTAGGACAAGAAACTTGGTAATTTCGATTGATTATATTGCTTAGGGACAAAAATGATGATTGGTTTGTAAGCTAACAACTAAGAATGCAATAATTAAAATGCATATAAGCTATATGATGATGAAATCTAGGGTGTCGGGCATCCCCTAAAGTCTTGCATGATCCAATTTTCATTAGTGTCTATGAAGTGTAGGATTAATTGTGTGATTAAATACGATCTTGTTAATCTCAAACTCTCGCTCTGTTGATTAACTATTAGATTTAGACCCTATTAATTCAATTCTCACGCGTTAACTTTATTGAACGAATTAATAAGAATTTAACTAAAGTTTACCCTAAAGCAAAGGCGATCCCAATCTCACACGCTAGTTCTATTGAATGGTTCGACAAAGCATATTTAATTTAGGGGTAATTAGCACAATTTAATCACTTTATTCCATAGTTTCATAGACACATCCAAGAATCAATTCATACTTAACTAATAGGTTCAAACCCTAACCCTAGAAAATGGATCTACTCACTAGACATGGTGAATGCAATAAGTATTACTTCAAATGCAATGCTAAACATGAATGACAATGAATTAAGAGTTAAACTAAAACGAGCAATGATGAAAAACTTAATAACAATAACAATAAAAACTAATCAACAATGATAATGAATAAATTAACTCTTGTATTAAAGGAAGATTAAAGAACAACTATTTAAAATCTAACAAAGAAAACTTAAATTAATACAATGGATTAAGAACAAAGGAAGTTGAAAGACTAAAGAAAAACTTACAAACTTGAAGGATGATTAAGTCTCAAAGGCTAGATTGAAGAACAATAATTTAAATCTAATGCTAAGAGTCATTAAAAAAAAACTAATTCATGAAAACTAGAGGACAAACTAAATAAGAGAAAGAAAAAGGAAGAGGCCACCCTAATCAGTCATTAAGATGCTATTTATACTAATGAGGCAATTTAACCATAAGCCCAATCAAAAGACTAATTATCAAAATTCCCGTGCAAAAACAGAAGCATTCAGCCGAGTCGGCTGCCCATAACAGGACAGAATCGCCGACTCGGCGGTTAGGACTGGAAAACTGCAGCAACTTCAAACGATCGCCATTTCTTGTTCGGTTGTCGAAATCGGACATATAATATACCGTTGGAAAGCTCTTGAAGTCTAGTTTCCAATGCCACAAACCTTGCATTAATGCGATATTCCTATCAAAAGTTATGACCAAAAGAGTAGACATGTATCAAATTTCACCTCAAAACTTTTGCATTAACTATACTTTTCTACTCTTTTGTTTTTTTACTCCTCATGACTTGACAAAATTGATATCTTGATATGTTCTTTGAACCTTGCAAACACGATTAGCACCGAAAACTCACAAAAACAACTCAAAATACCATAATTCACCCGTTTTCCCATACTTAGACCATGAGACACCGAAATAGAGTGAAACCGAACGAAATGACCCCGAATCGCCTTCAAAACACCGCAAAGGAGCATAAAAATATAAACGATTAGTGCAAATAATTGCACTTATCAACAATTACAACGATATCCCAATCCATAATCATCAAAATCAGTGCAATTAGTATTCTGTTGGCAAACATAACTACTTGGATTCGCTTGTGCTTGAAGACAATTCTTGTTATCACCAATAAACCATTCAAGCACAATTGGGATTTCTTCTCTTATTCTTTTCATAAGCTTATTAGGGTTTGAAAGATCTTCAAGATTGAAACTATACTTTTCTTGCTCCCCAAGAAATGATTGACCACAAGGATCAAAGTAAGATACATTTGTATGATTACTCAAACTTGATATTGTTATATAGAATGCTTTCATTCCCTTCGGAATTGAGATTTGACAACAACCAGTTCCTGAGCATGATCCATTTGACAAGTCATTAGGGCTTGAACATAAAGCGACGCATCCACTTGTAAAATGACGCCCTAAATTGCCTCTAATTAATGAAAGATCATCGCAGCCTACCACGAAAAATTTATTTGCGGTATCTGAGAATACTACTGGTAAACTACTTAGATTCATCCATGCAAAACCCATGCTTGATTTTGGTCCTGCTATTTTTCCTTCTTGGTGGCATTTTATAGCCCAATAGTTTTTCACTCGAATTTGACCTGTTTTAGATAAACCCATAATCTCAATGTTACCAGCACCCAAGAATGGTTTTGGAGGGTTAAATGTAGTGTTACAATTGATGTTGTACATATTACTTAGGGAACATGACCCATCTAGTCCAATACCAAAAGGGTATGGAATAGTTATGTTCCCACAATTACTTCGGCAATTTGGTTTGGAAATCGGGTATTCGGTAAAAGTAGCGTTTATGATTATGGCTGAATTTAAAGAAAGCCATGATAATAAGAGTAGAGAAAAGGCTTGAAGATGTAACATTCTAAGTTTATTGAAAATGGATTATGGCTAAGTATAGGATAAATTATTGCCTATTTATTGAAACTATCAAGTCAACCTTTTTTGTACAAAAAGTAATAAAATAAAAAAGTAAGAAAATTAATAAGTTGACTTAATAACGTTCACTAGTAAATCTGACTTTGGACTTTTTGGTAAGCAATCGTACAAATGTGTGTTAAGACTTTGAAAGCTACACATTGGTTCACTTAATATGTGTGTAGTAGACTTTACAATTTTCAAATCTAGTCGACTTTAATTAACTTGAAATTTTAATTTAAAAGGTCATATTTTAGAAAATTTCAACTGTAAATAAAACTCCAAAATATTTTGAAATTCTATTGTAACTTGGACTTAACGGTTTTAACTTGTTTTCAATTCAAATTTTCGTTAGTTTGTTTTTCATTTTCACGTCGATATTAATTAATCGAAGGCAACTATATATTTTTAGTTAACTTATGTATTTTAGTAGTCATTGATTTTTAGTTGAAGTCTTTAAAATGTTATATTTATTTGTCATGTTATTAGAAAATATATTTATTTTATGAAAAGCAAAAATTTTGTTTAATAGAAATACATTATTTTTATTATAAAATAGAAAAAATTACCTAGAATAATTTAATCTTTTCTTAATTGTTCTATAATGATATATCCTAACTTTTGATCAATCATGAATTATCACAATTTTAGGGTAACTTGCCAAAGAATAGTGTTTCTCAAATAGTAATTGGTTTATTCTTAGTAAGCACCCTTTACGGAATGATCCCAAAAAAATATATTCCCTCCTATTCACCTTAAGTGTCTCATTTCCTTATTAGGTCAAGTCACCCTAAATGTCTCATTTCTATTTTGGGTATGTTAACTTTATCAATTTATCCCTACTAAACTTAACTTTTTTACACCTTTATACTTACTAACCCTACTTTACACCTATAAAAATTTAAAAACTCTACATTTTTCTCTTACACATGTGGTCCCATTTGACTGTCCTTAAAATCCGTGAAAAGTCAAATGAGACTTCTATGGTGAATAGGAGGGAGTATATAAAATCAAAAGTTGAAAAAATTGAAAATTAAACGTTAAAATCAAAAATAAATTTTTGTATAGGTAAAAAGTTACCTTGGTGCATTCTTAGTAAGCACCCTTTATGGATTATTCATCTTAAATCAAAAGATGAAATTATTGTAGGGGATTCTATAAAACTTTGGATTATTTTGGGTAATTTTTTCTATAATATAATGCGAAATAGGTATCGAGAAAAAAATAATTGATGTTAAAACATATGGAGTGGTAATTAAGGGTGAATTTTACAAAAAATTTTATGTTGAGATTAATGGTGACTTGAGTGCATCAATTGATTTGTGCATTTGCGTGTAAATTATGGGATGTAATCCTATGAGTATGTTTAATGTGTGAGTTAAGTGTGAGACTTAATGTTTGTGATTGATGATGGTGTTTAAGTGTGGATTAATTCGTGATGTTATGGGGTCCAGAGTTAAGGTGTGACTTAAACACACGAGAATAATAATGATAATTTAATATGTATGTTGAATGAAGTTAATGAGGTGGCAAGAGTTTTCAGTTGCTATCCTGTGTGTGCCTTGTTGGAGGCACTTGATGTATGCACTATGCCTTGTTTGAGCGTTAAAACAATAGCCAATAGAAGGTGCACCTACATTATGCTCGAACGAGCGGTTCGAAGCTCGAACGAACGAGCAGTTTGAAGCTCGAACGAGCGAGCAGGAAAGAAATCAACAGATAGATAGTAGCCGACAAAAATATGTGCTCGAACAAGAAGTACATTGCCACGAATGAGTAGTTGTTAGGCTGCATTGGATCCGGTTTGTGACTCTTCAAGTTCATGCAACTGTTTCAGTTCATATTAATTGTTTGCCTTTATGTGTAATACTCATTAATTGTAATTAGCTCTATAAATAGTGAGCTCATTTATTGATTCGTGCTTGAGTTCATAGACTAATGTAATTTCGAATAACATATTCAAAATTAATTGGAAAATTTGCTCAAAGTAATTCTAACTATCACCCGTTAGACAAAAATAATCCCAACTATCAATTATTTTTTAATAATTTCAACTATTCTCATAATTTGTTGAAAACATACCCACCTCCCTTTTAACCGGTTGCAACAGATAATTTTTCTACTTTTTTCTTTCTTTTTTGATTAATAGATGAAGGGGAAGGATTAATTTTCAACAGTTAAGTAAAAAAAATAAGAAAAAAAGTGGAAATGTTACTTATTCCAGCCGGTAACAAGGGGGTGGGTATGTTTTCTACAAATTATGAGAATAATTGGAATTATTAAAAAATAATTGATAGTTGTGATTATTTTTGGCCAACGGGTAATAGTTGGAATTATTTTGAGTAAATTTTCCTTATTAATTCATCACCCTGATACAATATATTCTAGCTAATTTTTGTAAAAAAAATCTATAACTATATGTACTAATAAACTACAATTCTATCATCCTTCATCCAAGTCATATTTTTTCCCAAATTAAAAGATGGTAAAGTTAGGATTTATGTTTTTGGGGAAAACGTTAAAACTGATGACATTTAAAACAATGAGTTGTATAAATAGGCGCAGAGTAGCCTTCAAATCATTGGAATTACATTTGCTAATATTCTTATGTGCAAAAAGGTCACGATGAAACAATCTAGTAAGCCTCGGAGTTACCGTGTGAATTTTTTTGAAAATTTTAGTTACCATATGAAAAATCCAAAATCTTAAGACTACTGTTAGGATATATAACATATGATGGGGCCTCAACTATTAACTTAAACTTTTGGTTGAGATGGTTCCTTGACAGCTACCACGTGTACTTTTCCAAAATTTTTTTTAAAAACACAAGACTAGGCGTGTTTCACGTTAGATGGGCATTAATTTATATACCTTTATTTGGACATGAATAACTGGACGAGAAGAAAACAAATGGTTTTTCAAAAACCATGCAAAGTACATGCAGGAATGTCCATCATTTATATACTTGTCCAAATTTTGATATACACTCATGCAGGAGGACAAAATTATTTTTAGTGCATGTTTATTTTTGGAGTTATTAATTAGCTAAAAAATAAATGATAAATTATTGTACGAACGAAGGTAAATTAAACTAAATTTAAAAGAAGAGACCAAATATAGAGAATATAATGATACGAGTGAGATAAAAGAAAGGAAAAATTACCCAGAATAATACGACCTTTAAACAGGTCATGTATGCCAGCAGAAAATGCATGTCAAAGTTCGTATTATTGACGTGGTTAAGTGAAAGTTTGTATTATTCTTGGAAAATCAGTGAAAGGTCGTATTATTCTGGGTAATTTGTCCAAACAAAGATACTCTCTCTGTTTTTAAAAGATTGTGCACTATGTTTTTCACATAAATTTAGAAACAAGAATCTTTGAAGTAATTGAGTATTATTTTAATTAAATAGTAGTGTGAAGTAGGCCTGTGCATTGGGCCGGATAAGGGTCGGGTCGGACTTAAATGAAAGCGGGCCCGGCCGGGCATTGTGTGATAGAATATAATAATATTGTTCAAATATTATTTATTCTTAGCATATTCCATTTGTATTTACTTACCTTTTATTATAGATTAGAATAATGTATATGATTAGGCAAATATGTTAGTTAGGCAACAATCAAGTCATTTCCCATTATAACTCCCACATCATCATCTTATGAATTCTTAGATAATGGCATCTCTCCTTACTTAATGGACTATCTTGCCCATAATCATGGTCCTCACGACCCAAATCAACCTCCTATGGCTCATGTGTTAGCCCACGAACATGTCTCAGGCCCAATAAATAATGAGACTCCAATGAACATACCCAGCCCAATTTCAGAAAACCCCACACATCAATAATACAGCTAGTCTTCTGAAAGACCATCTATATAAAAGACGTCTTTTAGGCCCAACTCATTAAAGCTTAGTATTTACGTTTACTCTATATTTTCCGTTATGGGCCAATTGAATTAGAGATGATCTCTCGTAAAGACCGTCTCTCACAAGAATTTGTGTCAATATAATGCGCCCCCACTCTCCTCTCTTGTTTCCTTACCCAATGAACATACCCAACCCAACCCAATTTCTCAAACTGTCCCACCTCCTTCTCCCACGGCCCAATCATCCCCATAACCTATTTTCCATGTCCCACCTAATAGGCCACAACCCAATAATTCCATATTATTATTATTATTATTATTATTATTATTTTATTATTATTTTTTTTTTGGCAAAGTAAGTATTATAAAGTGCCACAAAAATAGTCGAAGCTTACAAGGGTCCAAAATACTGAGAAGACGACCCAGACGAAGCTTCTAAGGGACATGCCCCTCGTCATTGGCTAGTCTGGGTGATCGACTCCAAAAAAGGAAAAATATTCCTAGAAACAAGCAATACTACGACCTATCATGTACAACTGGCTTGGGCCAAGCTTGACTAATAGTTCCATACACAGTATGGGAATACAAAAACCAATACAAGATCAATACATTCGAACTACTCTCAACATTTTCAAAACAAAACAACAGCAACAGCTACGAGCTAATCTCCTAGCACCAGTATTACCAATGAACAACCGTAGTTGACGTTTGTGGGCATTCATGGCGAGGGACAACCTTCCACCAAAGAACGACACAAAATAGCTTCAAAAGCAGGACAACAAAGCAGACCCTTGCAATCCCCGTACCGTAAGCTGCCATCCAAGTGCAATCTTCAAACAAGCAACTAGGAGCCTTGATCCAGCAGCACTAGTTTCTTAATTTCAGCATACCCAAAGCAAAGTTTAATTACCATACATAAATCAATATAATCAGCTACTCAAAATGATACCAAACATCAACAAACTATTCCTGTTGCACATTAAGCACCGTGAGTGGAGGAGAGTAGTCAAGACACATGGGTTATGCCCTCCTTTGGTCTCCATTGAAATAGTTGAGCAGTAAGGATTAGGAGTGTAAGCATGGGAATGGGAGGGGGGCTACCATTGGAACCCACTCTCAATACTACCTCACCATTAAGCCAATCGATACACGCAGCAATCCAACTGTATGCAACTATATTGGAGGAAGAAGGCCTAACACACACCATATCCAACATTTAAGGCATGAAGAACCATACCATATGATAACCTCAACAACAAAGAGATTATCCTATGACTCAAACGGACCAAAGATCAGCAAATCTGGCAGCAAGCTACAGCATACCAGCACATTGGGGATGTCAGCAAACACTCTCACCACCCATGCAAAGAGCATTAGCAAGTGGTTCTATTTACCACATTCTCAGACAGGAATATCAATGCAATTGATATCCTCAAAAAACGTAACTGCACAAAGCAGTTCAAGAAAATGGCACCTAAATCGAACTAAGGTTCGATTTCATGTTAGGGGACATAGGAATAACAATGACTCTTACCCTCAAAGACCAAACCACAACTACAGATCAACATACCAGAATGGAAGCCATTTTCGCATCATCATAACTTTGCTCACATACTCCATTTCAGACCAAATACGAAACCCCTAAAACAATTTAGGGATTCAAGTCGATTTAGGGTTGCTTCGTCCCTATGCAAGAACTGGATTTAGGGTTACATATGTGACTAAAATCAATACTCAAGAGGATCAATTTAAAGCCACAGAACGTGCCTGATAAGAGGATTTCTGCCATGAAAATGGCATCAAGACCTTCAAATCGGCCATGGACATTCGAAGAAAACGTTGATTTGGATTTTAGGGTTACGTGGGAAATAACCAAAATCGCACCCCAAAAACTACAGGATTAAATACATCTACACAAAGATAGAAGACAATTACCATAGATAATACTTAGTACACTGAACACTCATCTTCCTTGGGGGGCGACCTCTTCTTCTTCTGATTGCCATGGCTGGGCGATAAAATCGCCTTCAGAGAGAAACGGGTAGAGAGGGATAGAAGAGAGAGAGTGACTCTGTGCTTATTTAATTTTACTTGCCACTTATTTTATTATTATTATTATTATTATTATTATTATTATTATTATTATTATTATTATACCTATAATGACTTCCAAGTAAATTGGTTTTAGTAGATTGGAACCATCATAAGAATCAAACCATAAATATTATATATTAAAAAACTTTACATCAAGACAAATCTAATAAAATCTCATATGAATAAATTTTATCTTTAATATATATACTTCAAAAATCTAATTTAAATTTCTCTCTCTTGAATGAATAAACTTTAAAATGGACGAAAAAAAGGAGAACAAAAAAAAAGCAAAATTTTGAATTATTTAAGCAAAAAAAAGATTTTTTCCTTGCTAAATCGAAGATTACATATTTATTAAGTGGTGTTGCTTGTACAGTAAGATTTATTAAAGGTAAATATTACCGTTAGGGGTGAAAGTTCGGTCTGCGGTTTGGATATTCATCGAAACCAAATCAAACCATATTTTATTTGGTCTCCATATTTTAAGACCAACACCGAACCAAATTAGTTTCTAGATCCAACCAAATCGAACCGCATTTTTAATTTGTAGATCGAACCCCCAGACCGAATTTCCTTGGTCGAATTTTCTTTTTGGGCCGAATGACAATTTAATCTAGAATTACAATAATTGAGACAATAGCAAATCATACTAGATTAATAATAACAGACATAATATCTTACAAAGTCATTCAAAATAACAAACCGCATAAAATTTTGTGTTATTATTAATCTAAAGTAACTTCTTTCATCTGCTTGTAATTAAGTGGACGGAAGTGGCATCATGGAGTTCATGGGTATCACCTATACCACAATAGATGCATTTTTCTTATGATCAAATTTTGATTTTATCCAAGTTATTGTTGTATTTTTTCTCTCTTCATCCCAAGCTATCATTCTCTACAAGTTTTAAGTGTGAAGGAAATGGGCTTTATTTTTTGTCCTAATTCTAAGTTTGCTCATTAAATCTCTACTAATTCACAAAGGTCAATTATATTTAAGCCTAAGCACCAAATACACCTAAAGCGTTTGTGGCTCAATGGATAGAGCATCTGCATGTGGACAACGAGTTCGATCCCCTACTTAGCGCATGTATCAGTTAGGGGGTTTCTTGACTGCGCGCATCTCTCTTTACTCTCTCTTTGAGGGTATGTGTATGATTTGTCTGCATCTTTCAAGAAAAAGAACAAACCCCCCGCCCGGACCCTGCCTTGTGCGAGATATGTGGAGCGAGATACGTGGAGCGTCCTAAGCACCAAGTACGCTGAATAACACTTTTAGGAAACTAAAAAATGCCTCGGTTTGGTATCAAATTTTCGTAAACAGCATCATTTTAAAGTATCTTCGGTTTGAGGTTATTTATTTATTTTAGATTATTTAAATTCGTTATAATTTTGATTCCTGGTTATTATTATTATTATTTTTTTTTTTTTTTTTTTTTTTTGGCAAGTTAAATATTATAAAAGCCAGAAAAGATAGCCGAAGCTTACAAATGTTCAAACGACTGAAATGACGATCCCAACGGAGCATCAGAGGGACACGCCCCTCGTCATATGCAAGCGGGCTCGACATTTCCAAAAAAGGAGACAAGCTCCTGACCTATACAATGCTATGAATCCTAAGTGGATTTTACAAAACAGTCTAGATGAAATTCTATGCAAATCAAAACAAGCCATGAGGCTTCTAATAGTTAAGCATCGTAGGCCTTCACAATAACGCATCGGAGTGCTTCCATAAGCAGCAGAAGGTACCCAGCCCATGTATCAGTCACACATTGAGGCAGAGAGTCCTGCTCCACTCAGTATTCCCTGAGCATAATAACACCCTACCCAGTATATTGCCTAACTAGGGAGAAATCATGTCAATAAGAAGACAAAACAGCTAGGAGGCCTTTGCAGCAGCCCCTAACTCTCTATGTTGCCACACACACTAGCATACCAGAGATTGTGCAAGCCAACTTTAGTTTACACAGTGGCTGCTGTGTACAATCAACAGCACAACCAGCAGCTTGAATACCTAAAACAAACACACAGCAGCAGTACCTAAATACATACAACTGCTGAGCACATACAGAGCAGCCTCTACAGTTGTTGTGCACATACTGAGCAGCGTCCAGCTTCTGAATTGTACAACATCAGTACCCATAAAACACCTATGCTGAACCAGCTAACATAGCACAACTAGCCTTGGCTCATTTGCTTCAAACCAGCAAAGCAAATAACCCAAAGAGCACCATATACAACATTAAACAAAAGTCAGACGAACAATACCCCAACAGTAGGAATTGCTCCAAAATCCTTAGAGAAACAGTGACTAACATATTTGCATTTGATCAAACCAGCAGCCTTAACAATGGCTCCTCATAGTTTCAAGCCATCATTCATATACCTAACCTTCCATAGTCAAGGAGATAAGGGTTGGAAGGAGGCCCTTGCAGCCTTAGGCAGCAGCATCACAGCACGAAGCCCAATATCAATTGACTAAACCAGGCCAACTAACTAACCAAGCCCTTTATCTTCAGGAGTCCAATGTGTTAGCCAACTCTCAAGAGAAGCCAGAAGGAGAGGAGGTGGGGACACAATTCCCACTATGCTACCTCTAAAAAGTCTGGATATCCCGAAAGCTAGCCTTTAAAGGATTCGAAGGCAAAGACACAGCAAGGGACTGACCTAGGTTTACTGTACACCAAAGATGTTTCCAGGTTTCTCAGAGGGAGTCATACACAGCAGGTTAAGCGAAGTAAAGTACAAACCAGCATCCCAATGCATCTATTACCAGAACAAAATACCATTGGGCTATAATCCACAACAAGATAGAACCAATAAATATCCATCCATACAATAAGCAATCTGGGTTCATGACAGTTCAGACCCTTTTCAATGGGGTCTTCACTATACGGATACCATGAACTAGATTTCTTAATCAAATATGGATTACCAAACAGCAGATAGGAACCTGCGGATCCTAAATCGAATTAGAATTCGATTTCATTCTAAAAGGACAAAGGAATAACAATAAATTGTTATCCTCAAAGACCAAACCGCAAAAGCAGTTCTTGCAATACCAGAAATAGGGTCTGGGTACTTACAAACATTTAGGTTTCCGGCATGAAGCTTCAAAATGGAGTCGCCAAATTCATCAGAATCCCAAGAAGAAGACCACACGCCATCTACACCGAGCTTTCTCTGGGCTGATAACCCATCTTTTAGATGCTCACTTACTATATTACTGACCAAAGACAAAATCCCTAAATCAATTTAGGGTAAATCGATTTAGGGTTTCTTCAACCCATTGAACATGAGATTCATAATGTCTATAGTCACGCACTCAGATTAGGGTTCAAAGTGGAGACTGAATAAACCTTGACACTGATTAACCCAAAAGCTTGGGAACATTCGTAAAACGAAACGCGAAGCAACTCGAACTGTTGCTTTAGGAACCAAGAACTGGTTCTATTAAAACAGAGAGGGGTTGTCAAGAAGCCTAGCACGCCGGCGTCCCAGCTTTCTCGGTGGGCGACCTCGCCGTCTGCCTGCCATGGCGAGGCGATTGGTGTCGCCTGGCAGAGGAGAAGTCTAGAGAGAAGCTAGAGATATTATTATTATTATTATTATTATTATTATAAAACTATCTTAATTTATACCCATATAATTTATCCTACTTAATTAATCTATCTTAAAACTAACTAAAATCTTTCTTTTTTAACCCAACCCCACCCCTTTAAACCCTATCTCCCTCTTTTCATGACATTTCTTCTTCATCCTCCATCTTCACTGTTCATCTTCTTCACTTCCTCCCTCCATCTTCACTGTTCATCTTCTTCACTTCCTCCCTCCTTCTTGAATGTTCATCTTCTTCAGTTCTCCCTCCTTGTCGACATTTGTTTAACCCTTGTCACCCACAATGAACCCTAACTCACCCACGAAGAACCCTAACCCTTGTCGACATCTTCTTCTTCTAGAAACGTCTTCTCACTTTCTCTCTCTTCCCTCTTTAATGGCGGATCTTTGAAGGTTTGATTTTTGGGGTTATTTGAAGGTTTGATTTTTGTGGAAAATTGTGGAAAATTGTAGATCTGGAAAATTGTAAACTAGTAATTTTATTTGAAGGTTAGTGTTCTTTGTTCAAATTTTTTTTTTGTTTGGTAATGGCGTCTTTGTTCAAATTTTCTTGCTTTTATTTTCCAGAAATTTTTTTGTTCAAGACCACTAATTTTTTTTGCTTTTGTTTGGTAATTTTTTTTGTTCAAGACCACTAATTTTTTTTGCTTTTGTTTGGTAATTTTCTGGAATATTTTGTTCAAGACCACTAATTTTTTTGCTTTTGTTTTCTGGAGCACTCATCTTCAAGAACACTCATCTGGAAAATGGCGTCTGTGTTCAAATTATCTGGAAAAATGGCGTCTTTGTTCAAGAACACTCAAGAACACTCATCTGGAAAATGGCGTCTTTGTTCAAATTTTCTGGAAAATGGCGTTTGATTTTTGTGGAAAATTGTAGATCTGGAAAATTGTAAACTAGTAATTTTATTTTTTTGGTTTGATTTTTCTGGAAAATTAGTTGAATAATTTTTGGTTGAATAATTAATTTTTAATCTCTACAATTAAAAACCCACAAAATTGGTTGAATAATAATTAATTTTTAAAGTTGGTTGAATAATTAATTTCTGGAAAATTTGATTTCTGGAAAAATTTCTGGAAAATTTGATTTTTTGGTTGAATAATTAATTTCTGAAAAATTTGAATAATTAATTAAAGAGAAAGTCCCATTTGGTTGAAAAATTGTTTGAAAAATTTAATTTTTGGTGGAATAATTAATTTTTGGAAAATTTGATTTTTTTTAAAGTTTTCATAAAAAAACCCACAAAATTGGTTGAATAATTAATTTTTAATCTCTACTATTAAAAACCACTAATAACACTCTCTCTCCTACCCCAAAAGTCCCATTTGACTTTTCTTAAAATCTGTGAAAAGTCAAATGGGACATTCTTTTTGAATAGGAGGGAGTACTAAATTATAATGCTTATAACAACTCTTGTATGAGATAATTTGAAGATGAGACGAGCTCATATATACAAGCAGTCAAAATCATTTATTTAAAAAAAATTTGTTTAAAACTAAATTTAAATATTTATTCTTGATGTTTTTAATAAATTAAAATTGAACCAACTTTTATTGAGACGTTTCTAGATGAGACAATTTTAATAAATAATTTGTCTACTAATATTAATACTAATATACTAATAACTATACTAATACTAAAAATAATTAACAATACTAATATAACAATAAGTGCTTATGCTATATTAATACTTCTAATACAACTAGTTCTAAATTAATATGACTATAATATGATAATTCTATACTAACACAACTAATATAATACTAATGCGTCTATTATAAATACTTTTACAATTTAAAATATACTAATATGACTAATAAATTACTAACTATTTATTAATATAACTAATATAGGAGTAATATTAATACGATCAATAATATACTATTACGACTAATACCATATTGTTAATACTAATATTAATAGAACTAATACTAATATTATTATTATACTCAGGCCCGTTCCTAAATATTAGGTGTCCTAGGGTGAGATTAAAAATAGGGGCCCTTAAATGGAGATTAAAAATAGGGGTCCTTATGTAGAAGATTAAAAACACATTATTTGAATATAAAGCTTTAGGTAGAAGAAAATGAGAGAAAAAACTTAAAAATCAAGAATGCTCCAATTCATCCCAATCTTCTAATTAGTTTGAAATATCTTTCAAATTTCTTGTTATCCAAACAAATATGAAATTTTCTCCTTTTTTTCTTGAAATTGTAACGAGTAATGTTAGACATTTATTATCTTTGCCATTAATATTTCATTCCTATCATGGCATTCTCATATTTATTTTTTAAAATTTAATTAATGTTTTAATTTAAAGACTTAAATCTACATAATGTTTAGAATATGGGGCCCTGGGCCTCTGCCCCACCCGCCCTAGGCCAGATACGGCCCTGATTATACTTTCTCCGTTATTATATACTTACAAGATTATTATTATTATTATTATTATTATTATTATTGATGCTATTAATCATTCAAGTTATTTTTTATATGTTGTGGTTAATGTGTAAGAAAAATATAATTAAATAAGATTTTATTTGAATTGTCTATCGTATATTTTCAAAATAAATTTTTGTAATGTTTAGATGAGTAGGAAAATAAAAAGTAGAATAAAATAAAGATATAGAGTATTATACTAATATAATTAAGTCCGCGCATTTTTCAAACCTCGAGTCTAGCGGGTAGTCTGTCCATGAATAGGTCGCGAAGTTTCATGTGATGCATAATTGAGAATACGGGGTGACAAAATGATATCCAAAGGCAGATGCAGATATGCTTATAATTGAAGGAATCTATTGACAAGATTTGTTATACACAGTAACACTGATCCATTGCTTAATGGTATTTTTGGATATAATAGTATTTGTTCGCAAATGTAAGGGACCCGGGAAGTTTCAAGAATTGCATTATCGAGAATACCGGGTGGCAATAATAATTTCCAAAAACAGATTTTCAGACCGTCTAAATGTGGCCGGCATACACAAAGATGAGTAGCTTTTTAAAAGTAATAACTTTTATTCAATCCGTCTGACTTTAATCGGATCAATTTAAATTATTTTAAAAAATTGCTTACTACTACTCGTCCTCTTTCTTGCATTAAAGAGAAACGGGTTAATTTTTTAAGTAAGTAGTAATAAATGAAAAGAGAAAATGAATTGTGTGCATGAAATTAAAAGACAGTTAAAATTTATGGATCGGATGAAATTAAAAGAAAGTGGTGTGCCATTATCCAAAAATAGAAGACATTAAAATGTAAGATGCATGTTTTCGGATATTTGCAGGTCCTATCCTGGAAGACTCCTCTAGAGCCGAAGGACTCTTATAACCGTCCTCTCCTTATGGGTATGAGACGCCGTCGACCTTCCTTCCCCGGACTGTCCATAGATTTATCTATGTGCGGGAACACTGGGTATGATGATGATGACGACTAACTCGTATCACATTAAGACATTAATTTTGAAATTGTAGTATGAATTTAAGGCGCGGATTAATTTCCCCACAGTAAAAAGCGTCGAAAAACCTATATAACATCTACCGAAATAAGTGTCGAAAATTTGTGACTCCAGTTTTTCAGACGCTTCGCCAAGCGTCGAAAATAATTTTCGACGGTTAAAACCGTCGAAAAAACCATAACCGTCAAAAAGCTCTGTGTTTTTTTTAGTGATATATGTTTTAAAATTTTAAAAATTAAAATCAGAGTAATGATTTAATTATCCAAAGGAAAATTTGAATTCCTGGACAGGCACAAATTTTAATTGAGGTTTGATTAGATGCTAAATTTTTTAAATATCCAAAGGAAAATTTGAATTCCTTGAAAAGCACAATTTTTAAAGCTAAATTTTTTGAATTCTTGGAAAAGCACAAATTTTAAAGCTAAATTTTTTTTCATTTAATGCTAGGCCGTAACATATGATTAGATCAAATTATTCCGTATTAATAAGTTGATGACTTTGAAATGGTTCAAATTACGCTTTAGGCACAATAAGCTTTTCATTAAATTTGTAATTATCAATTACAAGTATTTCAAAACGGAATTAATATTTGCAGCCGGTCTTGGCCGAGACCGTCTCAAGGTGAGACGGCCCAGCCCAAGCCGCGCGCTACATAGGGGAGAGTAAACTGCAATATGATCAGTTTCTATCTTAACACATTCATTTTCATGGTTAAAGTGTTCAGTTTCTAATATGATCAGTTATGCTTCTAGTATGTTTCAGACTAAATGACAAATATTGTCCATTTATATCAATCAGTTTTAAGATTAAATGGATCAATTGTCCAATAAAGTGTATCAACTTCATTGATAATAGCCTCAATTTAGTCAGTTCATTTTCGCCTCTTAAAGTATACACTTCACTTATTAAATTGCTATTTTAAAATACTCAATTGTGCTCTTAACATACTCAATTGTCCTCTTAAAAAAATTGATATACAATTTGTATATGATTTCACAAATAATGGTATTGAATCAAATTATATGTTTGATTTTCTACCCCATCTTCAATTCATTAGTACTCTTTTCAGTTATCTTGTTAATTTCATCAATTGTTGCCTAATATAGTGTTTCTACTACCTTCCTTGCTTCTTCATTGTCTCCATGTAAGTGTGGAACGTCATGCATGTTGTCATCACTATATCCATCAAACCAGACGCTGTTAAGAATTAAATTGAGGCTATTATCAATGAAACTGATACACTTTATTGGACAATTGATCCATTTAGTCTTAAAACTGATTGATATAAATGGACAATTGTCATTTAGTCTTAAAACTGAACACTTTAACCATGAAAATAAATGTGTTAAGATAGAAACTGATCATATTGCAGTTTACTCTCCCCTATAGCGCGCGGCTTGGGCTGGGCCGTCTCACCTTGAGGCCGTTTCGGCCAAGTTTTGGTGTAATATTTGAGATTCCACTGGTCACCACTACTCTAATGACATTGATGATGACGCAATGTTTCTAAAAACGCAATTACAATTTTTATTTTGGAATGAAATTAACTGATTTAGATTGTTTGCATTTTGAATATTTATATATTTTTAGATTATTAATATTTAAGTGCTTAATGAATTAGAAGTTGAATAGCAAAACTTTTTGAAAAAAAAAAATACAAATAATGACCTCAAAACACGTTTCAAACTAAAATGCCTGGTGATGCATAGAAGTAATGTGTAAAATTCACATAGTGATATGGAATTAATATCACATAATTACATAAAGTGATAACTAGGGATGGCAATGGATCCTGGACCCGGCCCAGATTCATGGATTCGGATCCGTTTTCACGGGTCTGGGTCTCGAAATTTTAGACCCGACGGATCCAGGTCGAATCTGAATCCAATTTAAAATGACGGATCTGGATCCGGGTCTAAAAAAATACCTAGACCTGGACCCGTGGATCCGTAAGACTCGTTTCCTTTAATAACGAATTATGGCTACAATCTGATTTACTTATAAAGCCCATAAATTCCCTCTGTTATAAACTCTAAAGTCTGTAACAGTACCTATTACTGATAATTAATTAATAAACCTAAGGAACTAATTTTAGTAAACTACCCAAATTCCCCCAAAGCTAAATTGCCTAGTTGAAAGTTTAGACCCTAATTTCCCATTTCCCCACTGGACTCTCTCCGTCTGATAATTTACTTTACTTATATTTTCAATTTTTGTCTTTAGTCTTGTTTTTGAAATTTAATAGTAAGAATATTAGTTATTGTTTCGGTAATGAAACGGTCGAATATATAAAAGAGACTTTAAGTAGAAAGTACCTTTAAATTATGGAAATTGAGATGATCTGACCTCTGCGTAGGGTGTTCCTGCAACCACAAGGAAAACTAAACCGGGGGCTGATGTCCCGGAAGGGCACTCCGACGCTCAAGTCAGACCGGGAATCAGAAATGTAATAAGTGTGGGTATATGTATAAGAGTAGAATTGTGTACCTTTATCATGTAGATGAATGATGTATTTATAGAAATATTGTGGAGGTGGTTACCTCATTCATGGTAATCATGCTTATGTTAGTGGGGTTAACGGGTAGTTATGTGGCGGTTATGATTTGACTAAATAAATTACGGGATACTAATTTGACCCCGTAACAGTTATATTTGAAGGCATTATTAATTAGTAGTTTATCACTATTAGTTTGACATTGTTAGTTATTATATTATCATCATTCGTTAATGAATATAACCCTATCGCAATCCAATACGATCTCAAAATGCATCAAACATTCCAAAATAAATAGGACCCGTTTTGGATCCGAATCCAATACTGGATCCGTCGGGTACATGGATCTGGATCCTAAAAATTTACACCCACGGATCCGGGTCTTTTCTTTGAAAACGAATATAGATCCGGGTCCACCTGGACCCGATCCAGATCCGACCCGTTGCCATCCCTAGTGATAGCTTAATGTGTCACAAAAATGACCATTGTCATGAAAAAAAACATTGCTACAAAATAAGGTGACAATATGGCAGAAAACAATGCTAAAAGCATTCAAAAAAGAGAAATAATAGCTGATATTGTAAATATGTTTCACTTACAATTTAAAAATCTCATTTTTCTTTTTATATGTCATTTGTGCATTGTATTAATGACCTTAAATGGGTTTTAATAATCTACACATGTCACAAAAAATTGGCGCAACATAGGCAAATAAGACTAGAAATTGCGTCATCAACACAAATGAAAACGTGAGGAAATACAGC